>OX465296.1:13344375-13944375 GCA_949987735.1 Leucophora obtusa
ACATTAAATTATTGTAGAATTTTGCTAATATTATATTAAATTTTCACTTAAATTAGGCGAAGTTTCATATTTAAATTTTTGTTTTAAATAACAGGGTTTTTTCCCTGAATGTATATTTTTGAAGATAGTTAATGCTAAAGACTAGTTAGTATGCCAAATTGCAGATCCTTCATAATAAACCAGTATGAAATCACTTTATTTCTAAACAACAACAAAAATCCAGTTTTATTCCTGACCATAAGTAATTCTCAAAGTAGGTAAATATAACATGACCTCTACCAAAACTAGAACTAAATAAAACTCTAAAATATACAGAGTGCCAAACAAACAAAACTTAGCTGGAAGTAGTAGTCAGAAGTATCGAACAATATGAACCCTTCATTAAGGTAATCACGTTCAAAATAATTTTTGCAGCTTTGTAAAATTGTAAAATTCATCAGTGAAGTAAGGTGTAAAGTAATGCATCCTCCCCTATGGCGACACATTACTTTGCACATTATTTAGTAATGTGTGGTTTTGCTGGTTATAGTCATATATCTATTCGGATTTCACTCTTGAGTAAGGAAATCATCAGGGGACGACTTTTTCAAATTTTTAGAAATATTTTTTTGTTGCTATGAGTAATACTGATTTTTCATTCACATAAAATTTAATAAAAATCCCAAATTTTGGATTATGTCCTCTTGTTTGGCTTAGAAACTAACTATACTTCCCTATATACAATAGGGTACATGAAAATTTTATAAACAGTCTTAACTGTTGGATTTTGTCAAAAGTAAAAAAAAGAAACAACTTATCTGAAATAGAAAACCCAGTATGGAGCAATAAAGGCAACACGCCAAGCAAACACATGAAATGTTGGAAGAAAAAAAAATATTTAGCCTAAAGAGCAACAAGTACAGTCATGTCATTCTTTTTTTATTTCTTTGCTATTTTTGTTATTATTTTCCTTTTGTATTTGTTGCCAAAAGCTATAATGGGATATGTCATCGTATGTGTGTATATCGGGCGTCAAGTATTGCCAAAGCAATGCACAATGGTCATATTATGATCACGATTGACGATGATGTGCAAAGACTATCTCAATAGGCTTGTGCTGCACACTGTTCTTGAAGGTGTAAGAAGTGTGAATGGATCAAAATCGGATATCATGTTAAATCTGTGGTTGCATGAAATATGTATTTATAAACTTTGTAGCAATGTGTATAATAGGAGCCAAATTAAGGCATTTTCAAAAAAAAAAAGAATCGCCATCTATTGCAGAAAATCTAAACGATACAGAAATACTCCTCGCGAGCCAGATAATAGGCCTTTTTTTTAATCACTGGATTTATTTTTGGATTTATTTTATTTTGTTAAAATTTATAATTTTTATCAAAATCTAATACTTGTTCGCCCATATAATGTTCAAGAAAATCATTAAATTTTGAAAAAATGTGAGCACAGGAATTGAAATAAGCTAAATCCAAAATGGATTTAAAAAATAAATAAATCCGTTTTGGATTTAGCTTAATTTTATTCCAGAAATTGCATTTTCGCAAAATTTAAATTTTTTTCTTTTACATTATATTAGCCATAAGTAGAGTTTGCTGTTCGGTTTTAACCGAAACTGAAACCGCGGTTTTTGAAGCCTCAAAACCGAAACCGAAAACCGACAAAAATAAGTCGGTTTTTAGCAAATACTTAAAGCAATTAAAATAATTAATTAAATTACATATTATTGAGCCTAGAATTTCGAAAAGGGTTCAGCTCTTAGTTTACAAAATTCTGTATTTAATTGTAATGAACAATTTCTCCATTAAATACACTCACAATAACTTTACCGTAAAAGTTCAACAGTTGTTTAAAAAGTAAATCAGTAAAGTTGTTTCAATTGAATAAGTAGTTAAATTACAAAGAAAAATATTTTTTAACTTTTTCTATCAGTCATTCAATAAACAAAATACACAAAATACGGACTTTCGGTAGAAATTAAAATATTCAATCAAAATTTTCTATTAAAAACAATCAGTTGTTATAATACGATTAATTTTAAAATAAAAGAGAAATCTATTATTTTTACCGACTTTGCCAGTTAATAAATTAACAATTAAAAATAAACGACAAAATACAATTGTTTTGAAGGAAAAGTGGGTAGTTCTTTTTTTAACTTATTTTCAATTGTTTTAATGTACATATTCGGTTGATTTTAAGGAAAAAATATTGTGAGTGTATTACTTTAAAGATTTTTTGTTTTTACTACTACAGATAATATAAGCTGAGGATTATAATTTTATAAAAAAAATTGCACTAAAAGTTATGTAGGAGAGATATTGAGCTTCACGTATTCAGTTCAGATTTCCACCGCTTATTTTTCAAAAAGTTTTATTGCGTAGTCCGCAAAATTTATTGTATAAAATTTCAACTTTATATTGCTAAATTCCAAATTTAAACTCTTTAAATACAGTTTAATCTGCCGAAAAAAAGAATAAAAAATTTTAATTTATAACGGTTTCCACGTTTTTTTTTCGAGGGGAATGGTGTTATTGTCTTTATTCGAGTGAGGAATTCAATCGAATTTTAATAAATATCGTGAATGTATTGCAATATTTAATTGTTATACATACATATTAAATTATTTTAAAACAATTCCATTAATATCACAAGAAAACCGAAAAATAACCGAAACCGCGGTTTTAAAATTTTTCGGTTTTTAGCAAACTCTACCAATAAGTGTTAGATTTGGAACAAAATATAAAATTTTGAAAATTAAAAAACAAAATGTGGATTTTTTAACAAAATAAAATAAATCCAAAAATAAATCCAGTGATTAAAAAAAGCGCTAATAAGTATGCAAACTTTTGCTAGGGATATGATTTTAAATATTTAAAGATCGATATTTCTCGTAAAAAATCATATATGATTTTGATTTAGTAGGTTTAAGGTTAAGAAGATGAATAAACCTTCCTCAAAAGTTATAAACACATTAAATTTGCAAATCAGACTAGATCTAGTTTCTGCATTTTTATGGACAGGCTTCATCAGTGATCTTCCATTAAATTGTATTATTGTTTATATTTTTATTGTCCGATTGTTTCAAATATTGACCTTAAAAGTGACATAGAAAATTCCTATGAAACCATACTTGGATTCATTTTAGTCAAAGTTTTTTCATCTTCAAGAACAGTGTGTCTGCTATTAATGAAAATATAGGCAACAATAAGAAAACAAAATTCTAAGTATAATAATAATCATAAAGGAGTAAGAACTCTAGTAGGTATAATATCGTATATTCATCTGTAGGGCAAGGAATTTTATGCACTTAAATAAAATATGCGCTAAAAAACAAAAATATGCATTAAAAACATAAAAGATATGCACTAAAAATCATTTTTTTTGCAAAAATAACGCACTTTAAAATATGAAAGTAATATGTCTGTTAGCTACTTTGCAAATAGACACAGAACTCCAAGCTTTTCTATAGGTCAGTAAGGTTTTTAAGAAAGTTTATTTTTAAAAATAAAGAAAAAACAAAAATAAATATTTTGATTGAATAAAATACGAAAACGTATCAATTTTTTATATTTTTTACAAATTTTAAAATGCTCCTAAAAAAGAAAAATATGCAAAAATATGCATTAAAAAGGCACCAAATATGCATTTGAAGTAAAAATATGCAACTACAAATCGATGCCATTTTCTACTAAATTTGATGATTTGGATAAATATTTAGTCTATATTTGTTTTTGACTATCGAGAAAAAACATGCATTTGCATGAAATTCCTTGCCCTACTCATCTCATATGGTTGCAATAATATACAAAAATTGTAAAGAAAGTCTGTTACAAATCTGAGAGGACTATGGGTTTAGAAATCCTGATGAATTTCTCGTACTGTGTTACAAGATAAGTATTATCAGACTTTGGTACCCTTAGAAAGTCACTACATAATGAAATTCTCATACTTTGGCCCGTATAATATTAAATTAAATTCTCGGGCTTTGTTAATTTCCATAAATATGTATATATTTTTTTAATTTAAATTCCTATTATAACATTTTACGTTTTATTTTTGAATTTGAAAAATAGTAGAAAAAATCTGAGAGAGAAAGATATGTGATACAGGGGTGGCAAAACTACAATAAGACACATTTATTATTAACTCCCAATCTGAAACCTAGGGGGTAAAAAAATTTAAGAATGTTCGTTGTTGTTAGGGAAAGCAAAATCACGCAATTTTTGATTTCCCGGGAAAGCGGGAAATTTATCTTGAATCCCGGGATCCCGGGATCCCGCAAGGGAAATAAATTAGAAAATATTTTATAATAATTTAAAAATTTTTCTAAATAAAATATTCTAAAGATATCTAATTTTCATGATTCTGAAAAAGCTCAGGTGGATTTTCTTGGAATTTTCGTAGTGAGAAACAATTAATTTTATATTAGAAATTATATAAGTCTAATTATATATTTTTAACAATTATTTTAATTTTTGCATTAAAAAATACAAAAATAGTTTTTTCGGATTTTCTATATTTTCATATATTTAGTTAGAATATTCTTCTACCTCAAGTCCAAATTCTAATATGATATTGTCATATTAGATTTTATTTGTTGTTTTAAATTTTATTTTTAAAAATTGAAAAAACTAAAATTAATTTTTAGACTAAAAAGCTTGTCCGTCAAAAAAAAATAAATAAAAAAAATTTATATAGAAAAAAAATTTTAGAAAATTGGAAAAATTTAATGAATGTTCCCTAGTTTGACTCTAGATCATAAATTAATATCACTTTCTGTTTAAATTATTTTTCAAATTAAAAATAGATGATACATTATTAACCCGTCAAGGCAAACGACACTGATGATGGCTTTGTAGCGAAAGCCGAAAATACGTATTATGTCTTGCTGGCCTTATCGAATTCTTTAAAATGTTTTATTCTTTGTAATTTACTTGTAAAAATTGTATCATCTTTCTTGAATTTGAAAAATAATTTAAACAGAAAGTGATATTAATTTATGATCTACGTGTAATGTAATTTTTTACTGCCTCTTTTCTGGTACGTTTATTTTAAATCTTTTTTGTTTTTGTTCAGAATTTTTCATTATATATTGTTTTTTAATTTTTCTTTTAGAAACATTCACATTTTAAAATGTCAAATATTTCTAGGCTTAGTGAAATTTTATTCACCTCAAAACTGTCAAAAATTTACCATAGAGAATACTTTGCTACCGTTTCATACACCCGCTTACTTGAAAATTTTTAAAAATCAATGGACAAATTTGTCTTTAATTCTGTACAGAATAAGTGCGATTCAAAATTTTTTATACAAACACTATTTTAGTGGTTTTAAGAGGCACTGAAAGGAACTTAAAAAGTTCGATCCAGTACACAAATTAATCACTGTGTTCGTTAACTCGAAAATCTTACAACTTTTGCTCAATCATTGTTTTGGTTACTCTTTGAATTTTTCCAGTTGTGGTAAAAGTAACAAATTGTAGTAAGTAAACGAACAAGCCTAATGTAAAATGTGTACTATTTCCAAAAGGTTTGAAAATTTTGCATAAAGAAAATTTAAAATAATTAACTTTATTATTTTAAACTGCATTTTTTGGAATCCCGGGATTCCCAGTCCAAATTCCCGGGAATGCAAGAACTGAAAAATGCTTAATTTCCCGAGAATCCCGGGACGGTAAATCCCGGGATGCATTTCCTAGTTGTTGTGCTTAAAATAGCTTTGATGCAAAACCGATAATTTTCTGTTCCACTTTTTAATCTCTTAACCCTTTCGCTACAGATTTTGTTTGACTGAATAGTTGTTGACCAAACTTTGTGGAAATATACACCTAGGCGTACACTCAAAGAAATAAGTTAGTAGAAAAATTCATAAAAAGGCTTTTTTATCAAGTATAATAATTTTAAGCAATTTTTTTGCTGAATTTGTATTTTCACCAATAGTTTTAGTTTAGTTCTTCAGCACTAAACTAATTTTGAGCTAATGTTTTACTAATTTTTGTTGATTGATTTAATTGTGCTAATTTGATTTAATTAGACACATATATATGACCCATTTTTAAGACTAAATTGTATGTTTTTATATATGGGGACTTATCAAATCAGTTATAATTATATAAGACACCATGTTAACATTTTCACCCGGGTTATCGGTTGTTAGTTCCTACACTAGTAGAAAAGACTCTTAGCAATTTTAGTAAAATCTATTAAAAATTATTATAGTTAAAAATGACATTGCAGAAAAAATGCTGAAATTGGCAGATTATTTTTGCTAAATATTAGTAAGACAGCAACAGCAAAAATAAAAATTTTAAGTATAAAGAATTTTAGTTAGTTATATCTGAGTTAAATTCTAGTCGAACCTACTAAATGAAAACTTCAAAAATGCATATTAATTAAAATATTAATTGCAGCTGTCTATATGACGTTAAAACAACACTGTACTAAAAATAAATGCCCTGTGGCAATCCGTCCCCAATATATGCAAGTTGTCTACTCTTGAACGTAAAAACCATACGTCAGTGTGGCAACATTTAAGAAAAAGGGGACACGGAGGAGATTGAAAGATAAACAAAAATCTAAATATAGAATGTTTGTAGGTGTCTGTGTTTGATCACTTCTGAGTAAAAGACAATAACAGAAAGCTTATTCAGCTTCAGGAAAGAAAACAATGAGTTAGTTACATTGCATTTAAGGCCTTACTTGGGTGAGATGGCTAAGCTGTCGTCGCACTTCAGTATAGTTACGTTTGGAAGGTGGGCACATGTTTTCGAATCCCACAGCCGATGGGTTGTTAAAAAAAATTATCATATAGATGAAGCCTGCCCAAATAAAAAAGGCAGAAACCGAATCTAGTCTGATTTAAAAATTAATATTTATAATTTTTGAGAAAAAGGTTTATTCTTCTTCTTAACCTCAAACCCACTACATTAACAGTTGTCTTTTTGCTGTTCTTATTTTACTAGTATTTAGGAAAAAAATCTGTTAATTTCAGCAGTTTTTCTGCAAGGACATTTTTAACTAATCTTAAGTAGATTTTTCTGGTATTTTATGGGTTTATTTCTATGAGTGTTGGTTGAGTAAGGAGTTATTCACAATCTCAAAACCTTTAAATATTTATAGACAACAAAAATATCCTTTTTTTATTGAACATTTACTATAAATAGTTACTGCAGTTTCAGAATTTACTGTGTATATATCGCCAGCTAAATTGCAAAATGTCGTAACAACCATTTTTTTTTTACAGGAAATGCGTAAAAATCTCTGGTTAATAAAAATGATAGTTTTGATCACAGAACGATAAAATTTTGTGGAGAAACGTTACATAATCACTCAGCTTTTTACTGGGCAACTCAAAAAACTTGGAAAATTAAAAACATTTCAGAATCGGAATTTCGTTCATAAATCTGCTACTTTTTTGACGTAAAAGAGCAAAATTGTGTTTACTGATGAATCATAATTATCAATCGGTTTTTGAAAATTTTATTAGTTACGACCTTTTACATTTTAGGTGGCAATATTTATAAAATACTTCAGTGCATTTGGTAGCATTTTTATAAGTGCGCCATTAATTTAAGCAGTTTGTGCATTAAATACTAATATTCTTTGCATCTTCTTTACAGGTAGTCCGTCGTCCCAGGCATTAATATAATACATTTGAGCATGATTTCGAACAGTATACATCTTTGCTTATGCGTAGAGGTGTTTAAGGAATTTTGATATGTTATAGCATGTGTAGAGACTATAAAACAGAAGAAGAAAAAAGTTTTAATTTAATAAATTAATTACAACAATTAGTTATACATCGAGTTAAAGAAGAATTTCACGAGACCATTAATGTAAGATTGTAAGTACAAAAACTATGCAAGTATTTAGAAACCAATTTTAAAATTAATCGATTCATTATCTACATACTGTAGTAAATTCATGTATGCAAATATATAAAACGTTTGAAATTGCGATTTTAGAACAGTGATGTATACGCAATTAACAAGTTAATGAATAAAATTTACTAAAGTCAGTCAGTCTGGGGCTAAACATAAGAATATATGATTATAAAATTATCAACTAGAGATAATATAAAAAAATTGCTGAAAACATTAAACCCATTCATGCATTAATATTTGTTATTAATTTTTAATAAATCAGTAATAATCCAAAAAATATTTCCTTGTACACAATTTGGGCGTAGTTGAAATTTTTAATGATATTTAATTGCAAACAAAAAAATTATCATAAACATACACACAGAAAAACGAGTGGTTGTGACTCTTAAATTTGTCACAAATCTAAAGACTCGATTTGATTAGTAAAATTTTTTGGTTGTGACAATAGAAATTGGTCTAAGTATAACAAGAGATATTCTGTTATCTTAACTAAAATTATAATAATCACAATTAAAAACAAAAATATCGTTTGAGATAACAAATTTGTTTTCTCTGTGTACAATCAAAAGGGTTAAGCTGGATTCACAATGCTGGAATACTCCACGCTGCAAAGTGTAGTGTACTAAAGTAGAGATGGCATGTTACAAAAACTACGTGAGAAAAAGAAGGAAACAAAATCTATTCTATAGAGTGGAGTACTCTGGCATTGTGAATCCAGCTTTAAGCAAAAAATAAATTAAAAATGTTTAACATGAAACAAATTAATTACAATTTTATATATCATTAATGGACAATACCAAATAATTTATTTGGAATTAAATATACATAAAGTAAACAAAAAAATGTATAAATTAATTTTATATTCATTGAATATAAATAAATATTTAAAAATAAATTGCATTAATTTAAAATTATCAACAACAAAAACAAAAAAAATAAGTAATTAACACTTCCACATGAGTCACTTTATTTTTAATTTTTTTTTATTTTTCAATATAATTGCACTTTAAAGTCTAGCAAAAAACGTCGGAATGGTTGGTTGGTTGTTCCTTTATTTGCATTCGCATCTTGTTTCAATTGAATAAACAAATAATGCAAATACTAACTACGACGCGACGCAACCACGACCCACCTTAACAAAAAAAAACTTCTTTTCTTTTATGGCATTCAGCTAAAACATAAAAGAAAATGTTTTAAATAAACAAAAAAAACAAAATAATAATAAAAACAAAGTAAACAATTCTGAGTCAACAGCATTTAAAAAAAGCACTTGAGTAAATAATAAAATTGTTTCCAAAAAAAAAAACATTGTTCTCTTTTAAGATGCATTTAAATTTTACACCTAATGTGACGACTCAATGGGGGTAAAATAAAAAGTGATACTTGAGTTAATAAGAAATTAAAGAAATTGGCTTAATAAATCTATGAAATACATTAATAGAAAAAAGTCTGTAATAAATTCAGCTAAAACCAGGGGTCTGACATCCTTCTGCTGTTTTGTTTTTTTGTGGCAATACTGCTGTTTATTAGTGAGTAATGTTGCCCGAAAAGTTTTAGCTCATTCCCATTTTGAAAGTTTAAATCCCCAATGTTATACCCAATTAATTTTAATTTAAAAAATAGAAGCTAAGTTAGCATCGCTCTTAAGTCCAGAAAATTATTATGAAATGACTCATCAAAGTAAATAAAATTTAATATTTTACGAAGAAATACAAATGAAATATTTCAAAATGTAATTAATAAAAAATAAACAGAACGTTGTAGTTAAACTATATCTAAATATTAACCGATTTCGTCCAAATTTTGAACATTTCAATAAAATTACCTTCATTTTCGGATATCCGAAAAAACCATTTTTGGTAATTTTTTGTGAAAGAATATTTGTTAATAATGCAATGACATTTTAGGCTAAGCTGGCCCTTGCTATTCTTTATATTAAACTAAAAAAAAAATTGAGATAAGATGAAACAAATCCCACAATTCCCAAAAAACTGTACAAAATTTCTAAAAATACTTAAAGCAATGTTAAAAATTGACAAATACAGTCAGAACCATATTGGATTTGTCCGCTTTTAGTTTTTAAATTCCGTTGGTTCACTCAGAGAAAAGTTGAAAATTGAATAAAAAAAATGCTCAAATTCAGGATGCTATGGGGGAAGAAAAATTGACATAAGGAGAACATTTTTTCGATTAGGCACATCTAAAGAAATATGCTTTCAGAAAAATATAAAAACTATGGGGGTTATTTTGTAATACGCAACGCCTTGCGTTGCGTTGTTTTCCATACAAATTGTTTTTGTAACAATAACAATTTACACACAAATCAACGCAACGCCCGGCGTTGCGTTTTACAAAATAACCCACTATATGTGTTCTTAAACAAACTTTTAATCTGAAAGCAAATGAGTCTTGATACCTTTTTGACCAAAAAATTACTTAATTTACTTTTTTTTTAATGTTTAATTTTAACAGATTTTAAATACGTGCCATTTTAAGCGTAAAAAAGATATTGCATTGATATTTTCTTTGTGAAATAAAATATTAAGTTGAAAATATAGCTGCAATTTTTTAATAGCAGATTATAAAAATAAAACCTTTTTTAAAATTGGTTCATAATTAAAAAGATGGCAAGCTTTCAAAATTTTCACATCCTCTAGTGTACACTACTTTGGAGTCCGGTGGAGTAGCTCCTGATGGGTCTAGGGATCGGCCGTCAAAACTTTAGCTCAGAATTATGTTTTCTATGGGCGTATCAAATTTCATCTGAATACGCTCAGCCGATAAAAAATAGCTGAATTATTTCCAAAATATTTCGAAAACGTCCCACTGTGCTGTGCTAAACGAAGAAACGAGTAATTAAAATCTTTGTTTAAATCAGTGTTTCAATTAAAAATTTGTTAAAAAGTAGTCAAATCGTTTTGAAACCCATTCGAGGGATTTTTTACCGACGGATTATTTTAAGTGTAGACATCGTTAAATGGACTCGAAAAGTGATTCTGAGTCGATGTGTAATTTGGTGTTTACAACCTTACAGCGAAAGGGGCCGGTTCTAGATGGTACGCAGGATAGGTCCCAAGGGAACAGAGACCAGTCATTGATTCGTCTTGCTATTCGAAAGAGATGCATCACTTTAACATGGTGTTGTCAATTGGACACATTTTGACATATCACAGAACTAACCTAAAAGGATAAGTCACCTAGCTGACCTAAAGGGACATATCACCGAACTAACCTAAAATGAACCACCATAAAGTCATATTTTGTATATTTCGTGACATGTCACCCAACTTACCTAAAAGGAACTGACACAGGACCTGTCCCATTATGTACTAAAATGCACAAGAAACTAAATTTATTCAACCTAATTTTATTTTATTGAGATATACATTAATTGCATTAAAGGAATTAAATATGCTAAAATCCCAAACGTATTTAACAAATTGTGAAAAATAATCCGTTGTACACTCAACCAAAAAAGTCTGTAATGGCTACTGAAAATTTTGCTGTTATTACGGGAAATTTAACTGTTTTGAGGCCAGCGGTATTTTTTGCTAATTTTAGCATCACATGTCTGCTGATCTGTAGTAAAATAAAATTAGTAGAAAAAATTAGTAGCCGCTACTAAATTTTAGTAAAATTTATTTAAAATGCAATTCAAAATCGATTTGCTAAAATCAGTTAAAAAACTTACTAAATATCATAATTTTAGTTCAATGAAATTAGTATTATTAGCAGCTACTAAATTGCAGTAAATTGCTGTAAACTGTAATTTAAAATCAATCTGCTGAAATTAGCAAAAAATTGTACTAAAAAAAACAGAAACTGTAAAATCCAAATTGCAAACGGTTCTCCAGTTATGACCTTTTTATGCTTTGGAGATACAATAAAATTTTCTGAATGTTATTTCCAAACTAAGAATATATCAATTGTAACAAATATAAACTAAACAAGAATTGTAAAAAATTATAAAAAAAAATTTTTTAATTAGTATATTTTACTGCTAAATTTAGCACTCGGTTTTGAAAAATTAGTAAAATGTTTTGCTAAAATCAGCAGCGAGAATTAGTCAAAAATCCGTAATTTGTAATAAGAGAATAGCAAAAATGATTACTTAAAAAAAAAAAAATTGTACTAAAAATCAGTATAAAAATAGTAAAGTTCGATTGGAAACTGTTTACAAATTTTTTTACTAACTTTTTTATCTAAGTGTAGGCATGACCCTATCCGGATTTCATTCTTGCCTAAGGAAATTGTCAGAGGACGACGTTCTTAGAATTTCTGGAAATATTTCAATTTTAACCCATTTTTTCCAACGTGCTTAGACATGTCTACTCTTAAAAGAAGATAACTTTAGTTAAAAAGGCGACATAACAATACAGTTAAAAACATATAATTTGGAGTCTTATGGTTTTTCCTGGTCTTCCTAGCTCCAGCGATTTGGGAAGGCCATTTAGGAGGGAAATTTCTCCCTTTTAACCACAATTTTTACAACGTTCCTGTCCAAAAGGCTGACAAGAGATATTAGATTGGCGGCGAGTTGTTGTTATGACAATAAGATAGAGTTAAAAATAGAATATAAAAAAAAACTAAGATTAGATCATATATTAAGGACCAGTTTTATACGAGAAGTTAAAACTAAGATCTAATTTGCTCTAAAACTCTACTTAAGTCAGAAACTAAATATAAAACTTAGGAAATATTTAAGACAAAAATCGTTTTTAGTTCTGACTATAAAACTGACCCTAAAGATTGTTCTGATAAAACCAAACGTTCGCTTAAACTATTTACAATTAACGGTCAAACTATAACACAAAACCAAAGCTGGTTACTTAAATTCTAGAAACTATTAAAACACTTCTTTCTAAATATTAAATATATGTTTATTTTAAAAAACACCGATGAAATATAATGATAATGAGCCAATAGTATTAATTCTGAAAATGAAAACCAAAACCTAAAAATTAAATAACACTTAAAAAGAAACCAACTACCAAGCTTGTAATTGGGCTGGGGCAGCAAAGGCATAAGGTTGTTGCAAGAAGGGCGAGCCAACAGTATAAGCAGCTGAAACTGGTTGTAGATTTTGTTGTAATCCAGCTGCTACATAAGCAGCACTGGGTTGAACAAAACTAAATGCTCCAGCCGGGAAGTAGGTAACGGTTTGAGGAGTTTCGACTTTCTTCTTATCAGACTCTGTTTTGTTATCGGTTTCAATTTCAGAGGAAGCTTCAGCAGTTTTTTCTTCTTCATCGTCTTCTCTATCTTCACGATTATCGGTAAGACGGGCTGGTTTTTGAACAATAAAACGTTCCGCTTGGGGATCCAAAAATTGTTGCTGAGGTGCAACATAGAACTGTTGAGGTTGTTGCTGTAAACGAGCTGGTTGCGATTGTCTTAAACGAGCTGGAGCGTTCTTTAATAATTGAGGGCTCTGAGATTCGGGCAGATTACTTTGCTGAGGTCCAACATATAATTGTTGTGGTTGGGCTTGTTGTTGTTGTTGCAAGCGAGCTGATAAAAGTTGACGTAAGCGAGCTGATTGATTTTGACTTAATCGTGCTGGCGTTCCATAGGTCAAATCAGGACGTTGAGGTTCAGCTAGATTATCAAATCCATTATTATTTTGTAGTTGATTAGTTTCAGCTTGTTGAGGGAAACGAGATTGTTCTTGAGCTGGGGAGCCGTAAGTCAATTCTGGTCTTTGGGCTTCTGCTAAGTCAAAACCATTACTGTTTTGTGGCAGATTAGCCTGGGGTTGTTGATTATTTACAGCAAATTGAGATTGTTCTTGCGGGAATCGTGGTTCAGCTAGATTATCAAAACCATTATTATTTTCAGGTTGACTATTTTGTGGAAAACGAGATTGTGTTCTTGTTGGAGCACCATAAGTTGCTTGAGGTCGTTGAGGTTCTCCTAAATTATCAAAACCATTATTAGTCTGCTTATTATTTTGAGGCTGGTGATTACCCAGAGGAAATAAGGGTTGTTCACGTGGTAAATTGAATTGACGATATGGACGAAAACCCGAGGCTGCGTATGGCTTGGGATCCGATTCTAAACGTTGTAAACGTGTGGTTTGTATGCGACCGAAGCGATTATAACCCAAATGTGAAACATCGGCTCGTACTATTGCAGCAAATATGGCACACGACAGGATAACGAATGAAGAAACAGCTGGTGCCATCTTTTTTTTTCTTTTGTATATTTTGTTTATGATCGCTTACAACGTTTTATAAAACTAAAAATTTACAATAAAATTACTGAGATTTTATACCAAACTTTAAATTCAAAAGCTTTAACAAACACTAAAAAGTTTATTTTGCATTTAACAACTGGCCAATAATTTAGAATTCAGGCTACGTTTGTGTATTTTTTTTAAGCAGACTCATAGACCAACTGCAACCCTGTCGTCTAGTTGGCACAGTCTACTCCACTAAACAATTAGACCTTTATTTACATTATTGACATTGACCTCCTAATTGTGTATTTTACGTTAGAGGGCGCTGGCGTAAATTTTCAAAACAAATTTTAATCAGTCTTAAAAATCAGTTTAAATTAAATTAAAAATTCCTAGAAAATTTTTATTTACAATAAAATCCCAAATGTTTAAAAATATTTGTAATCAATATTCTAAAATCGTTTTCAATTTTATGTTTATGAGTATTATTTTGTTTACTTGTTAAATTTTGTTTAATTCAGTAATATTTTTAGTTTTGTTTTTAAATTTTTTTGGCTTTTAGCCATGTTATGAGATAATAACGATAAACAGTTGTTCATCATTCGATGTTTGTGAAAAATTTATAATTTTAATAATTTTATGCACGTTTCACCTAATACTCATAAACTACATTCATTTTGTCACAATTGTTTCGTATGTTAAGTAGTAGTGTCAATTTGACTGATTCACCAACATTTCAATTAACCTGTTTTATTAATGCCAAATAAAAGGTATTAGCCGAGAAATGAAATAAATTTAAAAATTTACATTTTAGGGTGGTAGGTTTAGTTAGTTGACTTTTTAAAGAAGAATTGAAAAAGTAAACTTAATTGGTGGTCTACGGGGAATTTATACGAACTGCTGCAGTATAAGTCTCTTTAATGAGAGGCAGACATTTACTCCTTGTGACAGTAACAGTGCTGTTCTAGAACGTTAAAATAACTTCTTTAAAAAAGCAATTTACTGTAACTATTCCTACACGAAAACAATAAGTTAATAAAAAAAATCTGGCAAATGGGTTTCAAATTGATTGATTTGACTAATTTTTAATTTTTATTTATAACAAGTTTGTGCTGATGTCTGTAACACCAAAAAATATTGGACCTAGACCCACCTAATCCGAGCGGCTCAGAATCACTTTTTATTTCGATTTAACGATGTCCGTCTGTCCGTCCTTCCGTATGTCTGTCTGTCCATGCATTCTTGTGCGCACTTTACAGGTCGCAAATATTAAATATTTCGATGAAACTTGGTACACCGACTTATGTCGGCCCAAGGACGACGCCTATTGATTTTGGTTAAAATCGGTTCATGTTTAGACCCAGTGCCCATATAAAGGCCCCCCCCCAAATTGGCTTGTTTACACACTGCAGGTCATAAATACAAAGATATTTCAATGAAATTTGGTTCGCTGACTCACATGGTCCCAAGGACAAAGCCTATTGATTATAGATAGATCGGTCCATATTTCGACCTATCGTCCATATGGGCTATATTTCCTATTTTCTCTTCTTTTATCATATTAAAGAAAATTTTGACACAAGTCCATTTTAACCCATTCGAATTTCGGATCCAACATTAAGTTATTTAAATTTAAAATCACCAAATTTGATTTTAAGCCAAAAAGCTGAATTAAATTTTGTTAAAAAAAACGAATTTTTCTGTTCAGCCAACAGACATATTATTTTGAGTGTACACTAGGTTGAACCCTACTTTTCAACTTGCGAAATTTCAGAAATTCTGATAACAAGTAATTCTGATACAAGAGATTGTTTTCCGTAAATTTTGTAAAACTCCGACATTATTAACCCTTTCTTTACCAGGGTCAAAGGTGAAATTTTTGAAAATTTTCGAGTTTTCTTGAAAGTATATCAAAACATTGTGTTGTTTCTTGCGGAATTTGGTAAAAGTTGTCCAAATAACTTTGTTAACACCAAATTTTATATATAGTAATAAAAAATTAGAAATCAACCCTTATGGGATCAAAATGACCCCAAATTTTTTAAATGCAAAAAAGTGTAATTTGAAATGAAAATCGATATAATAACCTTTAAGCATTTTCTAGAAAAAGATCTAAATTAACCTGTTTTGAGAGCATGGTGTCAAAATTACCCATTTTTTATTTAACATAATGCTGGTTGGCTGAAACGTTTATGTAAGTTTGACTAAGTACATAAGTTTGTATTGCATCAAGGACTAACCCTATTGAAAATGGTTAAAGTCGGTCAATATTTTGACCTAGTAATCATGAAAGGGTAGTATCTGATATTGAATGTATTGATATTTAATAGTATAACCAAATCAAAGCGATTTTAGATGATTTCTTTCACAGGACCTATATAATTTCATTCGCTAATGTGATAGTGATCATTCCGGGCAAAGAACCAGACTCAAATTTGGCTTATTTCCGCCCGGCTCTTTTTTACAGCGTTTTAGAATCTGAAAAGTTCAAAAATTACGAATATTTTCTTGCTTTCTCGTGATTTTTGATTGTTTACTATTTATTCGCTATCTAGACTTAATTGTTAGACTTGTAAAAACAAACGTGTTAAAATCTAAAAATTTTAATTCACCTTATTTTTTATATTTTTGTGTACATATTTTAATAATTTGTTTCATTAAATTACGTTTCTCTCAATTTTTAAACCTTTCTAAACTTGGATTTTTCAACACATTAGTTAATTTGTTTATTTTAAACACAATATTTGGTATGAAAATTAAAACAAATAAAATATGAAATTTTTTAAATAGTAAAGTCATAGGAGTGCCATAGTACTTTTGAGGTTCTAATAGTACCATAAAAAGTACTATAGCACTATAGTATCATCCCCGATTGTTACCGAAATAACTGCAAAACAATAATCATTAAAATACCGTTACCGAAATAAATGAAACCTTTAAAATACCGATACGAAAAAAATCTAAAGTAGCGTTACCCTTACCAATAACCGCATCGTTTCGCTTACCATTCATGAGAAAAATCCTAAAATTCTGAGGATTTTTTACAAAATAAAAACGTTCAAATTCTGAGCCATTTTTTCTTTAAGAAAACCCCCAGACTCTGAGGAACCTTCCTATTTAAAATTTCTGATTTCAAGAACTTTTTCTTATAGGAAAACCTTTGAATTCTGAGGACCTGTTCCCATTGAATATCTTCCACTTGCTAAGAACTTTCCCCTATAGAAAAAAGTTTGCTGAATCCGAGATATTTATATAGAAGGAATTCCCTAAAATCTGAGGTTTTTTCTATACTAAATATCTTAGAATCTGATGTTTTTCTGCAGAAAAAAGAGCACATAGGAATTTAAGGCTTTTTCTATTGAAAATAGGTTTTCTCTTTAGGAAAAAATCCTCATAATCCGAAGTTTTTTAGGAAAGAGTGTCCAAAATCTATGAATTTTGCTATAGAAAAACTATTCACAATCTACACACATAATAATCCATGCATAAAAATACGAAAAAATGTCAAAATAACAAAAAAAATTCTAAAATATACGAAAAATGGTTTATTTTACGAAAGTTTTTGTTGTTTTGACATTTATTTCGTATTTTTATGCATGGATTATTATGTGTGTAAAGAATTTTCAGTGGGAAAAAGTGCTCAGAAGCTAATGTGATTCCAAATGTAATCTTCTCAGAATCTGAGGCCAGTATTAGGCTTAAATATTATTATAACATTTATTGTTAATAAAATATTTTAAAAATAATTTTATTTTTTTATTTTTGGGCGCCATTATGTATTTTATAAATTTACACACAAAAATTGTAAAATTACACATGTTTTTTGGAAATTTCTACGCATTTTTAATGGAAATTTACATATTTTGTGTGTAATGAACTTAAGCATCAAGTGTGTACATTTTTTCACTTACGCTTTGAAAATAAATCTACTATATTTATAGTATGAGTTCAGTTTCCTACTATAAGTTGGATAAATTTAAACAAAAATTTATTAGATTGTATATTAGAAAGGTTTCAATAAAATCGCCCTTAAAAATGTTATTTTGAACAAATTGAAAATATATTCAAAATATTATTTGAATTTTATTTAAAAAAAATTTGGCCATAATATGCTTAAATTTATGGTTGAAATAGTTAATTATAGCATTATGAATATTGAATTGAATAATAAATATATCTACGGTATCGGTATTGAAAATTAACATATACATAATTTATAAATAACTCGAAAATTAAAGCATTTAGCAAAAAAAACATAATTTGTAAGTAAACGTGTTATTACAATAAGACGATTTCAGTTTGTTTTAAAAGATGGTCTTAACTCAACTAGTAATTTATACTAACCAGTACAATTGCAACAGGAATTTAGAATTTTTAACTTGTTAACACTAATAAAAATCTTAAAGAAAAAAAAAAAAAATGATGGCCAATATAGCAACAAATATATAACATGTAGTATCTACAAGTTACAACTGTAATATGTATAACTTCAAATACAATTAACTATAACTATAGTATAGAGATACTCATTCGTACTGCTAACAACATCAACAACAATGTTTAACAATGACTACAATTTCTTATTTTGATTGCTGCTCATTTTACAATGATGGATGGCTGAATGCATATATTTTTTTTTTTTTTGTTTTAGAATTTATTATGTTTGTTAGCTGTTTGCAGGGGATTTGTTGCTTGTTTTGACCATATAATAAATTACTATTAACCAACTTAACTTATATTTGAAGTTAATCGTCTTTCTGTTTAACGAATCACTGAGTAATCAGGTTGTTTTTTACAATTAGCCATTTTACAACTAACAAAAACGATCAGGTTTTAAACTTTTTGATTTTATTTTTATTGAACATATTTAACAAAGTTAATTTTTTGTTTGTTTTGTTCCAAAACATCACAAGTTAATAAACTTTTATGGTAATTATATCTTTTCATTATTTACACATGCCTAGGCATACTTTTAATACTCAATAATAAGTTCTTTTAAAGGTTATGGTTTAAGTCGTAGACTTGTCTAAATAGGCCAATGAGTGGGTATTACCAGATAATGTTTTGTTTACTTTACAATACACTTTGTTAGGAACAGTGTGATACGTCAGTAGCTAACATAGACGAATTGCGATATAAGAGTGGAGATACAGTCTTACGGCTGCGGCTGCAGATTCCGTTGCGGTGAGAAAAACCAAATTAAATGACTGCTGCTGCGGTGACCTATCAAAAACAATTAGAAGTAATGCTTTAAAAAGTACTTCTTTCACTACTTAACAAGTATCCGTTAGTGTATTTTTACTGCTTTTTTAGAAGTAATTCTGAACAACTTCAAAAAATCACTTCTTTCATTCCTTCCAAAGAATCCGTTAGTATATTTTTACAGCGTTCTTAGAATTACTTCTGAACAACTTCCAAAAAATCACTTATCCTAAAATTATCCTAAACGTAATTTTGGTATCATTTGGTATTTCCAAACAGATGATAGCGGGTTCAATTCCCGGCGGGACCAGTATTTTTCTTTTAACTTTTTTTTTATTTTATTAATTTTTTTTTAATATTTATAATTAACTAGTTTAAATATAATATTTTGTTAATTTTTCAATTTTTAAAAATATACACTCACAATATTTTATCCTTAAAAACGACCTAAAATACATATTAAATTAATTGAAAACACAATTAAAAAAAGTACTACTGGTTTTTAATTATATTCAAACCATTTTGCTATTTATTTTCAAACATTATTTAAACAATCCATAAAAGAAATAAAAATAATTGAAAAGTCTATTAAAACAATCATCGATTTTTAATTGAGAAAACGTAAAAAAAAACGATTTTGTGGTTTGTTTTTTTTCATATTTGAAAGTTTTTTTGTTTAATTTTCAAAACACTACACCATACACAACACACACGTTCATATTTTTATTGGCTATGTTTGTGTGTATGAGTAAAGAATTTCTTGTAATTTGAATTGAAATACAAACTATTATACAAACAAACTATTTTAACAAAAAAGAAAACCGAAAATATTTGAATTTTTTGTTTTAAAACAGAAAACAACGAAATTATTTAAACTATTTTTTCTAAAAATAAAAATCTAAAAATAGGATATTTGACTGAAAATAACAATTCCTACAGACGATACATATTTTTTTCTAGTTTGTTTTTTATTGATTGATAAAAAAAATTAAACAATATGTTTCAATGTTTTTTAATTGATTCTTCAATTGAAAACAAACTTTACCTATTACTTTTTTAAAAAACCTCAATCGGTTATGGAAAATATATTGTGAGTGTGTATATAAAAAAAATTATGAGAAATTTTAATTTAGTAGGTTTGAGGTTAAGAAGAAGAATAAACCTTCCTCAAAAGTTATAAACACATTAAATTTGCAAATCAGACTAGATCTAGTTTCTGCCTTTTTATGGACAGGCTTCATCAGTGATCTTCCATTAAATTGTATTATTGTTTATATTTTTATTGTCAGATTGTCTCTATATGAATAATTTCAGAAGTGATCAAACAGACATATACAAAACATTCTACTTCAGATTTTCTGTTTATCTTCTTATTTCCTCCGTGTCACCTTTTCACAAATATTGCCACATTGACGTATGGTTTGTACGTACAAGTGCAGGCAATTTGTGTATATTGGAGACGGACAGCCAACAGGGCATTTTTATTTTTTTATAGTAGTGTTGTTTTTTCAAACGCGTCGTATAGACCAAATACAATTAATATTGTCATTAATATGTATTTTTATTAATTCTAATTTTTTCTGTACCTGTGAAAATAGTGCTGAAAACAATATTGAATTGGAGTGCACCGTTTACACTTGTTTAATAAGTACTTTTATTGAAGAGAATAAAGCACAATATCTCGCAATGACAAAGTGGTGTTTTTATGACCATATCTTTTGTCTGCGTGTGAATTTTT
The DNA here is from genome assembly GCA_949987735.1 of Leucophora obtusa. Classification (NCBI taxonomy): domain Eukaryota; kingdom Metazoa; phylum Arthropoda; class Insecta; order Diptera; family Anthomyiidae; genus Leucophora; species Leucophora obtusa. Next base: position 13,365,370 of record OX465296.1, read on the forward strand.
GAAGAGTTACTGAAATTATTTTTGTGCCAATTTTTTAAATAAAATTATTAAAAATACAAAAATTTTACTTTTTTAATAAATTGTATCGACATTTTTTCGATTAATCAAATTGGTCAAAAGTTTTTTAAATGTAAATGAAAGACTATTTATTTCATTTATTTTATATCCGACGTTTCGCTGGGGATTTTCCCGCTTCTTCAGGGATTATTTTTATTCAATAAATAATATCTCAATTACATTTGTATTAAATATATTAAAAGTTTTAAAAGGCGACACAGACGGCACGACATAAAAACACAGATTTAATAAATAAAATTGCAAATATAAATAAAATATCACAGGAGTATAATTTTTTCCTTAACGCTAAATATCACAGTTTGAATACAACATAATTTTTTTTCGACTAATCGATTAATTTTTAAATTTTATTCGATTATTCGATTGAGAAAAAAGCGGTGAATAATTATGTTCACGATTAATCGATTAAAATAAAAAGTCGATTAATTGTACCCTGATGTTGTAATTTACATTTTTTCCATATCTCGAAATCTAAACGATTCATGAAACCGGTTTCATATTTGAACAAGTAAAAAAACAAGTTAAAATAAGTTTGTGGGTCAATGCCGACCCCGGGATTCCATTGTAAAAACAAAAATTTTGTTTGTTAAAATATGTCTCGTGTTACCTTAATATTTGCTTTATTTTTTCAAAAACTTATACAATTTAGAAAAATTGTCCTTTATAAAAACTTCACCATAGATTTAAAAACAGTCCTCTCAAAAAAAAAAAACTCACAGTTTTTTTCCCTTCCTGGGGCTTTTGCCAATCGAAATATTAAAATTTCTACCAAGGCTGCATGGTGAAAATTAACCAAGTCTAATTTTTATCTTTTTACAAATTTCCTAAATAATGTCCACATATTATGAAATCATTCTGTATAATTCAAAGTATTAGCTAATACTTTGTATGTAGACAGAACAGAGGAAAAACTGTAAAAAAAGTTCTAGTTCTAAGAAAATTTGCTCATTTTCTTGGAACAGAAAAGAAAAACCAAATTACATAATATTGTGTAAAGTAAAATAAACCGTATTTACAGGTTAAAGTTCAACACCAACATGATTTGCTTATGTTTCCGTAGTGGAGGGCTTGATTGACGATGTAAAAAAGTAGCTTAAAGTAAAAAACACTACAACTTTTTTAGAAAATATTTAAAGATGTTTCAAGAACAAGAATTTTTAGTTTACTATATAACAAATCATATGAAATGTAGGTTCGTTGGTAGATGGATAGATGTAAGTAGCTTTGTTTTTGCTATTCACTTAACAGGAAAATGAAAGGATAATATTGAAAATAAAAACTCTATAATAATGAAAAATAAGCAAACGTTGAGAAAATTAAAAGAAAACATAAAACTAAAATGCTTAAACAAATGGGATAAATAAATTATAATTTAAATATAATTAAATTATAATTTAAAGATTTATAACAGAGGAATAAAAAAAACATTTAACATTGCATGGCAAAATCGAAGCACTTTTCATAAATTATAAATTACATACAATATTTGACTACTTGTATCAACAGTTTTGCTTTTAAAATCTTGATTTATTTATTAACTTGCCAGTCCACATGGCAACATGTATTAATTATAATACCATCAGATGTTAGACAAATTAATGCGCATGCGTGATAGAGTTTAAAAAATGTTTATTTGTGCCAAAACAAGTGCCAACTATAAATTACATTACAATTGCCGTGCTATTACGATTCAGTGCAATATTAAATTAGTATTACGTTAACTTACTGACTGCAATTACGGCGACATATGGAAATAGGAATTCTTCACAGATTTTTATACCCTACACCACTCTGTGGTACAGGATATACGGAGTTTGTGGTGATGTTTGTAACTAGGAGTAGATCCACCTGCCCAACTCTCTCAAACTCTGTTAAATTACTCTATTGTTTTTTTATATCGAAAAATGTTAGCATATGAATTACACATGTCTGCATAGGCTAATATTTTTCGATACAAAATTTCAATCTTCGAAAAAGAGAGTTGAAAACCGCCTGTTACAGTAACCGACAGTGTTGCCATTTCAGTGCTTTTCGGGTATTTTTTGGTGCTTTTTTCCTTCTTGTACCCGGTGATTTTTTACAAATACCCGTTTAAAAAAAGCGGGTATTTACAGTGCTTTTTCAGATTTCTGGCAGTGCTTTTAGTGATTTTTGTACAGTTTATATTTTTGGTATTTGTTCTCGTTTTTTTTTTAATTTTTCTTCAATTTTCTGTCAAAGTTGAAAAAATAATACGAACTAAACAAAAAATACATTTTTTCACAATGTTTGTAGTACAATTTTAAATAGCAACTTCGATATATTTAAACTTCAAAATTTTTAGATTTTAGTTTGGTGCTTTTTTACCCCTTTTTTGGTTATTTTTTGAACTTTTTTTACACGATTTTACAAAGCTAAAATGTGTTTTTAAATTCTTGACTTAAATTTTTCAAAAAATTAGTATCGTGCTTTTTTACCCCATTTTTGGTAAATTTTTACCCTTTTTACCCGTTTTCACAATCCTCACGGTGCTTTCCTGCCTTCAAAAGTTGGCAACACTGGTAACCGATCGAATCAAAATCACTTGCTCTCGAGTTCAGCATGGTGAAATCAATTAAAAACTATTTGTCACAACATATAGTACGAAAATTTCTGCTTTCTTATGATACACTCATAGAAATAAATCTGTAAAAATAGCAGAAAAAGTTACTAAAAATTTGTTAAAAATGATGCTGCAGAAAAAACTGCTGAAATTAGCAGATTTGTTGCTAAATACTAGTAAAATAAGATCAGCAATTTTAGTGATATTAAAGTTGACTTTTAGTTAATTGAAAATAACAAATTGTACTGTAAAATCTGCAGAAAGAATAAAAATAGCAAAAATAAACTGTTATATATACAAAATTTTTGCTATTTTTAAGCTAAATTTAGTTGAATGCAAATAGCAGTCTATCTTGCTAAAATTAGCAGAAATATTTACTAAAAAATTGTAAACTGCTGTTTTCAAAAGGCTCTATTTTTATTTGCATTTAAAAAAAATCTAAAAAAAATTCGAAAATTTTAATTTTTTTTGTGATTTTGTAGGCTACTAATTATTTAGCAAAATGTTTTGATGATTTTAGCAGATTAATTTGCTATTTTCCCATTAACAAAAATTTAACTCAAATATAACTAAAATTCTTTATATTTAACAGTTTTATTTTTGCTGTTCCTATGTTACTAAAAATAATCTGCTAATTTTAGCAGTTTTTCCTGTAGCATAATTTTTAACTAATTTTTAGTAATTTTAACTAAATTTTTTACAGACTATTTTCTAAAAGTGTACTAATATTTATTTTAAAAAATCTGCTTATTTCAGCAGATATTTGTGCATGGCAAATGTTTAACTAATTTTTAGTAGTTTTTCTGCAATTTTTATAAGTTTATTCTTATGAGTGTTGTTTTATACTGAAGTACGTTACCGGACTTGAGTTCTTTCTATACCCGTTACAACAACCCACATTTCAAACTACTAACAATTAATTCAAAATGTAGGCGTGTCAATACTTACAAATCACTTGATTTAATCTATAACAGATTTTCTTTTAAATTAAAATGGTCATCTAAGATGTTATAAAAGCTACTGGTAAGCAAACTCATAAATAATTATGTTACGAGTAGATACATATGTATGTACAATAGGGTGGCATCAATTCTGGCGACATTTCAAATTTCCAGATATGAACATTTAAACCTCAAACCTACTAAATTAGACTTATTAAAAATACATATTAATTACAATATTAATTGTATTTGGTCTATACGAAGCGTTGGAAAAAACAACACTTTACTAAAAAAAAATAAAAATGCCCTGTTGGCAGTCTGTCTCCAATATACACAAATTGCCTGCACTTGTACCATACGTCAGTGTGGCAATATTTGCGAAAAGGTGACACGGAGGAAATAAGAAGATAAACAAAAAAATCTTAAGTAGAATGTTTGTATAAGTCTGTTTGATCACTTCTGAAATTATTCATATAGAGACAATCTGACAATAAAAATATAACCAATAATACAATTTAATGGAAAATCACTGATGAAGCCTGTCCATAGAAAAAGGCAGAAACTGAATCTAGTCTGATTTGTGTGTGTTTAAAACTTTTGAAGAAAATGTTTATTCTTCTTCTTAACCTCAAACCTACTAAATTTTTACCCCTCAATTCATAAATGCTTTGTAAAGTTATAACAGGTTTATAAAACGTCATTTTCATACAAAATTTGTTTAATAAACCTCCTATAATTTTACAAAGCTTTTATGAATTTAGGGGTTACTATTTAATTGAAAACGGATATGATGAAAATTTAAACCGAAATGTGTGTATTTTTTCATCGTACAACGCCATCTATTGAGTAACTAATGCATAAAATTAGTAAAAATTAGGTTTGATAATTTAAAAGTAATATGTAAAAAAATTTCATAATTTAGTAGAAAAAATGTAACACAGAGAAGTTTTGCTCGTTTTTTGCCAACAAAGTTCTTCTTAGCATTTCTGTCCGGAACTTTCTGAACTTTAAATGATCTGCGCACAAAAGTTTCCGAACATTGCACGCGCCGTCTCATTTCTCGGCCAGAAATATTTGGAATCGCCCTGTATAGCTTCTCCACCTTTTTGGCTTTGGTTGCTGGGTCCTTTTGCTTTACTCGTTCCAGGCTTTCTTTCAATTACTTGGTCCTTGTTGAATTTTTTGACTGGTCACGCGTACTTCTGTTGTAATTTTTTTATAAGTCCACCATGAATTATTGTGAATAGTTTCAGTCATTTTTTTTTGTGCACTTGTCTTTGATTTTCCACTGTAAACTCCACTTATAAACCACTCGAATTTGACAAACTATTGGATTTTAAAATCTGACATATATCTCAAAGATATTTTGATCAAGAAAAACGATTTTAATGAAAGTTGGTAAAAGTTATTAAGAAAAATTTCTGTTACATTTTTTTAATGGCGCACTTCTTAGCTACCACCCTAACGCACAACTGCTGGGTTAGCAACAACTACTATACAGGAAGTAAGTCAAACATCAATAAAAATACCTTAATTAAAAATTGAACATCCCACTTTCCAACACTGATCTACACTTAACTGCCTACAAATAAATATAGATGGAAACACCAGCACTTACAATAAAACAGAATCTAATCATTTAATGATCAGGTTATAAGCAACTCCTTTAAATCCTACTACATTCTACAAGGCCTAAGGCGAGAAGAATTATTCCATATGTACTCGTTTATTGCAAAGAAAGTTCGTTTTTCAATAAGCTAAAAGAAGAAGAAGATTGCATTTAACACAAAAACTAATTGCAGTGATTAATAAAGTATTTGCGGCAAGTGCTGACAACTAAACACGATTTGGCGGAATTTTTCAAAAACTATAGATGCCAGACATATGAGTGCTACCATTAAAGATAAATTGAAGTTATATTTATACCCTACACTCATAGAAATAAATCTGTAAAAATAGCCGAAAAAGTCACTAAAAATTAGTTAAAAATTATGCTGCAGAAGAAACTGCTAAAATTAGCAGATTTATTTTTGCTAAATATTAGTAAAATAAGAACAGCAAAATTAAAACTGTTTAATTTATAAAATTTTAGTTATATTTAATCTAACTTTTAGTTAATTGAAAATAACAAATTGTACTGTAAAATCTGCAGAAAATTTTGCTAAATGTTAGTAGACTAAAAATAGCAAAAATAAACTGTTATATCTACAAAATGTTTGCTATTTTTAAGTTAAATTTAGTTGAATACTGCTAAAATCGGCAGAAATATTTGCTAAAGAAATTAAAAAAATTTATTTGCGTTATAAAAAAATCTAAAAAAAAACTTCGAAAATTAAATTTTTTTTTTGTCTTTTAGGGTACTAATTATTTAGCAAAATTTTTTGCTGATTTTAGCAGGTTAATTTGGTATTTTCCATTTATAAAAATTTAACTCAATTATAACTAAAATTCTGTACATTTAACAGTTTTATTTTTGCTATTCCTATATTACTAATATATAGCAAAAATAATCTGCTAATTTTAGCAGATTTTCTGCAGGATCATTTTTAACTAATTTTTAGTAGTTTTAACTAAATTTTTACGGACTTTTTTCTATTAGTGTACAACACTACGTGGAAATTGTGCTGATGTTTGTAGCGTCAAAAAATATAGGACCTAGAGCTAGACCTTATTAGTACAATACACTGATCGACTTAGAAGCACTTTTTGAGTTGATTTAGCCTGTCTGCCTCTCAATATATTTTTGTGCATACGCTACGGGCTCCAAATATTTTGATAAAATTCGTAGTGTTATAATAATAATTGTTATTTTTATAAAAAGAAAAAATTCGTTTGGGCTCTCCTGTTCACGGTGGGGCAGGATCGAAATAATTTGGGGAAAAAAATCAGACATTTCTTTCCGTCTGGTTGGATTGCTGTGGTTGCCATTTTTCGATTTATCAACAGATTTTAAAAACGTAACAAAGAATTACAATCGGTTAATATTTAGACACAGTTTACCTACAAAGGTCATATATTATAGGGTGCCGTTTTTTATTTTCATCTGCACCATTGTGCTGCTGTAAGAAAATTTTTGTCTGATCAAACTCCAGTGACTGTTATAAAAAATTTGAAAATAACTAGTTCTTCACAGTCATGAGAAAGTCACAATCATAACAAACCCAAATTTCTTTTGCTTAATTTAAAATGGTGTTGCCACCCAAAACAAAAATATTTATTTAGCATGCAGAGTACCGATTCCGAATGATTTGTCAAGCTGTGAAGCGGTGAAAAATATTTTTCACTCATTCAAATGTTATGATAACAAATGACAGTTTTTATCACTTCACTGCTTGCAAACTATTCAGAATCGGTAGTTTGACTAATGCCAACCCTGGTAATGATGTAAAAAATCACATGCAGGGTGGACAGATGTATGGAATTTAAAATTGATTGCTAGAAATGTATTTATTAAACAAAATTTCCAATTGGAATTGTTTGCACAAACCCAAGGCAATTCAGATATCAAAAATTGTGTCTTATGGCTATTTAAAACTCGATACTGCTAACAGATTACTATAGCGAACGAAATTCAGTTGGGGTAACGTCATTACCAAATCTACACTTACTATTTTATAGGAATTTTTTAACTGTGTTAGCATTTTTTTAAAAACTTTCTAGGAATATATGTGTCTGTTTGATCACTTCTGAAATTATTCATATAGAGACAATCTGACAATAAAAATATAAACAATAATACAATTTAATGGAAAATCACTGATGAAGCCTGTCCATAAAAAGGCAGAAACTAGATCTAGTCTGATTTGCAAATTTAATGTGTTTATAACTTTTGAGGAAAATGTTTATTCTTCTTCTTAACCTCAATCCTACTAAAATCTGGTAACATTAGCTTTAAAAATATCTTGTTCAAATAATTTTCAAAGTCATAAAATTAAAAGAAATCTTAATGTTTAAGTAGATTTTCAAGCTGAGAATTAACGATATCTTAACATGTTACGGCAATAAAATTTTGTAGTTATATACTATGTATCATTAAACTGAGTATAAAATTCCAGTGGCCAACTGCTACCGAATAAATTCTGCAGTTTAAAAGTAAGTAGTGTAGTTGTAAGCAATGATCTAACAAGTTCAAAACTTTTTACTTGCTACTTCAAGAATTATTACCTTAAATGGAAACTAAAATCATTATTTTAAATCCTTTTTTTATCACATGGATTTCAAATACTGCTTGCTTTTAAATCAAACTGTTTAAAACAATTACCATCATTATGCAAATTTAACAAACTAGTTTCTTTTGATTTTTAAACTAATGCATCATTAATAATTTGACTACCAAATAAATGGAATGAAATGCGTTATGTTAAAAAGAAATGCCTTTTAAATCATGAGTTGTTAGACCTAAAACCACTTGATGTTTGAGAAGCAAGTTTCGTATGTTCTTTTTGGTCTTTTCCACTTTAGCATAGTTTTGAGTAACATAATATGTTGCAACAACCATAACTAATGTACCTTATCGTTTTTGAGTACTCATATAATGATGATCATAGGATGATAGCTCATAACTCACTATTGTTAACAACACAGATTATCCGAGATAGGAATCAGCTGATTTGGGCAATATGGCCGACAGAAAATGAGCAAAATGAAATGCACAAATGTCTAAAAAGAGACAGATATATACAAAAAATGCGCAATACAAAATGTATGGAGATGTTATATTGTTATCTCCCTCTTAACATGACATCCATGTAAACAAAACCATACGGTTCGAGAATACTTTTTTGGAAAAATCGGCTGATTCATATCTGTCTATTAATCTGTGGTCAACAACTTCAAACGATTTTGGTTCAAAGTCATTTGATGTGCACTTAGAAAAGTACTGCAGTTACTACATGGCAACTAATTGTGTAGTAAAGTGGTTGTAGTTATTTTAAGTACAATTTCAATTGTTTTGCTTAAGAAAAATGTTTGTGTTTTTAGCAACCTACAAAAATTAATGCATTTTAGTTACATTGATTTTATGTACATTTATAGAAATAAATCTGTAAAATAGCAGAAAAAGCAACTAGAAATTAGTTAAAAATTATAAATACTAGTAAAATAAGAACATCAAAAATAAAACTGTTAAATTTACAGAATTTTAGTTATATTTAAGTTAACTTTTCGTTTATTGAAAATGACAAATTGTACTGTAAAATCTGCAGAAATTTTTTCTAAATATTAGTAGACTAAAAATAGCAAAAGCAAACTGTTATATCTGCAAAATTTTTGTTATTTTCAAGCTGAACTTAGTTGAATACAAATAGCAGTCTACACTGTTAAATTAACAGAAATATTTGCCAAGAAAATTGTAAACTGCTGTTTTCAAAAGGCTTGATTTTTATTTGCATTTAAAAAAAATCTAAAAAATCGAAAAAAAAACTTTTAAAATTTTTAACGATTTTTTAGACTACTAATTATTTAGCAAAATTTGTTGCTGATTTTGACAGGTTAATTTGTGATTTTCTATTAACAACAATTTAACTGATATATAACTAAAATTCTGTATATTTAACAGTTTTAAAAATCTAAATATAGATTTTCGCCCTGAAGCGTGCGAGCATGCCCATTTTTGAGGGGAATTTATACGGGCACTGGGTCTAAATATGGACTGATTCTAACAGCAAAATCAATATGCTTCGACCTTAGGCCGATATAAGTGTGCCAAATTTCATCAAAATATGGCAATAACATATTTGTGACCTGTAGAGTGCGCACAAGATTATATGGATAGACAGACAGGTCGATGGATGGACGGACAGACAGATATCATTAAATCGACACTTAAAGTGATTCTGAGCCGATCGATATACTAAAAGGTGGGTCTAGGTCCAATATTTTTTATGTTACAAACATCAGCACAAACTTGTTACACCCTGTCCACGTAGTGTTGTTGGGTATAAAAATTTTATTGGCATCAATTGGATTACCAAAATATGTCACTGACATTGATCAATTGTAATACATACCAATAAAATCGTCAGTTAATTGGTCCAATCAATTAACTTGTCCCAAGTGTGAAACTGAATAGTAAAAGTGATATTCGATGTGATAATCGAGAATAAAATAAAGTTAATAATTAAAGGAATTCAATGTGGTAAATCCCAAAATGTATTTAACAAATTATAAAAAATAATTAGTTGTAGGCTGATCCCTATCCGGATTTCATTCTTGTCTAAGAAAATCGCCACGGGACCCCGTTTTAGAATTTCTAGAACTATTTGTAAGATTAAATTACAAATTCAATGAGAATTTCTTGTTCTCGTTTAGGATCTAGAAACATTTCAAATATCAAAGAAAAAACAAAAACAATAATGAAACATAATCACAATCTGCTTTGTCACCTTCCAAAATACTATGTTTTTTTGACAGACATACCATATATATTTAGCCCTCTAATTCCAGATGGAACATAGGGCCAGACATAGCGATGATTTAATATTTTCTTGAAATTGTTTTTATTAAATTAATATACCTGTTCTCATGCCAGTTTTTACCATATTTAACAGTTTTTTCTTAATTCAATCCACTTGACAAGAAACTAATTTTTGGGTAATTCCCTCCTAAATCCTAAGTTTAATATTTATTACTAGTAATGTCAACAAACGAACCTAATAATTGGTAATTATTTGATTTAACTGCATTTGTAGTTGTTTATACAGCTTCACAATAATTTTTGTTGTAGTAATTTTTACTACATTTTTCAGTTGATTTTTAATACTTGAAAGTAACTGCATATTGCAGTTGATTTAAATAAAAATGTAGTGTACACCTTTTCTACTAAAACTGCAATTATTTTAACTGTTATTTGTAAGTAATTTTCCCTACATTATTCCCTAAAGGTGCTTTAGTATAAAATAACGACCGTTGAGAGTTGTCATCTTATGACCATCAATATACGATACATGTAAGCAACGTGCACTTGAAGTAGTCATTGTAGTTTTCATGAATTCATTATTAAATTTAGTACTACATACTAGAGAGGGGCGCGTGATACGAAATGTTGATGAGTCTCGTGATTCAGGCGTCAATGACTCGTGATCTTGAGTAATAATTACATACTCACGTGATTAGTTGGTTGGCGTGCGCAAGAGTAAGTAACAACAAAATTACAACAACTATTCTATGATTGAACACCTCGCGCAATTGCAGTGTTGCCATATTTGAAGCCCTTCATCTTTCACCACCTTTCATCTCGTTTCTAAAAAAACAACACTTTAATTAATAAAAAGAATTTCTTGAGTATTGCTTCTCTTTAAAAAAAACTCGTGTAATTTGTGCGCTAGTTAAATTTTTTCATCATAGATTTTTAGCATTTTTTACTCGTGAAAAGTTCGTGATCTTGAGTGATTTTTTAATATAGTCACGTGAGCATGCGTGAGCCTGAGTCAAAAATCACTCACGTGCCCATCTTTACTACATACTACCAATCTTACAAAGCCTTATTCATACGCCTTTGGGGTCTAATTTCATTTATATTACCTTAAACGGCATCTTTGCCATTTTGGCCATGGCTTATTTGAAAATATCTTACATAGTAACTGCAGCTCCTTTAACTCCAACCAACTTTAAACTGGTAGATCACAATGTCTGCTCATTGCATTTTTATGGCAATGATCATCATTATCAACCTACAACGTCTGTCAGTTGTTGTTTTCTATATATCATTATCGTTATCTTTATTACTGAATATGGTTAGAATCGAAATTATGTTTATCATTATCTTCAGTATCTAATAGCATCCTTAAAGTCATTATGTTAATCAAATTGTTTTTTTTTTAATGATATTTTCTACACTTTGCTTAAAGATTTTAATGATATTGTATTTGAAGACAGAGATACGATATTAACAAAGTTTTGAATATGGTAAATGTGTTATTGATATGCAATAGCTTTGATACGAAATTGATGTAATTGGCAAAAAAGTTCAATTGAACTTTTTGTGAAACAAACAAAATGAAATGACGAATTTATTCCGGCAGCAGAAAATTTTAAAACCAGTTGAAAATAATAATCGAAAAATCCATTAGACTGGCCGAATTTCCGCTACATAAACAGGTTTTTTAAAACTAAATCCGTCTGCGTTGCATTTCAAATTTAAGTAACAAATTGTTCGGGGATTATGGAATACAATTCTGGCCATTATGTCCATTTTTTCTCGGCGTAATTTTCGAAGATTAGTCAATTAGATCAATTAGTCCGAAATGTGGGTAAAGTCCAAGAACCGCCATCAGCACCTACTACACCTGTAGATGCTTTATTGCTATGTTGCACAGATACCTACTCATGTTGACCTACTCATGGAGATAGATGCTATGAAGCCTGATAATTTAAATTTTAATATGGGTTTTATACAACACATTGTCCTATTTCTTGAAAGTATATTAGCATTCTTGCCGAGGTATTTTATAAGTTTGGCAAGTATGGTAGTATCTGCTATAGCCTTATTATTCTAGTGTCGACATATGACGAAATTACAATACTTCAAGAATCGATATATTCAGATCGCTAATTAATATAAAATATTGGCTACAACATATGAGGAAATTGATTTTTTTTAAGTGAAGCAATACTGAGGAAATTCTCCCTATTAATTAACTTATTGTTTTCTTTGGAAATGGGATAGAGCAGAGAAGCAAGATGGTGGAAGTTGAAGGGCTTCAAAATTGGCAACAGTGTAATTGCAAAAGCTGTTGAAACTTAGAAAAGTTGCTGCACGCCATGTGATAGAGAGTTGGCGCCCAATAAAAAAAACAACCTTAAAAATGCTATATTAAAATTAAGAAGATAAATTAATAAATTATTTTTGCAAAAACCTGGATCCATTGAAATATGTTAACCGGTCAAAGTTTCCCTAAAGATTTTCGATGGGGTTTAAGTCCGGAGATTGACTTGGCCAAGAAGGGCCACATGATTACCTTTGAACCAATCCTCTACCAACTTAGAAGTATGCTTTGGATAGTTATCCTGCTGGAATGTCCATCTAAGAGGCATACTTTCCTCAGCATAGGTCAACATCGTATTTTCCAAGATACCTTTGTAGTGGAATCTGGTCATAGTGTTAGTAATTCAATGTATCGGACCGACACCATACCACGAGAAACAACCCCAGACCATAATATTGCCGCCCCCGTGCTTGACCGTCTTCTTTGTAAAGCGAACATGGCATTCCTTACCCTTAGGGCATCGAATATTCCGGGCACAGTCGTTTCCAAATAAATTAATTTTTGTTTAATCGCTCCACAAAATGTTTTGCCATTTTTTTCACCGTCTGCTCCGGACCAATTGGAATGACTTCTTGCAAACGCCAACCTAGCCTTTAATTTTTTTTGTCTAAGCAAAGGGACTCTTCTGGCCATCTGTCCTGGTAAATGATCTTCTTGTAGTCTACGACGAACCGTTCGCGATGAAATTACATTTCCAATATCTGCTGAAATCGCTCTTAAAGACACAAATGGGTCCTTCTTCGCAAGAGTTACAATAGGGATATCTGTTGTTTTTGAATTTTTTTTTTAGTCTTCCGCGAGTTTCGACGGGATTTTTAGGCTTTAAAGAATTTTGTACAAAAAATAGCACCGATTAATAGTTTCTGCTATAGAACGAAGACTTTGGCCACTTTCTCTTAGTCTTGAAACAATTTTACTTTCCTCCGGAGAACAATAACTTTTTCGACCCATCGCTGATTTTTTTTACTATATTTCGTTATGAATCAAAATAAAAAAAGAGTAAAATAACTAGCCTTTCCAAAAAAGTAGAGCATACTGCGAAAATATTAAAGAATTCAGCAATGTATTTATTATTTTGACCAAGTACTGAAATCCCACCTGTACAAAACTAACACACAATGAAAACAACGGGGAAGCCCCAGTTTTGTTTGTACTTTTAAAGGCATTGTCATATTAAAGTTATTTAAATAAAAAAGAATTGCCATGTTTACTTTTCGTTAAAGTAACTAAAATTAAACATAAATAAAAAATAAGCAGGTGTATTTATTATTTTGACCATATGTGTAGTTAGAATATTGTTCTACCTCAAGTCCAAATTCTAATATTATATTGTCATATCAGATTTTATTTGTTGTTTCAAAAAGTTTATCAGTTTCATGATAGACAATACAATTGTTTCGTGGGCATCACCCCAGCTCTTCAATTGTCTGCAATAAGAAAATGATGACTTGAATACACAAAAATAGTTACAAAAATTAAACAGGACGAGAATTTTGTACTTCTGTATATGAACTGTCTGATTTGGTAAAACCAGCCATAAATCAACACCTTCGTTCATTATATTATTTACTTCCGAAGTGAGCAAAGAAAAGTTTGGATATACTGTTCACGAATCTTCTCCAAGATTAAATAAATATTATACACTAACAATTTTCAGGGCGATAGCAATGACGGAATTAACTTATTTGATGGGCAGAGTTAAATTCCCCAAAGTAGGACATTTATAACTACTGGCAGGAAATTCTGTGAAATACTATCCGTAAGCTTTATTCGAATCACTGTGAATTATTACATAATAATCTGCATTCTTCCACACTTGTACGTAAAACATAACAATGATTAAAACAACCATCTTTAAACTGACCTTTCAGGTGATATTTAATGTCAATATGTTATCGAGCCTTCATCAAAGAATAAATTCCTCAACGTAACTTGATAGTTTCCGTTTAGTTTACTGTGACTAATTATGATTTTACAGTGAAAATTTAATACTGGATACATGAGTGTAAACGGCATATCAAACATTTGAAATTTCATCACATTTTAAACCCTAAATACATGTAATTTCCGCAACAATCATTATTATAACTATTCTTTTCTACTAAATATATAGATAAAAAAAACTTACCAACCAACTACAACAAATTTCGATTAATTTAAACAAAATCCGCTTACTAATGTGGCTAAAATACTACAACAAATTTCAATATAAAAATTAAGTGTTTTTGTTATTCTCTGTTTTTGCATAATGAAGCCGCAACTAATCCATGCCAATCCAAAACTAAAGTCACGCTTATGCCACACGACATACAATCAAGTATGTTTCTATGGAGTAGAAGAATAAAACGCAATATAATGCAACATGATACTTGTACTTCTAGGTATTATGTATTTTAACCAACATAGTTAGTCGTACACTAGCAAAAAGACCTTCCACATACTACACACCATACATACATTCGCATAACAATGGTAACTAGTAGTTTTTAATCGAATCTTGGTTGGAAAAATCTAAAAAGAATTAACATTATGGTCGAATATCCTGTTACGCATGTTATGCCAAGTTGTAACATCGGCATTAAGCCAAACGTGTAACAAACATGCCACATCTCAAAAATTGAAATGCACGACTGAACTTTTGTTGGAGAAGCCAGCCACTACAAAAGCATATTTGCCACGCCTTTATATTTAACAGCACACAAAATAAAAACCATTAGGCCATTGAATGCTAGAGTAAGCCAAAGTAAGTAATTTGAGTCTGTTTGAACAAATGAACGAATAATAACTACAACAACGAAAAATCTACGCATGTGTCGAACTTCTAAGATTATTTGCAATTGCATTATAAGTGAAGTTAGTTTGGTCAGTATCCATATCACTATATTATACATGTTTATAAATTTGAAGATGTATTCCGGTGTGGGAGATTTCGATAAGTGAAAGGAATCACAAAACTTACGAACATGTACTGGATTTTAGCTAAATTCTCTGGTGCGAAGCAAACCTGCTACCCTCGAAGTTGTAAGCAACCAGACTACCAACTACAGTATCAGGCACTTTGGTGTCTATGAGGAACTCAATCGATTAAGATTGAGGTATTTCTAAGATGAATATTAAAAAATGTTTATAGGTAGGATCTCATTTGCGGGTTTAAGCTAAATGCAGGGTTACGTCTTCTTTTACCTTCTCTTTTTCTTAACAACCTTTTGGAATCAAATTCTGCTGCTGATAATATCAGCATGATACAAAAGCACTAAATGATCAATCGTTGCTGGTGTATTCACAGGTCCATTGCTTGAGGTAATTCGATCACCAAACGTTTGGCTCAACAAAGTGATGGTTTTACGCGATATATGACATGTTGCGCCATCTTGTTGGAACCATTTCTCCCCCAAATGATTTGCAATGACATGAGGAATAAAAAATCACGAATCATTTGCCTGTAGCGTTCGCCATTTACGGTAATGTTGGCACCGGTTTCGAATTTAAAGACAAATGGGCCGATAAAGCCTTCGGCATGTAAACCCCACCAAACAGTGATCTTTTCTGGATGTAATGAAGTCCCATGAGGATTGTATTCTCTCCATAAACGACAATTCTGCTTATTTACATGCCCGTTAAGCCAGAAATGAGCCACATCGCTGAAGATGATTTCACAATAAAAATCTGGTTTAACTACCAGTTGATTCTCAGCCCATTCACCGAACACAAGACGCAATTGATGGTCGGCTGGCTTTAATTGTTGCACCAGTTGGATCTTATATGGATGTAGGCCAAGATCTTTCCTCAAAATTTTCCATGTAATGGACGGGCAGAGACCGAGTCGCTGAGAACGGCTACACGTCTACAGCGGTGATGGCTTCTTTTGTACGCACGGTACGGGCTCTATTTGGGTGAATATTATCCAAAAGAGTAAATTTGGCCATGAATCGATCCATAGTACCTGTTCAGATGGACGATTATGGGCACCGTAAACTTTACGAAGTGCTCTATAAGTTTGGCGAACAGAACGCGAATTTTGGAAATAAATTTCCACGATTTGTAATCGTTGTTCTGGTGTAAGTCTTTGCATATACTAAAACAAAAAGTCAGACACACTTCACACTGCAATAATGGCAGCAGTCTCTCCTGTAAATAATATTTAATATATTGTTACGTTTTTATTAAAAAAAAAAAAAAACTGGTTTATCTAGATAAACTGGGTTCTTTTTTGTTGCAAGCAAAATAACCAATCCCACCGCTGTCACCAATTGTTAAGTTTTTACCTTTTAAAAACGTTAGTTTATTTCCTCTAAATAATTAGTTTATTTCCTCTATTCCATTGGAATAGAATAACCAATCCCACCGCTGTCACCAATTGTTACGTTTACTTACTAAAAGGTACGTCTATCTCCTTTAGATAAACCGGGTTGGTGCCCTTAGTAAATAAAAATAACACGCTCTCCTCAGTTTGATTTAGCTTTAGTAAGAAATTTTCAAACAAAATTAATAAACGTTGTTCTGGTGTAAGTCTTTGCATATACTAAAACAAAAAGTCAGACACACTTCATTAGTATGACAGCTAGTTTTACAGTTATCCCTATCGGAAGTTCTAGACGTCTAAAAAAACACCCTATATAGGTTCGTGAGCACGTTTTTTACAAGCTAGTTTGTGTATGTGTCGAAGCACGCTCTGCAGGCTATTAATAGTGTAATTATTTGTATTGCTTTGCTTGTTGGTAACATGTAATTCGCGTTTAGTTTATTTTTCCATTTGAATAAGTAGCTCAGGCTTGTAGTCACTCGGGATGGTTTAACCCTGTGGGAAAACAGGTCCTGAGTGAAAGGAAATGTCACTAGCCACTAACGAATTTATTTGCTTTTCCTGTAATACCTCTCATTAAAGATATTATTGTTGCTTCTGTAACTTTTTTGAAACAGGCAGTTAACTTGCACTTAAAATCTGATATGTCCTTGGATACCTTTTTTGTGACCTTCATATTTCGTTTTACTAGAGCCCAATATCTCTCCACAAGCCAGAGGTCTGAGCAGTTTCGTGCGTTTGCATGCCTGGGTACAAAAAGTACATTATTTTTTGGGATCAGTTGTACTGTAGTGGCATGATGCCAAATCTAGCCAAGAGTATGTGGAGACGTTGTGCTGCTGCAATAATGGCAGCAGTCTCTCCTGTAAATAATATTTAATATATTGTTACGTTTTTATTAAAAAAAAAAACTGGTTTATCTCCTTTAGATAAACTGGGTTCTTTTTTGTTGCAAGCAAAATAACCAATCCCACCGCTGTCACCAATTGTTACGTTTTTACCTTTTAAAAACGTTAGTTTATTTCCTCTAAATAATTAGTTTATTTTCTCTATTCCATTGGAATAGAATAACCAATCCCACCGCTGTCACCAAATGTTACGTTTACTTACTAAAACGTACGTCTATCTCCTTTAGATAAACCGGGTTGGTGCCCTTAGTAAATAAAAATAACACGCTCTCCTCAGTTTGATTTAGCTTTAGTAAGAAATTTTCAAACAAAATTTCCTACTTAAGTAAAATTTTAGTGAAAAATCAAAGATCCTTATATGTCTGTAAAGAATATCAATTCTAAACCTTAAAGATGATCTTGTTTTTAACCAACAGTGTGACAAATACTACGATCCAGAACATAATGGTGGCCTCATAATATATCTAATATTGCAGAAAGTTCAAAGATTTCCATTCAATTTTATAAAGTCTATTGATAAATTCAATCACAATTGTTTATGTCTGTAAGCAAAGTCATTTGTAAAGTGCATCTTATCCCCACCCAATAAAATTTAGTTTGACATAATAGACTGATGTCAAATTTGTTTTATCTACTAAATTTCCACATATTTTATTATGCTATACTTCCCCTTGTAAACTAGAAATGTTGTAAAACAACAAGTGAATGTCTGCTTTAAGTAAATAATCTGATTTAGAAGATCATCGTCTACGTTTAGACCGTTTGATTAAGTAACCTACCATATTTATGTCTACTCTACCAGTTTTTTTATTTCTTTCTAACTTAAAACCATCTTTCATCCATTTCTAAATGGAAATGAAAAATTATTCCTGTTTTTTTACTTCTTTTACAATCATAAAACTTTCAATTAGTGATCTCTTGTATACATTGCAATATTTCCATAAAATTATTACAATTTGATTGAAAAATATTTTCTTGGGGAATTTGTTTACAAAAAAAAAAAAAAAAAAAAAAAACGCTATTGCTACCGATCTCCTCCTAATGCTACTATTATACTGGTTATAACTGTCACGTTGACAAAGTGTAATTATTGCTAAGCGACACCCCACATTTGGATGTACAATTCTTTGTTTAAAAACAGGTCTATGCTAGAGAGTGATACAATTTTACCTTAGTTTTAATTACCCAGTGGACATAAGCTCAATTACAGTAGTTTGAATGTGGTTTTAACTAAGAGGTGAGTTTAATTAGCCAGCTAGTAGATGGTTTGGTAGGACGGTACCATATTTGAGTTTAGTCTTGTTGTAAGATATTTAAAATTGCTTGAAATGTGGAAAAAGTTGGTAGGAATTTGTAATATGGATATGTGTTAAGAAATAAAATAAAATTAGGAAGAGTTTTGTGGATCTAGCTAAGCTTTGTTTATTAGTTAAGTGTTAGTTAAACCTGGAATTCTAGTTTTCAGATTTGGTTTATTTTGCTTTTAATTTAGGCTGGCCCGTTAAACAATGTACAATTCCGATATTAAAAAAGTTTGACAGTTACTACATGACATTTTTTTGTGTATCTGTAGTTATTTTTAACTGTAATTACAGTTGTTTTTGTATGAAAAAAATCAGTATAACTGTATTTCGTAATAGTTGTTTGAAGCATTTTTTTTTTAATATTATAATAACCAACTGCGAAAACAGTATTTTTGCAGTAGTTATTTTTGTTAGTTATTTAAAAACTACAAGATTTCGTTTAGTTTGTTATTATGTAGTTTTAAATTGCAAAAATATAAATTAGAAAAATTTATTATATCTTCAATGCATTAATCCTAATAATAACTGGAGAACCCTTTGGTAGGAAGAAGTAAATAGATTTTTGTTATTATCGAAAAAAATGGTTTTTTTATTAATCGAAAGAAAAAAATGTTTTTTTTTTTATTAAAATATCCAGGGCTTGAAAAATATAAATCTTTTTTGAATCAATTAAACAAATAAATATTTTTAAATTATGTTATGTAATATTGTAAAATAAATTATGCAAAATATTGTACAATGCACTATTGAAAAGATAAGAAAACGTCCTTAAATGGTACTGCTCAACATTTAACATCAAGAATTCTCGTTTTTCATAACGACCAGCTAAAATTTATTTGCATAAATAAATTGTTGGGAACATTTTGTTTCTCTTTAAGTTTATACTGAGTAATTCTTACGGAACTGTCTGGGAAAAGAAAATGAATTCATTAAGATCTGCGGTAAAAAAAATGTAATTATTATGTAAAGCGTAGGTATAGACGTTTTTACAATAAAATCGTTATAACGACTTTTTTTGCAACATTTAACCATAAAGTTATATCAAAATTGTAAAATATTCGCCAGGAGTATTTGTTGCTGTTAATTTGTATTTTGAAAAATTCGATTTGTATAGAGGTGTTTTTATAAATACGCCAATGCCGAACGTAATTAGGAGGTTAAATCCTAAAATGTAGGAATTAAAATAAATTCTTAGAATGGAAATCTTAAATTCTTTATCTAACAGAATGCAATTGATCTGAAAACCTTTGGTAGTAAAAGTAAAATACTGTGTTGTAATCCCGGGAATCCCGCACTTTTTTTAATCCCGGGAATTTTGTGCGGGATTTCCCGGGATTTTTTTTATTCTTTTACAGAAGTTTTAGCTATTATATATTGCAATTTTGGAAGCTAGAAAATTTAAATTTAAAGCATGGATTTGAAATTCATTTAACTAAGAAATATTTATGCCAAATTGTTTTTGGATGTCAGTTGAATTTGGTTCATTTAAACCGAAAACAAATACTCGAACTTCAGAAATTTTTTTGTCTTTAAAATGGTGATCCTTGTTCAAATAAAGCAATATATACAACACTTCAACATCCGCATCTCAGTTCCAAATACCTTCAGGAAAACTAGGTATTAAAAAATTAGTAATATTTTCGAATTTTCAATTGAGTATTTTGAGGTTTTTTCACTTCAAATAATTTTATTTAAATTTCAACTGCTATTCCTTTATTTCAATTGTATTTTTTAAGTATTTTGCAGATGCTTTATTAAATTATTTTGAATTTCTTTATATGTTAATTTAGAATGCAACTATGCAAATTAAATAATTCCGTTTTAGATAGTTGTACATAAAAATTTCTATTCAAAAGATACCAATTAAAGTTAAAAAACTATTTAATGAATGTTTTTCGTTCAATTTGAAATCAAGTATTATCACAGTTTGCTTTAAATTATTATTAAAATAGATATGATAAAATTTTTAGAAGTAGATTACATAGAATAAAAATTTTAAAATTTCGATAAGGCCAGCAGGATAGAATACGTATTTTCGGGTCCTGCTACAAACCCATTCTCAATATTCTTTGTCTTTATAGATTAATAGTTGATGATGATCTATTTATATTGAATTGAAACAAATAAGCAAATTGAAACAACTCAATTAGACTAACATCAACGAAATTCTAACAATGATATTTTTATCCAGCTGCTTTCTATGGAATTCAACTCCGATCGACAACTTATGAAGCACAGATTTATGAGCGACAATGAATCGTTAATTTTAAATGCATATTCTAATTATTTTTTAACCTGTAATATAAATCCATGTTGATAGTAAACAATTAGGCATAGGTTTTAAATTATATTTTTCACTATATCTAGTGTGTTAGGATGAACAAAATATTATTTAATAATATTCTAGTGTCGCTTTATACAAAAATATTTACGAGAATTTGCCTAAAAAATTGTGTGAAGAATACTCACTTAAACTTTTTTATAAAATAATTCTATACAAATACTTCTGTAAATCCGTATAGAAACAAAATCTTTACAAATACAAATTTTTCGATTCCATGTTTAAGAAATACTTCAGCAAAAAATCTATCTTAGTTCTGACTATAAAACTGGTCCGAGACAAGTTTGCACCAATTAAGAATTCCAATATATCCTGAAAGAAGGGAAGAAATTAAAATACCCGTGTCTTTCACTGTTTTTTAGTATATCTATTCGTTTAACCGTTCTAATCCCGAATTAATATTTAGTTAATATATTTCATTTTAAAATTAAGACGGCCTTCCATTTAAATATATTACCTAAATATGTATTCGCGATTTAATCTGTTAAACGAGTTGATCTAGAAAAAGTGAAAGTCAGGAATATTTTATATTTAGCACTCCTTTCTGAATATATTAAGTAGATTTTATCATGGGTACAATCAAAAGATGAACTCTGTCGGACGGTGTTTTAATAGAAATGGAGTTTTTCAAGTACAACATATGTCGGATTTATTTATTTTCTAACGAGCGGGAATTCCCGGGATCCCGGGAAATTCAGAAAAAAATCCCGCTGTCCCGGGAAATGAAAAAGTCCAGGAAAAGAAAAACCCTAGTTGTAATATAACATTTTGGAATTCATATTTCCTTAGTATATTTTTTATTGTCTTTTAACAGTATCTCTTAGCTATTACTTACTTGTAAACGTTCTTTATCTCTATTACCCTCCCACAGAACAGTTTGATAGATAATTTTAGGTTCGCTACTCTTGCCTTGACATTCCTCATCATCCAGATAAGCAAACACACAGTGTTTATTAACAATAACAGATAAACGTACTTTAGCTACTAAATCTAAAGGTTTAATTTTCGGATTCTCTAATAAAATAACAATATGGGAGGCATGATAGAGCAAAGGATCACCGGGATAGATAAGAAAATCGGCACCAAAAGCATCACCACAAGTAACATATTTGCCCTTTAACCAAAAATCACGAAAAACTAAATATTTTAAAGACCTGTCTGTTGAAGGTAAATCAACTTTAAAAGTAGCTGAAATAAAAACAATGTATAAACACTTTTTAAATAATTATTAAATCTCAAATTCTACCATGTATTTCTGGATGAGCACAGGGTATATCTAGTAAAGCATTTTTGCGTTCAAATATTAAACCATCACTTATTTCTTGTAAAACCTCCTTAGGATTTAAGTTTATTTCTAGAAAATAAGATATTGTTAGAGAAGATTAAACAATTTTGTTAAAGCATCTTACCCTCGGCCGGTATTCCTTTTTTTAGTAACTTCTTTCTTTTGCCAGCTATAATTTTGTCTAAATTTCGTTGTGATTCTTTAAGCTTTTCATCTTTTAATGCTTTACTTTGTTGATTTATGCGTAAATCAAATTGTTTTTGATTTTCAGCTATTTCATGTTCACTGAGAGTCTTCAGTAAGTCATGTTGTTTGGAAACTAACACAGCTATACCCTGTTCTACCAATAAACGTGTTTCCAAAATAGTAAATTCCACGGGCATGGCTGTAATGGTTTATTTATTTAAAAATTCTATAAAATTTTTTTTAAATGCAGTTTAGGGGCATAACTCCGATCACTCTAAAATTTGTATACTTTTATTGTAAGAACTAAATTAATAAAACACGCCCCATTTCAAGTGCATTAAGCTGAAAATTAAAATTCAAATAAGTCTGGAAGTACAGTACTTATCCGATAAAAAAAATGTACACCAAAGGATCTCTGAAATATATAAGGTCCAGTTGACAAATTTTAAATTTTTTTTTTTGTAAAATGTTGATTTATTCAAAATTGTCTTTATAAATGTTTTCTATACATAAATATAACACCAAGCCTTTGAACTGCGTCAACAATGAAATACAGCAACAATGCTAAAAAACTTTATTTAAAGAGCTAAGGTTTAATGTCATACCTCATATAAAAGCTTAGTTTTGGCTGTCCATATTAGTAATAAATACTTACCGATATATAGGCTGAATTTTGAAGAATCAAAAAATAAAGACTCAATCGGTCAACAATGTGTTAATATATTCGGTCATACTGGACCTTAATAGAACGATATTTCAGAGACCCTTCCAATGGTCTTCACCTTTTTCTGATCGGATAAGTACTTCCCAACTTATTTGAGCTTTCATTTTTAACTTGAAAGCCCCGTCCACTCGGAGACATCGTGGCCGACTTAAAAAATTTCTATTTTTGAAATCAGCTCAAAAAGTAATACACTAAAAAAATCGGGGCTCTGCCCGTAAACAGCTCTTGCTCCAAAATTTCTTACTAAAACTTACTGCAATCATTAGCGGACCATCCTTTTGTTGTGCAGGTTCCCACTAAAGCTCCTACCATGTGGTGTTGTTTTCTTATTGTCATGTAATCTTTAAATAATTTAACTAATTTTATATAGATATATTGCAGTTTATTACATCTACTCACCATCAACTTCAAATATGTAGCCAGTTCCATTTAATAAAGTTAATTTAATCCTGTTTTGTCCAATACCAGCATTTTCTGACATTGTTTACAAAAATATATATGTATATTAGAGTTGTAAAAATATTGAGTATTCCGGTATTGAGTACTTAATACTAAAACGGTACTACTCAATACTTTTAAAGATGCAATTTTCCATAGAAATGTGTTTTTTCGTATGGAAATACAACTCTGAAAGTAGTACTCTAAAAATACAACTGATAATGTAACTCTATTTTTTTAAGAAAAAATTTGTATCGAATTTTTGTGAAAAATTAATTATTTAAAATGTTTTAAATATTTGTAATTTAATTAACAATAGTTATTTAAGGCACTCAACCATTCAAAAGCTCCAAGAGTAGATAAAATTTATAAATTTTTATATTTCCCAACAATCCAAGTTGAGGTTAGATCAAAACGAATGCACATGGCCAACATAAAAGCGTATGGAAGTGTGACTATGCACAAAAACATAAGGTGTTACATTACACCAATGCTTCAAAGTGAGATGCAACTATCGCGAACGACCAACAAACAAGAACGGCACGATTGCCCTTAAAAAATAAAAGACAAGAACGACTACATGTTTATCAAGCGAGAACCAAATTGATCAATCTTTGATTTTTTTAAATTTAAAAACATCGTTAAAAGTATTAAGTAGTATCAAGTACCCAATCAAAAGTATCAAGTAGTATTGAGTACTCAAAAAGTATCGAAATCCCATAACTCTACTGTTTTGGATTTTAGCCAATGCTTGCTTGCCAGATTGCCGTGATGTTCCCATTTCGGAAACATGTTGAACGACATCAGGACAATCTGGCAATGTGTGGCCACTTTGTGGCGTTGTTAGAGATACAAATCGGGTTACGGAAAGTTCTAGCGCCGTCGCCGTAGTCAGCTTGTAGTTGCGGCTTATATTTATTAACTTTTTGATACTTGTTGGCAGAGTAGGAAAATAAACTGTAAACAACATGTAGGGTAGAGTACGGCTAAAGCCCCGTTTAGATTATCACACAAGTGTGTTATACATGTCAGAAATGTGTTGTATAACGAAAATGTATAATAGTGTGAACAGTGTTCGTTACACACATGTCAAAATGGATGCACACATTTTAAAATACGGTCACACTTTTTTGACAAGATTTATTTTTTGAAATATTTTATAAACTTACCACTTGTCTCAACACAAGTGTTGCGTTATTCACAAATAAATGTTAAACATAGATTAAAAACAACTAGTGGTAAAAAAAAGTAATAATAGAAGAAACAATAACTGTTTTAATTTATTTGTTGTGTGTGTCGATAACAGTCTGAACACTGAAAAGATTTTCTTTTATACTTTTTTGACAACCAAACAATTTCAGCATACTTTTTGTCATACTTGTGTGAAGAAAAGTATAAGCACTTGTGTGATAATGTGAACGGGGCTTAAGGAACACATACCGTATCAATCGTTTTAGTGGTTGTACGATTATATACTACGATGCGGTATACTACGATTATCTGATGAACGCAAACGCTACGATTATGTACTGTACTTTCAACACATATTCATATCCGTAGCGTACCGCATTCTGGTTGTGTGTATAAACACAAACACTAATTGGAGAGGATAGTGTATGTGTTTTCTACGTAACCAATTTGCTTGTGTATTGTGTTCGCGATGTGCGGTACGCAACCCTAAAAGTACGTTATTTAGAGTTTATTTTCCTACTCTGCTTGTTCGTATCCAGAGCTTTGAAGAATTAATTCCTTAATTCAATTTTTCAATTCTGAATTAAAAATTCGATGAATTAATTCACTAAGCACCATATATTGAATGGAATTAATTCATATTTGCTTTCGTTCGATTTATTTTGTTACGAATTAATTCAATTGCAATAGTTCTTTTTATTAAATCAAATGAATTAATTCCTTACTGAATTAATTAACCACTGTATTCATTCAACTTCATTTTCATTCAGTGAATTAAAAAAAAAATTACATTCAGTGAATTAAAAAAAAAAATAAGTTCACTGAATTGAAAAAAAATAAAATAATTTCACTGAATTAAAAAAAAATAAAATAAGTTCACTGAATTCAAAGCCTGTTTTCTGCCGTTCAGTAGAAGAAAACAATAATGTACAAATAAAAGTTTTAAATAAGCAATTTTACAGCGTGTTCTAGTAACAAATTAAAAACCGGATGCTGTTTATCAACCTACATGATTCAAAAATAAAGCCTTTTACTATTAAAAATAAAAACTTTACAGATATAGATAAATTTGGAAAAAAAATATAACTAGTTTGAAAAATTAATAGTTATATTTTTTTCCATTTATTTCGGTATCGGTATTTTAAGGATAACGGTTTTCTGATTATTTCGGTAACGGTATTTAATTTATTTCGGTAACGATTTTTTAAGGATAACGGTAGTCAGTTAATTTGGTTCATGTCGCAATTTTTTTTTTACAAAAACAAACGAGATTAAAAACAGAACCATTTTACCAACTTAATGGACGAAAAACACTGAATAACCACGTGCAATTACCAGATGCAGAAAATGAAAAGTAACGGTAACGGTATATTAAGGGTAACGCTATTTCAATTATTTCGGTAACGGTATTTTAAGGGTATCGATATTTCATTTATTTCGGTATCGGTATTTTAAGGATAACGGTATTTCAGTTATTTCGGTAACGGTATTTTAAGGATAACGGTATTTCAGTTATTTTGGTAATGGTATTTTAGGGGTAACGGTAGTCATTTGAAAAGGTTTTGAATCGATAACAGTATTTTAGCGGTATTGCCTGCCAACCCTGTTATTTTTTTATTATTGTTTGGAAATTTATTTTTTGAAAATAATTGTTTTTGAATCAATGCTTCAAAGCTCTGATTTGATTTATACTTCGCGATTTATCTCACAAAACAAATTATTCAATCGAATCAAAATGGAATCCATATGAATTAGACCAAATCATTATCTCACTTTAATCAATATCAAATCATTGATTTAAAGTTATTATAAATTATTCAGTGATTCATAAAATGAATAAATTTTTATGCGAATTGGTTTAAAAAAGTATTACATTTTGCAATTACTGTGCCGCTTTGAATTTTACTTTAAAGCTTCTGTTTGCACATACTTCTAATAAAAGTGTAACTTATTTTGCTTTATTTTGATTAGTTGGGAACAAAAATATTCCAAGTGATTTCTCACAGGTTTTATTCATCGAATACGAAAAAATAGTAGTTTTCAGACTTTAATATTTCTTTCAATTAAAATATTTTTTATGTTTTTTATTTGTTAAATTTTTATTACATTAACAGCTGAAAAATGCTGATAATTTTTTGCAAACTTCCTTACTTTTCTGCAAATATGGGAGAAAAATTGGATTTCAGTTGAGATCGATTACATTTCGCCGAAATCTAAATTAAATTGGGATTTTATTTCGCATGCGAAATCTGTTTCAAATCCCAATTGAATATTTTCGGATTTGTTGAACGAAATTTGAAGCTGGATATAAAGTTTTATTACACAAAAATGTCGTATTCATTAGAAAATCTGAAAATTGTAAGCATAAAACTAATAAGACGAATTTTGAGGTACATTGTGCATGGTGTTTAAATTATTCTTGAACTTCTACAGCCATGATTGCACTCACATGAAAGATAACTTTACGAAAATATGTATATTATTATTAGCTGTGTTTGTGTGACGCTCTATCAGTGTTATCAAGAACGATTTTGATAGTTTTTCAACGTATTCCGGCTTTCTACTGTTAAAATTGTTCGAGATATCATTGATAGGAATGCCGCACAAACGCAGCTATTATCGCTGTAAGCAAACTAATCATTTTAAAACAAAAATGATTTATTAAATTAAATACATCGGCTTCAGCCGAATTTTTGCCACCTCCAATAATTGTTTGTTTAGCCGCCGACTATTTTGTGTAGACTTTTATTTCTTCTAGTTTCATACAGGTTTGGCCTCTGATATGTACAATGGCCCCCAAACTGTCAATAGCAATGGCTCCTTAACAAGATACCGGCATTACCCCCAAATACACGGTATTATCGATACACATTTTTGTATATTACGGCAAAACTACCAAAACTGTATATGGTTCCAATATATGCTAAGATGTGTTTAGTAGAATTAATGATGTTTCTAAAGTGGTGCCCCTGATAATTATGCGTTTTACTGGTAATTTTATACAAGAATTATATAGAAAGTACCAGTCAGACCAGAATTCAAAGCATTCTGCATGATACCGGCTGCTTAATTGCTTGACACCAGCGCAAAGCAAGCACAATTAAGAAAAAATCGTATACTAAAAAGTACCGTTTCTAACTACCATATAGGGTTGTTGTATTTTTAAAAATACCAACATACCATGCCCCCGCATGGTATGTTGGTTTTTATAAGTCTTTATTAGAAAAAAAATAAATATAAATTGCAGGAACTCAGAGTTTAAGTGCTGACATTAGCACGTTCTAAAATAGCATGATTTTTGAAGTTAAACCCATAGAAAATTGTCAAATTTACTATACTACTTAGAATAACATGAACTGTGAATACCCTCATTCTTTTATTTAAAAATATATATTAAGGTACATTTACATGCTAGATCAGCGTTGCCAGAAATGTTTGTACTTATATCCCCATTTGACAAGTTTAAATCCCCAAAACAAATTTCTAAATCCCCAAATATTTCCCAATATGGTTTTTAATACGAATTTGAAATAAAAATCAATTTTTATTGAAAATGAAATTTTGTTCGTTAATATAAGAAATACTGATTTTCAATCCTTTAGAAAAACAAAACAAAAATATTACTAAAATCATTTACTTGCACAACAAAAATCACCAAAAATAATAAAAAAATATTAATATATTCTTATACTAATCTAAAAACATTAAAATGAACAGTAAGATTCTGAAAGACCGAATGTAAATTATTTTGATTGATGAAAAATGTACATCAGCAAAAATGTATATTTTAAATTAATAGGGGGTTTCATATAAGCTTGAAAATTCCTTCTAAACTTTGTATAAATAAGAACCATATTTTTATGTATGGAGTTTGACATTAAACTCATAAACATACCACTTGAATTGTCAAATTACATTAAATAGTTGCCAACTTACTGAAAATGTTTAGCCCGTTTCTGTAGGGATTCATATAATTTAGTGTTGGCATCCCTTTATAATAGATTAAAGTAAACAAAGAAAACAAAAAAAAAAGAAGATACAACAATATTTTAAATCTATTTTAAAGTGAAAAATATTTTAATTTTACTATTAAATAGTAATTAACTGAATTGTATTTGTGTAGTTCTGTATTGTTATAATAAAGTTCTTAAGAAAAAATAGTTAAGGGGAGTTATAATTGTTTTGTTCTCCGGATAGGATATTCTTACTTTTTAATTACAATTATCGTTAATAAATTTATTTGCAGTGGTTTTATAAAAGTTTTTTGCGTGTAATGAATTATATTTCACTCAACACCTAAATAATGCAAGTGATAAATCTGACAATTCAAGTGATCCAAATAACATTCTGGTGATTTATAAAATTTACTTGTTCCTATAATTTTGTTTTAAAACTACCTACGGACAGTCGCCGCGTTCATCACCGTGGTTTCCAAATTACAAAAATTGAAAAATTTAGCTGAAGTGAGGTGTAGTGTTTTCAGAAATGAGGTCATTGCCTAGTTTCTTCAAATGCAATAAAAATGTCATAAAAATTGCAAATTACACACAAATAGCAACAACAAAATTATTTTCGTTGTTGTTGCTTTGTGTGTTATTTTCGAATTTTATTGCACATTTTATTTCATTTTTGGACACTAGGTTAAGCCCGTATGACACTAGCTTTATTTGTATTGAATTGATATAGGATATTGACAGTGGGTCATATGAATAAAACTTAGCAATTACTTCGAAGTAATTACTTTGGGCTTAGGAATGGCTTTTAACTCACAAATTTACCAATTGCCTGGTAGAACAGCATGAAATGTAAACGAAAATTGAAAAATTAAATTTCTAGTCTACTCCTAAGCAGACTAGTTTTGTGAAGTAATTGCTTAAAAACCCTGTATTTCCCCATATTAGTAATATCTATTTTTTATTCATATGAGCCAGTATGCAAATTAAATGGCAGCACTGCATTACCGATATTCATCTGTCAAATGAATATCTGTATAATGCAGTGCTCCCGTTTGATTTACATTGCTGTCAATATCAATTCTATATCAATTCAATACAAAATAAAGCTAGTATCATACGGGCTTTAGAAAATTGACGAAATTCTTGACAATCAAAAACTAAATTGTCATTTTAAAGTTGAAATTTTTTAAATTATTGATGACAAATAGGCAGTTTATCAGCTTCATTTTAGAAAAAGAAAAGAAAAGTGCAGACATGTCTTTAAGACGTCTTTAGCCTGCTGACTTGTCACCTGAACGGCGCTGCTGAAATTGTCTTTAAGACACATTTCCAGCTGGGTAAGTAAGAACATTTTTCACCAGGAATAGTTTTCTTATTACTAACAACCGAATTTATTGCCAATTAAATGCTTCGGTTGTCACAACAGAATTTTTCATTATCAAATGACTATTGACTCCACTTATGTATATTCAGTTGCCACTGCTGAAAAATGTATTTGAAGAAAATTCCTAATAAAAATTTAACCCAATAAAATTTTTCAGAAAGTTTAGAGTTTTAAAAAATACTTGCCAACACTAGATAATATTTTTAAGCAGGAGAACAGTTTAACTAATTGATTTAGCTATTGCTAACTACATATTATTTTGAGTGTAATAAAATTGAGGAAATTAAATTATTTACAAATTATTTGGAAAAACTTATAATACTAACGCAAAGAATAAAAGCTTTACATACTCGTATTTTATTTAAGCTCAAGTTAAAGCTTTTCTGTTTAAGAAATGGAAATGGTGGGCAGTTGCATCTTTGCTCTTCAACCCAAAGAGTGGCTGGTATTAAAATAAACGTGTTTTTAATTAAATTTGTAAAATATAAGATGATTTAAAACGAGGAAATCAAAAAAGTAAGACACAGTAGGTAATTAAGTTAGCGGACGATATAAATAGTTTATTACTAAGGGCCGATTACTGAATGTCCAATTAAAATTTAGCCGACAGTTAAATTAAAATTTTATATGAGAAACAATAACAAATGTGTCAATTAAAGTCCCAGTTAGTAGCTAACTGAACATTCAGTGATCGGGCCTAAATCGTAAATTGAAAAAATGTTCTAGGTATTTGTATTTCAAAAAGTATCTCAATTGAATTTCAAAAGCCAATAGATTTGCGTTTTTATTTTGCACCAGCAACAACTGGTATACGAAAGTTTTTTTTAAGTATCAAATTTTTTCGTGATGCATACGTAAAAGGGAGAAAATTTAGCAAATAATTTAAACAGCTGTAATTGCCCAGCAAAAACTTGCATTACCGAATAAGTGATTATATAATGATACTTACATTTTTTACTACTGATAGCAGGCGGTGATCATCGAACTCTTTCGACATTAAAGCCTATATGACACTTGCTAGTTTCTAGATTCTAGTTTTTTGCACCATCAATGCAAATCATATGAAGGGTACTGCATTACCAACATCAATTTGACAGTTTGATAGTTTTTCGATATAGTTCTTCTCTTCACACACATTATTTCTCACCCAGCAATAGCCCATTACTGAGATTTTGCTGGGTGTGTACAATATAAAAACAACTCAAATCAAACATGTGCATTTGGAAAATAAAAGCTACCTATGGCAAAAAAAATAAAAAAAACAACAACATGTATAAAAATTAAATTCGATCAACAACGACCCTATTATATCCATACACCAACTAAAAATAAATGAGTAGAAATGTCTATTTTCAAACTAGTACTATATCAATAATAAAAAATATAAACTAAACAAGAATTTTTAAAATTCAAAAAAATTCAACGAAATTTTTTATTTTTTAAATAACTAACAAATATAACTGTTTACTGTAAAAATACTGTTTTGGTAGTTGTTTATTATGATATTAAAAATAACTGGTTTAAACAACTGTTACGAAGTTACAGTACTTTTCGTTGTTTTCTTAAATAACCGTCATAAAAGAAAAATGACTGTAATTACTGTTAAAAACAACAACTACTGATTATAACTGTCAAACTTTTGTGATTGTACTAATTTCAGAAATTTTTCCCGCAAGGTAATTTTTAACAAATTTAGTTTAGTAGCTTTTCTGCTATTTTTACACGTTTGTCATTACTTTTTCGACATCACGAATAAAAGTAATTAAGCAAGTAAATAGGTTGGTAAGTCGTTGGGATCATATTTTTGCTGCAGGGATTAAGAAGAATGAGGATATGAAGTGATAAATAGATGCGAGGTGAATATCATAAGCAATTTGTCACAACTAAATCAATTTTATTTCGAATCGGTCCTCTGATATTTAAAAAAAAATTTCATAATTAAAAAAAAAATCATAATTTATTTTTAAGTAATTGACCCATTACTTGGAAATTTAAAGAAATTGAACATTATATAAAAATACCAATATCTCGAAAACTGTGGTATAGAGCAAATATGACAAAATATTTCTTCTTTATGTTAGTAATCCATAAATGAAAATAAGTTACTTAACGTCTTGACGAGACATCGATTTGTTCAACCAACGAACAATTTCTTGTTCACTCATGAATTTGTCTCGCGTGGACCACTCTTGTTCATGTTTTGTTCTTGTTCAGACAACGTTGTCAGCACAATTGTTCTCACAACTATGTGCAACATCAGCCACGATGCCAGATCTAATTTTTACTCAGTGGCATTACTAAAAACTAAAGAAAATAAGTGAAAATGAATAAAATGTTAAGAAAAAGTAAATAATTTGCATTATTATTGACTTTAATGCAATTTACTTTTTATTGACTTTAAAGGCTTCATTAGTCTAATCGTAAAGTAAAAAAACGTATCTGTAATCAATTCAATGTGTTAAAATAATATAGAAATATATTTTTACCTTTTTTCTATGCATTGAAACTGTTGTCAAGTAAAATCGTAAAAAAGTTCTGTTGAAAATAGAAATTTTCTATTTTATTACTTGACATTTAATTCTATGCACAAGAAAAAGATAAAAAAATACAATATTTTTATTTTTTATGCTCTTTTTATTCATTATGTGAATGATACGTTAATATTTTTTACGATACTTCCAAACTAATTTGGGCTTAAGGCAATTAACTTTTATTTCATTTTAAAAATAAAAACTTTACAGATATAGATAAATTTGGAAAAAAAATTTATCTATATCTGTAAAGTTTTTATTTTTAATTTGGAAAAAAATTTATCTATATCTGTAAAGTTTTTATTTTTAATAGCAAACGGCTTTATTTTTGAATCATGTAGGTTGATAAACAGCATCCTGTTTCTAATTTGTTACTAGCACACGCTGTAAAATTGCTTATTTAAAACTTTTATTTGTACTTTATTGTTTTCTTCTACTGAACGGCAGAAAACAGGCTTTGAATTCAGTGAACTTATTATTTTTTTTTTAATTCACTGGATGTAATTTTATTTTTTTTTTAATTCAATGAATGAAAATGAAATTGAATGAATGAATTCAGTGGTGAATTAATTCAGTAAGGAATTAATTCACCACTGAATTAATTCAGTAAGGAATTAATTCACTTTTTTTTCCGTTCGATTTATAAAATTGAACGCGTTCACCGGTGAATTAATTCATTTGATTTAATAAAAAGAACTATTGTAATTGAATTAATTCGTAACAAAATAAATCAAACGAAATCAAATATGAATTAATTCCATTCAATATATGGTGCTTAAGCCTATATGACACTTGCTAGTTTCTAGATTCTAGTTTTTTGCACCATCAATGCAAATCATATGAAGGGTTCCTCATTACCAACATCAATTTGACAGTTTGATTGTTTTTCGATATAGTTGTTCTCTTCACACACATTATTTCTTACATAAGGAAATTCGTGCTCTCTTCTATTTTGGATTATTAATACTGAAGCTAGCAAGTGTCATATAGGCTTTAGTGAATTAATTCATCGAATTTTTAATTCAGAATTGAAAAATTGAATTAAGGAATTAATTCTTCAAAGCTCTGAAAATAAATAGTTTCGTTTGTGACCTACTCCAACAAAATACAAAAAATAATGAATTGTCTGCCATTACGTATTCCCCACCCAAAACAAATGGACAAATTTTTTCCCGTTATTTTGCCGACGATTAGATTTTGTGCAAACAAATCAATATCTCGTCAAGACTAAGAGTTACGGCGGGTGGATGCTGGATGAAAGATTTATAAATTTATCTTAAGTGTAGGGTATAATTATTGTGTGAGTACATATTATTTTGGTATCTCCAAGTTAGTGGTGCTGGCATTTTAACCAAAACAAAAACTGAAAATTAAAAAAAAAAATTCAATATAAGCACTGAACTTTTAGTTGTTAAACAATTGGTGAGTGAGAGTCGTCTCTAACAGCAGCCAACGAAACAACAACTACAGCACACATTGTCCACATACAAATACATTTTTAGTAACAACAACACAATGCCATCACCAACACTTTAAGATCAGCAACGGCAAGATCTGACAGTATGAATCGTGTATAGAGGAGATACGTTAGTGAGAATACAACAAACATTGGGAGCACAGCACCAAACACAAAAATTAAAATTTCGGACAAAACGTTATTTTAAAGCGACGTTAATTTCAGTTTATAATTTTTAAATAAGAAAGAAAATAGTGAAAACATATAAATAATACAATTTGTCATCATTAAACTCTTTTTCTTAAATCAATAGAAAAAACGTGTAATCTTTAAAGAAAATAAATTAAAATTATTTTAAAGAAACAACAAAATCATCTTAACAGAAAATAACGTTATAACAAAGTTTATTAAATACAATTGAAAAAGTAAAAGTTTTTTTTAATAAATTTATTTAAATTTTCTTTTAAAGTGTTACAATAGGTACAAGAAAAAAACGGAAAGTATTAAATATACTCAAATGATTTTGCTAGTTTTTTCTATAACAAAGTAATAAAATAAAAGTTCTCCATATGACCTAAGGTTGCGTTTACACTTGCATCGAAATCCCGAGATTTCGCTATTCACCACTCTGAAAAAACAATGAAGAAAATCATATATATGTGCAATTTTTAATAAAGCACACATAGTTGGCTCTAATAAATACATTTTCTAAAAATTTAACGTTTATATTCTTTTCTTCATTGTTTTTTGAGAGTGGTGAATAGCGAAATCTCGGGATTTCGATGCAAGTGTAAACGCAACCTAAACTGCAATTTTCAATGAACATAAAAATCTGTGTTATACTGTTAAATAAAATTCAATTACGAAAAACAAATATGCGCGAATGAAAATTGATAAAAAAAAAATGTTATTACAAATTTACTTAAGTATTTAAATAATATTACAAAAAAAACCGTCATTGTAAAAAATTTTTTGCCATACATTTCTTGTGAAGAAATAAATTCCCACCTTTTGCATCTTTATCATTTTGTTTATTTTAAATTATATGAAAAAATTTTTATTGTTTACGTAAAAAATAACAAAGTTTCTCTATTTGATTATGACTCTCAAAAACTTCCAATAGCTTTTTTTCCATTCTGTTTTTACGTAAAAAAATTTGTATTTGTATCATTATAAAAACTTGTCATCGACATACTCGTACAAGCATGTTTTATATTTGTACCACCACAACTACTGGATGCTGTTATAAAATTGTTTAACCCATTGCTTGCTGGTTAGTGAAATTAAAGTGTAAGTCGAATGTGAAAATATGTTTCAAGGGTAATTAATAAAAGGTATTTTTTTTAAAAGGCACTGTTTTAATAAAGAGTACCTTTTTAATAAAAGGTACTTTTTTAATAAAAGGTACTTTTTGAATAAAAGGTACTTTTTTAATAAAAGGTACTTTTTTAATAAAAGGTACCTTTTTAATAAAAGGTACTTTTTTAATAAAAGTTAATGTGTTAATAAAAGGTACTTTTTTAATAAGTTTTTTTTTTTTAATAAAAGTTACTTTTTTAATAAAAGGTACTTTTTTAATAAAAGGTACTTTTTAAATAAAAGGTACTTTTTTAATAAAAGGTACTTTTTAAATAAAAGGTACTTTTTTTAATAAAAGGTACCTTTTTAATAAAAGTTACTTTGTAAATAACCCCCATTAACAATTAACAAACATTAACAAATAACCTAAAGTTAACACAAAGTGAACGTTAAAAATATCAAATTTTTATGGAATTTGACATCTGTAACTCTAAGTTAGCTCAAACTTTAGGTTAATTTTTTTATTGCTAATGGCGCTAAAAGGTACTTTTCTAATGAAAGAAACATTTTCATTAAAAGGTACTTAATGGGTACTTTTTTATTATTGAAGTTAATGTGAGTTTTTGCTCAATTTAGCATTTTCCGAAAAGCCCTACATCTGCGCAAAAATATGTGGTTTTTAGATTGTGTCGTAGTTATATCCTGGTAACGAGAATAATTTATGCCTTCCTAGCAAAACTTTGATAATA
The DNA here is from genome assembly GCA_949987735.1 of Leucophora obtusa. NCBI lineage: Eukaryota > Metazoa > Arthropoda > Insecta > Diptera > Anthomyiidae > Leucophora > Leucophora obtusa. Next base: position 13,401,790 of record OX465296.1, read on the forward strand.
GGTGCAATATACTCATGCATTAGTTTCACTCGAAAAATGTAGTCGGTCGAATCTAATGAAAATGACAGTTAAAACTTATATGCAGTTAAAAAGGCGACAAAGGTATATACCTTTAAAATAACTAAAATGTGGTTATTTTTAACTATTGGGAAACAACTAACAAATGCATCAGAAATAACTAGCAATGTCGTAAAATTAGCTGACAAATTTTTACTATAAAAAAATATAAAAGAACTGGTAAAATTGGTAAAAACTACTATATTTTACTTTAGTAAGGTTGAGGTTAAGAAGAATAATAAACGTTTTTCTCTAAAAATTATAAATATATTTATTTGCAAATAAGACTAGATCTAGTTTTGGCCTTTTTATATTGACAGGCTACATCTGTTATTTTCCATTAAATTGTATTAATTGTTATATTTAATTGTCACATTGTCTCTATATGAGAATTTTTAAACAACCCGTCGGCTGTAGGATTCGAACATGCGCCTATTCATACATTACAAACTGAACTATACTAAGGTGCGACCTCTTAACGATCTCACCCGAGTAGGGCCTTGAACGCAATGTAGCTAATTCAGAGCAGAAAAAGTTACTAAAAATTAGTTAAATATAATGCTGCAGAAAAAACTGCTAAAATTAGCAGATTCTTTTTGCTATAAATTACTAATATAGGAACAGCAAAAATAAAACTGTTAAATATACAGAAATTTAATTTTATTTGAGTTAAATTTTTGTTAATGGAAAATAGCAAATTAACCTGCTAAAATCACCAAAAAATTTTGCTAAATAATTAGTAGCCTAAAAAATCAAAAAAAAAAATTTTTTAATTTTCAAAATTTTTTTTTCGATTTTTTTTAAATGGAATTAAAAACCGAGCTTATTGAAAACAGCAGTTTACAATTTTTTTAGCAAATATTTCTGCTGATTTTAGCAGAATATACTGCTATTTGCATTCAACTAAATTTAACTTAAAAATAGCAAAAGTTTTGTAGATATAACAGTTTATTTTTGCTATTTTTAGTCTACTAATATTTAGCAAAATGTTCTGAAGATATTACAGTACAATTTGTTATTTTCAACTAAGTAAAAGTTAACTTAAATAAAACTTAAATTCTGTGAATTTAACGGTTTTAATTTTGCTGTTCTTATATTACTAGTATTTAGCAAAAAAATCCGCTAATTTCAGCAGTTTTTTCTGCAGTATCATTTTTAACTAATTTTTAGTAACTTTTTCTGCTATTTTTACAGATTTATTTAAGTGATTTTTTTGTAAGTTGTTCAGAATAATTTCTAAAAAAGCTGTAAAAATATAATAACGGATTCTTTGGAAACAATGAAATAAGTGATTTTTTTTTTTGGATTTTGTTCAGAATTACTTCCAAAAGAGAATTAAAAATATGCTAACGGATACTTTGGAAGCATGACTTCCAGCTTTTTTTTTGCTGGGATATTCAAGTTTGTAAGCGAGAAAAGTTTTATCAAAAAACTAACCCCTAAATTCATAAACGCTTTGTAAAATTATAGGAGGTTTATTGAACAGATTTTGTATGAAAATGACGTTTTGTAAACCTGCTATAACTTTACAACGCGTTTATGAATTTAGGGGTAAATATTTTGTATCAGAAAAAAGTCAAAAGAAAACCAAGATCCTTTATAAACATATCGAAATGATTTGGTTTACCTTTTACAAATTTACCCTCTATCTGACTGTTCCTTTATGACTAATGTCGACATATCGTGATTCAATGTTATTCTTGAATTCCTTTGCAGAACAATCTTACCAAAAAGGGTTAACATTTTTACACATACTTTTTAAAGATTCTGCATATAAATTGTTGACGTCACAGCAAAATACTCACATTGTCTCTCTCTTGGTCTCTCTATTTGAAAACAATTTTTATATGCCTTATCTCAACTTTATACTCTTTTCCGCCGATCGTTTGTTTCGAAATGCATTTTATGGTAGTTGTCTACAGATTAGTAGTTTTCAATACTGGCAAAACAAAATTTCGTATATTTTCAATACTAAAAAACCCGTTATTACATTATTACAGATTTTGCAATTGATAATAAAGTCTAGATACAAAAAATTGTAAAACATCTACAAAATTAAAAAAAAAATGCCGGCTTGAAATTGAAAACGAAAGTGTTTAAAAATATGATGGTGAGCAAGAGAACGAGTAGAAAAATAAATATAATTAATTACTTTTTTATAAGCATTTTATTAAATAAGTTTTTTTTAGCAAATATATCGCCACTGCATTGACGAAATGCGCTATGGGTTCTTTTAAAAAGTACACTTAGGTAAAATCAACTAAAAATAGCAGTTAAGATAGCTCTTCGCAGTTGAAAAGGTGTAAACTACATACATTTGCATTTCAATCAACTGCAATGTGCAGTTATTTTTAACTGTTAAAACTACTATTTTTGTAAGTAAAACTTTCAAAATATCTGCATAAAGCAAATGTAACTAAAATGCAATAGTTTTTGTTGGTTGTTTAAAGCAGGGTTGGTTACTGTTTCATTTTTAAAATAACGGTAATTATCTACCATGCCGATACTAAAATTGATTTGAATATTTTATATCCTCGATATCAGTTAGGGCAATTGTCTTCATATTTTGGCGCTTTTATTTTCTTAGTTTGCCGGTTCACTTTCTTATTATTCCCAAATTACCGTTATAATTTGCTGTTTTGGTATTTTAGCGGTATTATAACGGTAATATGCATATATTACGCAATTGAACCAATAAAATATCGAAATAAAAACGGGTAAATATAAAGACAATTACTCTTAAATATATCAGCATTTTAAAACGTTCATATGGGGTTTGGTTTCGGCGTGGATGACAATTACCGTTATATTAAAACTGAAACGGTAACCAACCTTGGTTTAAAGAAATAACTGCCGGTGAATGCGGAAGCAATTGAAAGTGTAATTTGTAATATTTTGTGAAGTTTTTTGATGTTTGGCTTGAACGGTGTTTTTTGCCATTAAAAAGCAATAATAGATCAACTCATGAAATTACTTTAAATCCACTGTTTTCAAAATCGCAAATTAGCGCCACTAAAATAGTTGTAACTTGTTCACTAATGAACGAATTGTCATTAAATTTTCACAGTTATCATCTGAATGTTGGTAGTTCCATAAAAATCATTTTTCATTAGTAGCGCCACCTATGTGTCATCCTACGGATTTTTCAGCCGATGTGTTATGTTAAATTACGGATAGGCTTGGACGATATTTAGTATGAAAATATTTAAACTCGGTTCATGTTTTCACGTAGTCGCCAAACAAAGGTCCTATCTGAGCTTTAATTGTATTATGAAACCAAAGAGCTTTTAAGGTATTTCTTGCATTGGATCTATTAGACGATAATGAATAATACACAAGATATTCAAAAAAGACTTTTTAGTTTAAAATGTATTTTGACAATTTGTAAATTTAGCAGTATCTAAATAAAGCAAACATTAATCGAACCTGTCAGTAAGAAATAGCAAAATTGTTTACAAAATATTTCCAATCTGTCCCACTATGCACTTGTATACACATTTTCTCTTTAACGATTAAAATTTAAAACAAATATAAATAGAGTTTCAAATTCTTTATTAATTAAAGGTGTTTCTTATATAAATAAAATTGAATTTTTTTCGTATAAAGACTATTATGTATTTTACTTTTGTTCGATCGGCAAAAAAATACTTCCAATACCAGTGTTGCCTTAAAAAAAAAATATCTTAAAAGAAAACCCCAAAATAATCCATTAAAAATTCAACTTTTTTTAGAAAAATCACTAAGAGCTTCAAAAGCAATAAAATTTAAAAATATCAGCTTATTTCAATAAAAAAAATAAATCTAAATAACTGAAATATTTTAAAAGTGTGCAACACTGGCCTATACCCAATTTACATTTATATTCTTTCTACAAAAAAAGTTCTTAACTAGATTAAAATATACTCATATATTAAATCAAATAGTTGCCATTATAACATATATTTAGTATTCTTCATTGCAAAAACAACCATCTTTCGAATTTTCAGTAATCCAGTCCAAATATTTCGTAAGTCTAGTATAAACGCCTGGGTAATTAGGTCTAGCACAACCATTACCCCAAGAGACAATACCAATTTGTTCATAACGTTTGTCATCGGGACGTAAACGTACTAAAGGACCACCAGAATCTCCCTGACAACTATCACGTTCTCCCTTGCCCGGATAACCAGCACACATCATATTTTTCGTTATCATTTTAGCGGTATAATTTGTTTGAGCCACACAAGTTTCATTATCCAAAACGGGAACTTCAACTTCTTGTAGTAAACAAGAAGGTTTACCATCTTCCTTCAAAGTACCCCAACCAGTTGCTATACCTTTGGTGCCCACAAATAAATCATTTCTTTCTTCTGTTCTCGGCAAACATATCGGTCTTATGAAACTGGTTATGGGTACACGATCATTTAAACGCAATAGAGCGATGTCGTTATCAAAATTAGAGAAACTAAATTTTTGTGTAAAAGCTCTCAAAACGAAGCGAGTTTCTGGTCTTTCCTTATCATTACAACGATCATGTTCTCCGAAAGTGACCTTGATCATAAACCACATAAAACCTTTAACACAATGTGCAGCCGTTAGGACATAACGATCATTGATAAGAGTGCCACCACAGTAGAAACGATTAAAATAACTTAAACGTGCCATCCACGGGTATTCGCTTACACCCGCTGTTGTACCCCCAACAATACGTGATTCATCATTACGTTCACCGCATCTAAAATAGAAATAAAAAATAGAAAAAGATGATGTAGAAGAATTAATTAAAATTTAAAACAAAATTAAATCGCATGCACAGAGAAAGAAAATCATAGTTCAATAAATTATTATTGTATATCATATTTCAATAACATACGAACATTTTTAAATTATTAAAATAAATATGCTTCTAGTTAAAATAAACTTTCTCGTGTTTTACCCATATTCCACTGAATTCAGAATTGGTGCAAATTTTTTTGCAAAAATTGGTATGGCCCAAACTGAACTGCGCCCAAATACGATTTTCTGCATTTTGTATTATCGCACCACGCCCTCTAGCGAAGATATTAGCATCCAAAGTCGAAATTTTAACCCGCTGACATTCTTCAATGGATCCAAAGTTATATTTTTAATGTGTTCTCTTAAATAAAATCATAAATAATCAAGATTTCTTAAAGAAAAATGACTACCCATTACTTTATTTTAAAATCGGCAAAGGAAACCATGTAAATCTTCCTTTTTAGGTACAGTATGTGTCGAGCGGACTTATGTAAAACACCACGAGGAACATTTTTGTGGAACATTTTAACCTTTGAACACTTCATTTAAAGGGAATTTTTTGGCCCCTTTTTAAAAAGTGATAAAAAATACCCCTAAGTTAAAGAGTCCTACAAGTCAAATGTCCCACAAGTTAGTTTGTATGAGAAAAATATTTTACATAAAATTTCAATATAAGTTACCTGGAAACGTTAAATATGGATGTTTTTTATGCAAATGGGATAGCAGAATAAAAAGTACCAAACAGATCATCTATTGTTTCGTCTATTTTATCCGCTAAATCTCTGAGGTGGTCAAAATAACGTAGCAGGATGTTCTTAGACTTCCATTCTCTATCACAATTTATACATAAAATTGGAGACTATCACATGTGATTCTTTCCTTGTAAATTTGTTTTTAAAGCTGTTTCTATTTAAATTAATATTGTTTCTGATTGATTTTAAATTTTTTTGCAGTGTGTGTGGTCATTTCTATAATTTAAGTTGCAGTATGCCATTAGTTTTTAGTTTTACGATGCTATGGAATTTATAGTTTATATGCATAGTATGGTGGATCGATTTGGGGTTTTAGTGGAATTTAGAGTATACAATTTGGACCAGTCGAATTTAAAACTCCATGCACTTAACCACGTAATAGCAGCAAGCAGAAAAATTCTTTTTCTAATAAGAAATATGGAATCTAAATGGAAATGCGGATTTTAAACATAAGTCTGATGTAGAGTTTTTAATATTCTGAAATATTGAAATATTTTCAATACCGAATTTTCGGTATTTTCTGTATTCATATAAAAATATTAAACGAAAAGAAAACTCAGATATAGAATTTCAAAATTGTGAACGAAAATGTCTTATTCCAACGAGGATTAAAATTCCCCTTAAATACACATAAAAATCCATTGAAACATATTTCTTGTTTGAACTAATTGACCCTGTACTTATAACTAGAGTGGATTTTTAAAATCACAAGAAAATTTGATGTTTATAAAATTTTTTTGGAATTTATAGAAAGCTTTGAAAAAATATTCAGAACAGCAACAAAAAATTTTAAATTGTAAATATTGCTTTCAAAAAGTGTTGAGTTAAGACTGGTTTTAAAAAATCAGACAGTTCATATACAAAAGTACAAAATTCTCATCCCGTTGAATTTTTGTGCATTATATAATGTCTCGGTTTGTAGGTTCCAGGGATATGGCATCAACAAAAAAAATAAGTTATAACAACATCGTTATCACTAGATGGCACTTTGTTCAAAAAATTTACAATTTTCTTTTTTTTTTATTTAAATTTAAATAATAACAAACCTCAAAGCAAAAAAACAAACAGATATTTAAAATTTTATTATTTCAATATATTCCGAACCTGTTTTTTCCTTATTTTGAGCAGTTTTTGAGTTTTTAAATAAAGGCTCAGCTGATACTAAACTGATACTAAATAGTTGCTCAGGTAATACTAAATTTCAGCGCCCTCTACCGTTGAGTAGTGTAAGTTTTGATTTCTTATCTCTGTAATTAATAGTCTCTGGTAGGTTCCACTCATAATTTTCTTATTGCGGACAACTAAGGGTGCGTACAGAGTGGCCGCTTGTTGCCGAGCCGAGCCGACTGACGCTTATTGCGAGAACTTGTTCATGCGAGCAACAAGTTTGGGTGTGCATAGTAGATGCGAGAATCAGCGCTGATATTTTATCTATTATTTGTGTTTTATGTATGTTTGTATGCATTTGGTTTTGTTGTTCATTCGTGTTTGTGAAAAAAAATTTTACTTATTAACGCATTTCTTCAATTATTCTTGAAATTTTTATTAAATTTTTTTTTAAATTTTGTTTATAAGTTTTTTTTTTAATTTTTTTATAATTGTTATAATTTTATTTAATTTTTATTATTTATTTGAATTTTTATTTTTTTGTTTAATTTTTATTTTATTAACATAACAGCTCTGTTCCACGTACGTTACCGCGGGTGCCCGCGGGAACCCAATCTTACCAAAAAGCGTTTCTATTGTTAAAAATTGGGTAAATGAGAGCGTTGATGAGAGAATAATTTGTTTCTCATTTTACCAGAAGTTACCCGCACTTTTTTTCGGGTAAAATGGTAAAACTGTCAAATCACTTGTTGTTTATAAATCAGCTGTTTTAAATTTGTAAAAATAATTAAAATATTGACAAAAGTTGTAAACATTAATTAATATCGTTAACAAATACTACGTTCTAACACTTTCTCTTTATTCCCTTCGATATTTTATTGTTAAAAATAGCTTTTGTTTATATGAATAACTTTGACGTTTATTTTTGGGCTTGAAATTTGGTTTTGTGCGTTCCCGGTATTGTGAGCAATTTTACCATTTTTTGAGTTAATTATTTGTTTACTCTCATTTTACCAGACTTTACCCAGAATTACGTGGAACAAACCTAACATACACAATGTTTTCGGCGCTGAAAAACGCTTTGGAACTGTTTTCTCGCATTCAATCAGCTTTGTGCTCTGACCAGCTCGGCGCCCACTATGACCTGTTCGCGCTTATTTGTACTTATTTGTATAGTACCAGTTTTCTCGCATTGGTTCTCGCAATAAGCGTCAGTCGGCTCGGCTCGGCAACAAGCGGCCACTCTGTACGCACCCTAAAGAGTTGGGGTGATGCCCCCAAAACAATTGTATTGTCTAACATGAAAATGATCAATATTTTTGAAACAACAAATAAAATCTAATGACAATATCATATTAGAATTTGGACTTGAGGTAGAACAATATTTTAACTAAATATTCATTGTGTTCGATTACTTGAAATTCTTACTACTTTTACTACCATTGGAAAGTTTTGTTTACTTTTTATATTAAATTTTTCCAGCTGTAGTAAAAGTAGTAACTTGTAGTAAGTAAACGAACACGCCTATTGTTTATAAACATATTTTTTAACTTGTTTACCAACTACTCATGGAGAATATTCACAGTTCATGCTATTTTAAGCAGTAAATTAACATGTATCGTAAGTTTGACAACTTTCTATGGGTTAAACTTAAAAACCCATGCTATTTTACAACGATAGCACATTAGCACTTAAACTGTGAATTCCTTCATTTTGTTTTTTATAGTTTTTAACATATACTTTTAAATATTTTACTTTTGATTTTTTTTTCTTTTAGCAGAGTTGTAGTTTTGTGATAAATATTTTAGCGGAGTCACATTTTTATTATCTTTTCTCGGCTGAAAATGCAACTCTGAAAATACCGAATAGTAGTTTTAAGAATCGAGTGCCCACAAAAACAAAAAGAGACAAATACTCGCTAAACACTACTCATATTTTTACCAGCACTACTTTAGATATGAACAGATCTGGCACTAGATGTGACACATATTTCATATCTTGTTAGATATGCTCTAATCTGGCACCAGATCTAATTAGATTCAATCATATCTATATATATTTAAGCAGATCTGAACTGATATAATCTTTTTTACAAGGGGAGCTTTAACATTGTAAAATTTTCACCAAAACCCGAAATCGATCCAGCCTAGTGTATAGGTATGGCAATTAGCCAACAGATTTTTGAACATTTTATGTTTTGTCAATTTTATCAATTTTTGTGATCAGTGTTATTTTAGTAAGTCATGTGTCATATTTTTAAAAATTTTCTGCAACTAAACAAATTTAAATAAATTAACGCAAATATTTCTGTACCGTGTGCTTAATTACACTATTCAACAATTTTTATGTTTCTGAAGGACCTACTTTCGCGAAGAATATTTTCCAATAAACTACGGTACGCCAATTCAGAATCTGGTGAGACCGTTTTGGAAAAATCGCTGTTTCAAAATTTGTGTTCCATACCCGATTTTTTTTTGGCAGTTTTTAAAAAAGTTTTCAAATCTAGGCCAAAAAATCATACAGTTTCTTTGAAATCTATTACCCCTTAATTCATAAACTATTTGTAAAATTGAGGTTTATTGAACAAATTTTGTATGAAAATTTCGTTTTGTAAACCTCCTATAACTTTACAAAGCGTTTATGAATTGAGGGGTCAATCTTTATAAAATTACCTTTCATAATCATGTCCGCACACTCAAAATAAGGTGTTTGTAATTTAACAAAAATATTTTTAATTTTTGACTTAAAATAAAATTTGTTGAAATTTACAACATTTTGTGTTAAAAATTAGAAACCCTACCAAAAATTTCTGTTCAATTTCCACACTTGTGTTAATATCTTATATTAAAAATGTTGCTAATTTCAACAAAATCGAAATATATGCATTTTAAAATTTAAAAATATGCATTTATTATTGATTTATTCCCTAGTTTTCATTATAATCAATAAAATTTGTAGTTTTTTTTTTTTCTTAAAAAGTAATTTTAACGTTAAAAATTTGCGATTATCTTCGTCGAAAAATTTCTGATATTTTCGCCTTCGTGATAAAAAATCGCTTTTAAAATACATAAATTGTGCAAAATTTCAGTTTTAGTGAAATATGCTTTAAATGCTTTGAAAATTGCATATTTGATTTAAAATAAATATTTTTAGGAATATGCATTAGCAAATCGATGCCATTTGGTTGTAAATTTGTTGATTTGTATTTAACATAGTTCCCAAACTAACGATAACAAATATGCAACATAAACAACTGCCAATACAGCATTTTTGAAGTAAATATTTATTATTGTTAGTTATTTAAAAAATAAAAAAATTCGTTGGGTTTTTGAAAATTCTAGTTTAGTTAATATTTGTTAGTATTGATATATTCTTAGTTTGCAAATAAAAATCAGAGAATTGTACTGTATCTTCAATACATAAAAACATAATAACTGGAAAATTGTGAATTTTTATTTCGAATATTAAAAAAATTGACCGAAGAAAATAGTTATTTTAAAATTTTTATAGTAAAAAATTGACAGACAATTTTACGACATTGCTAGTTCTGTTTACGTATCTTGTTAGTTATCTTTCAACAATTAAATATAACAAAATTTTATTTTAAAAGTCAATAACTAACGCCTTTTTAACTGCATATATCGAGAAACTTTTTTGAGTGCATATCCCTGCAAATGTGTGATGTATATTTATTCGAGGCGTTTCTTGAATCCCTTAATATTTTTTTTTTTCAATGTTTATAAAAGTGCAATTGTTTATAAAAAAATAATTAAAGTTAAAAAAAGGAATGGTTGCTGTTAAACCATTTTAAACAAATTGTTTTCATAAAATAAATTAACCTTTTAACCTGTTTTGTTTCAAAATTTTAAAGCAAAATTTTTGTAGGACAGTAATGAATTTAAAAACAATAAAACCAGTTACAGATAAATAAAAAGCCATTAAGCGTTAAAATAAGAAAGAATTAAAGTGTTTTTAAGATGCTGCCATAACATGTTTCACTTAAGTAAATATTGCAAAAAAAATATTTAATATGCAGTTAAATTCATGAAAGAAAAGGAAATGATATAAAATGATTTCTTATGGTCAAAATAAGTTAAAAAAAAAAAAAACAAAAACATGATAAACAGGATTTAAAAAAATTAATATACAGGTCAATATGAATTTAATGTCGTTAATGTTCATAAATGAAACTTTTATTTTGTACGTCAGAGGTTTATGCTAATTTCTTCCCTTATATACTTGTTTTTATTTCAAAAAGATAATGACAGAAGTTCTGAATGAATTAAAATTTGATATTTTATTTTCATTTCTTCTTCAAATGATTCACAGAACCACAGTATTCGTATTATAGTAACAAAAAAAATTTATATAAACAGAACGTAAAAAACCGTGTCATTGGCCTTAAACAAATAAATTTCAATAAATTATTTTTTTTATTACTATTTAAATGCCCTATTGATGATTCAAAATAAAAAGTAGCTATTGTATTTTAAGAACAATTTCCCAGCAGGGATGCTATAAAGTTAATTAAATTTCTTAATGCGGGTTCAATGGTGTGAATTTGTTGTAATCAAAGTGAGTACTTTTTGAACAAGTACAAAGGAAACTCTTTTTCATCAATTTAAAAAAAAGTTTTTGCACAAAAAAAATAATTTTTTTAATTAAATTTTTTTATTGCCGCCACTGGATATCGAACTGGCAACCTCAAAATTGCTAGTTTATTTTCAATTGAAGAATCAATTAAAATACATTGAAACATATTGTTTAAATTTTTTATCAATCAATAAAAAACAAACTAGAAAAAATATGTATCGTCTGTAGGAGTTTTTATTTTCAGTCACATATTTTTTTTTTAGATTTCTATTTTTATAAAAAATTATTTAAATAATTTCGTTGTTTTCTGTTTTAAAACAAAAAATTCAAATATTTTCGGTTTTCTTTTTTGTTAAAATAGTTTGTTTATATATACAAAATTATTTTAATTCAAATTACAAGAAATTCTTTACTCATACACACAAACATAGCCAATAAAAATATGAACGTGTGTGTTGTGTATGGTGTATTGTTTTGAAAATTAAACAAAAAAATAACTGTCAGATATGAAAAAACAAACCACAAAACCTTTTTTTTTACGTTTTGTCAGTTAAAAATTAATGATTGTTTTAATAGACTTTTCAATTATTTTTATTTCTTTTATGGATTTTTTAAACAATGTTTGAAAATAAATAGCAAAATGGTTTGAATATAATTAATAATCAGTAGTCCTTTTTTAATTGTGTTTTCGATTAATTTAATATGTATTTTAGGTTGTTTTTAAGGATAAAATATTGTGAGTGTAGACTTGTAGAATAGCATAAAATATTTATAAACAAAAATAAAAATATAAAATTTTAAGTCTACTTGCAAGCAGACTAAATTGTGAAGTATTTGTTTAAAAACCCTAATATCCCTCCTATTAGTAATATCTGTTTTTTATTCATAAGCGCCATTGTGTCTTATTCTCTTCAATAAATAGATACGAGTTGAGATATTTAATATTCGAGTAAAATTTTTTTCACGAGAAAAACAATTTGCAATGCCTTACCTTTTAAACAAAAATGTTAAATCTGCAATAAATTAATTTCCACTTTTTAAAGATTGTGTTAAGTAAAATCTATGTTATTTACGATACCACAAAATATCCTAAATATGCATTAACGAGTTATTTAAAACATTTTCAATAACCTTAATGTTACTTCCATTAATTCATATCAATTATATTAGACATTTGCCATAAACATAATAGATGGATGATACAATTTTCTTCCATATTTTTTTTTTATTTCTTAACAACAAACCAACATTTATGCGCCATAAACTGGTCTTAAAAAATTGTTGCGTAAGTTTTCTCTTCTATAACCAGTGAATTGAGAATATGATGTTGTTAGTAAAGTTTTTCTTATATAACTTTCAATAGTTGTTTAGAACTAGTTGACAGTTATGTGTACTATTTATGTAATCATAAGAATTGTGTAAAAAAATAAATACGAAAAAGGCTAACATGGGTAAAATATAAAGGATAGATTTGTATGATGTTAATTAGAACTATGACAATATTAATATTTGTAAAATTAAATATCGTTGCTGTAAACTTTTATAGATATCACAGAGAAATATGCCTCTTGTTAAGTTCTGCAAAAAATGTAACCGATTAAAATCAAGTTAAATTACGAAAACGGTTTTAACTCATTAAAATTTACTTCCTCTTTATATCATTCTCCTAATTTTTATCTCCTAATTCTAAAACTGTTATTTAAATTTTTCCATCTAGTACCATTATGGCAAATTTTTTAAGAAAACTAACAAAATAATATTAGACTTAGCTACTTTAAAATAAATTTGATCGCTCACAATCTTGTATTAAGGGCGAAAAATATTCAAATTCACTTGTTGCATGAGTTCTAGAGTTATATATATATTTGTTCCTTTTACTCCTACAAGGAGCATAGGGCCGCGAGTTCTAGAGTTAGTTGCCGGTAATTATTAACGCAAGTTGCTGTTAAAAAAATCAAAAATGAAACAACATTATGTGCGTTCCCGTACGTTACCGCGGGTACCCGCGGGAACCCAAAACAGCCCAAACAACAACAATTTACACGGGAACGCCTTTGGGCTAGTTTGTGTAGCTTCGGTAAAGTACGGGAACAGACATATTATGTCCAGATTGTATATTATATGGTTAAATTAAAATCAACCAGTAATTTTAGAATTATGAGACCAGATTTTTTAAAACTTTAGAAAATTCGAATAAAATTTTGATGAACATTTTTGCTCACGTAAATCAAACAATTAGTTTAATAGTGTATTTAGACTGGGCGAAAACTAGTAGTTTTTGGGCATTTTTAGTTTTTAAGGCGAAAACTACAAAATTTATTTAGTTTTTCCATACAATTTTCATACAAACTGAAAACCAGATTATACCTGGTTTTTGCCAAAAACCAAATAAAAATATCTGAAATGTGCATTCTTGATACACCCGGTATCATTTATAATTAATTTTCGATACACCCTGTTGCAACGAATATAGAAGTAAAGCAAGTGTCAAAAAATATTTTTTAATTTTTTAGAAATATTTCTGTTTTAATTTGCAATTGTGTATTGTTATTGTTTTTTAAATGTATTAATAATTTTTTTATATTAATTTGATAATAAAAAAAGAAAGAAAAGTGTGTAATAAAAAAGTGTTGTGACAAAGAAAAACTAAATAACCAGTGTAAATGACTTGGCTTTTGCAATTTAGTTTTGTACAAAAACCAATTGGTTTTTGCTCAGTCTAAATTCAGTATAAAAGTGGATTAATAAAAAATGATGAACAGCAAATTTCTTTATTTACCATTGTTTTATGATTAATTCTTTAATAATGTATTTGCCTCATTATATGTCAAGTGCTATTAAAATTCAAAACACATTAAATAGGAGAATACAAAAATTCGATATGACAGTAGTGTTTTAATTTGTAAAACGGTAAACAAAAATATTTTTTATATACACTGTACAAAAAATGGTAGTTATTCACACCACTGTTTTACAGTAACGGTATTTAGCTGCATATGAATAAGTTTTTTATAGTTAAAATTCCATTTGGCTCAGTATGGATTTCGGTAATACCGAAATTGTCGAAATTCGAGCCATTTAAGCAAATTCGAAATACCGATTTACCGCAAAAACTAAAATTAACCCAGCCAAAAATGTCTGATTATGTTTACTCATAAATAGTAAGACTTTTGAAGGGTTATTAAAACATTAAATGATTTTTTTTTTATATAAATTTTCTTAGGAGAAATTCAAAAGATTAAAAACTTAGTCTAACAAATATATGTTCACTTTTGTGTCTACGGTTTCCCAGTATTGGCGAAGGGAATTATCAAATTTGTCTAAATTTTCATTTGAAAATGACATTTTATACACATGTGTGGACAGTAGAGTACCCATGAAGTACATGGAATTTTCAAAACTGTTTTTTTTTCACCTCCCTCACTTAAATCACCATGACGCGTCATTGAGACGTCAAAAGTGTGTATGAGAAAAATGCTAGCCACATTATTGCCTGTAGATATGCCCATTTAGTATGTTTCTGTAAAACCTTTACATTTGAAAATTTTTGTATATAAAAAGCTAAATGGAAAACCACCAAAATTTAAAGACATTTAGTGAAAAATCTGTACCTTCCCAGCAAAAAATTTTCAAAATAGGGAATCGAGTTGGGAATCAGGTATTTTTGGTAGAACGCCTTCCCAATTGGATTACCAACTTGTTTCTTTTAACAAGGCGTGAGACTAAATGCAATCGATTCTTTGGAATCGCAATGGTAGCTAGTTACTATTTTTCTTACAGAACACCTTTGATTTTTAGTAAAAGAAGGTGTTCTAATAATAAAAAGAATAAGCGAGTTTCTAAAAATAGATATTCTCAAAATAGAATTTACGAATTAAATTTTAAAATAAATAAAAAAAACTTACACATCTGTTTCGTTGGGATTTGATCCCTGGCTTCCTGCGTGTCAGGCGGATACTCTTCCACTGAGCCACCGTCTTGCATGATAATTTATAGCTTAAATCAGATTTTATTTTTTTATAATTACTTTATACTTTTTAGCACAAGCTTGTTTTTTTGATAAAAGAGGTAGTTCTTTAGAATTTATATATAAGGCCTTACAATACACCTTGCAAATTACAGAAAAGGGAAGCGAATATTAAAATCGCTTTATGGTTATGGTTAAACTAATAGAATTCGACTTATACTAAATTAGACAAATACTAAATAGCATATCAGGTTTAGTGTATATTTATTATATTAGCTGTACTTCCACTCTTACTTATCAACATTAAATAAATAAAATATAATAAAATAAAATAAATCAAATAAATTAAACTAGATAAAATGAAATAAATTAAATAAATAAATTAAATAAATAAATTAAATAAATTAAATAAATTAAATAAATTAAATAAATCAAATAAAATAAATAAATTTTAATGAATTAAATAAATTAAATAAATCAAATAAATTCAATAAATTAAATAAATTAGATAAATTAAATAAATTAAATGAAAAAATTAAATTAAATAAACTAAATAAATAAAATAAATTAAATAAATTAAATGAATTATATAAATTAAATAAATTAAATAAATAAAATAAATCAAATAAATTAAATAAATTAAATAAATTAAACAAATTAAATAAATTAAATAAATTAAATAAGTTAATAAATTAAATAAATTAAATAATTATTATTAAATAATTTATTAAATAAATTATTAAATAAATTATTAAATAATTTATTAAATAAATTATTAAATAAATTATTGAATAAATTAAATACATTAGATAAATAGATTAAATAAATTAAATAAATAAATTATAAAATTTCAATTGTCCTAACAACAATAGAATGTTTTTATGCGGAAATTTCGAAAGGAAAAGTTCCCAGAATCAGAGGGTTTTTCGATAGAAAAGGTTCCCAAAACCTTAAAATTGTATATAAACCATTTTTAATGGAAAAAGTAGTCAGAATGTGAACGTTTTTCTATGGCAGAAATAAATCAGATATTAGCAAAGAGAAAACATATTACACTCACTAAAGTTTGTCGGTAGAATCTACTGAAAATGTCAGTTAAAACAAAGATATATGCAGTTAAAAAGGCGACAAAGGTATTTACATTTAAAATAACTAAAAATTGTGTTATTTTTACCTCCTGAAAAATAACTAACAAATGCATTAAAAATAACTACTAATGTCGTAAAATTAACTGAGAAATTTTTACTAAAAAAATTTCAAAACAACTGACGAAATCGGTAAAAACTGCTGTTTTTTATAGTCAAATGTTTTTGTTTATAAAAGTTATATTTTAATAAAAAAACTATTTTTTTTTCTTTCGATTACAAAAATATCACAAAAAAATATTACAAAAACTCGAAGTAAAAATTCCAAACCGTTCTCCAGTTTTTATGCTTTATGCATTGGAGATACAATACAAGTTTCTGATTTTTATTTGCAAACTAGAAATATATCAATAATAACAAATATAAACTAAACAAGAATTTTTAAATAAAAAAAATCAACGACATTTTTTATTTTTTAATTAACTACCAAAAATAACTGTTTGCTGTAAAATTACTGTTTTGGTAGTTGTTTATTATGATATTAAAAATAACTGCTTTAAACAACTGTTACAAAATTACAGTACTTTTCGTTAGTTGTTATCTTAAATAACCGTCATAAAAGTTGTTTTGAATTTTTCTGTAGAAAAACAACTGTAATTTCCGTTAAATATAACAACTACTGATTACTATACAAACAACTGTCAAACTTTTTTGAGTGTAGCCAATGGATTGGTTCGGTGTACTAGTGGAATATTTCGTTTGTATCTATCAGAAAATTAGTTTTTAGAATGTAATTTCCCTTGGGGAAATTTTAACAAACTGTCACCGAACTGGCCCCTTTATATTGAATAGACTGGTCACTTTTAAATGGCGTTGTCATAGGACCCCTTGTGACATGTCACAAGACAAATCCCAGGACAGGTCCCTGAACTTTGTTTTTTATGAGAGTTCAGTAACCTGTCCTAGGATTTGTCTAGTGACATGTCACAAGGGGTCAATTTCCCCCTCCCATGACAACGCCATGTAAAATTGACCAGTCTATTTCATATAAAGGGGCCAGTTCGGTGACAGTTTGTTAAAATTTCCAATAGGGTTATTTCCGAGAACGGAAATTCGCTGTCCTAAACAAAAATTCGGTAGTATTATCCGAAAAAATTTGTTGCAGCAACTGAACCATTATTGTTTTTTTTGGTTATATTTTAAAAAATTTGTACTGATTTCAAGTCAGAAAAAAATGGTATGCATCAAATGAAAAAATATGGGGTTTTGTTGGCCTTTTTAAACTACTTTGCCAAAAGATTTGTTTTGGACGTTTTGCAAAATACAAAGCAATAAATTAAAATTAATCGATTAACTGACAAAATTGCAAAAGACAATAGATTTTCCTTTTATTTTAATTCTCAATATAATAACTTAAAAGAAATTTTAGTAATTTTTTATATTTTGTTTTGAATAACTGCTAAGAAAAATTAAAAAATATATTTCTTTGTAATGTTACTATTTATTTAATCGAAAACAACTTTCTGGTTTACTTTTTTAATTACCATTGAACATTTATTTACTCTTCATGCAGTGATTGTGTATATCAAAAATAATATTTGTGATAAAGCGCAAATTTATTGGGAAGAAATGGGAAATAGTCCTTTAAATATTAAAATGCCGTATTAGCACAAAATTTTTAAAATAATTTTTTCACTGTTATGTTTAAAACTAAATAACTTCTCTTTTCAAAATGTGGAACTACTTCTTAATTTGTTGTTTTACTACCAAAATGTAAACGGTTACTTTCTAAGATCAAATAATTTAAAAAGTAAATTATTAATTTTTGAAAACTTTTGTTAGTAAATAATTATATTTGAATGACTTTCATGCCTTGTTTGTTTTGATTTTTAGAATTGATTACAATACCTCTTGCTTTTTTTACGATCTTGTTAGAATGTGTTTGGTAATGCAGTAAAGAAATTTGGCAATGAGATTTGTAAGCGGTTATATGGCAATGCCTTGTTAAGGTAATGGGTAATTTTTTCCTGGGTTAGATCGAAAAATAAAGTACGCCATTGTAATCAGCATGTTCGAAATATATAGAACTAATGGTCAGATCTCCATTAATTTTTTGAGTGTCATGCAGTGTGATTAAAATGTTCCACAAAAATATTTGTCATGAAATTCTACTATAAGTCTCTGAAGACATCAAAGTTGCAAATTTAAGTTCAATGCCAAAAATAAGTCAAAACTTAAAATGTGTTTAAGGGTTAATTTCGTACTTATTCAGAATTGGCGCTCAACTGTCCCACAAACCTGGATTTTAGGGAAAAATCATGAGAATCTTCCATTTTTTTATAGGATGTGTTTAGAGAACTTATATAAATCACTACGGAACATTTCTGTGGAATATTTGATCATCTTTAAAACGGGGCCAAAAAAGTCCCTTTAATTGAAGAGTTAGAGGGTTAAAATGTTCCACGAAAATGTTCCTCGTAGTGTTTTACATAAGTTCGCTAAACACATCCTATACCTAAAATGGAAGATTCACATGGTTTCCTATGCCGATTCACAATAAACATTTGAAAAGGGGGGACACTTTAACTTTAAATAAAATTCCGATGTGATCTTTTAAAACGCCGCCACACGTATATTTTTTTTTTTTTGGTCTCCTTTTGTCAGAACACCGTAATTTCTTTTCATGCTGTGCTGTGTAATTAGACAAAATTTTTAACATAAGTTTTAGTTATCCCATTGAAAATGGTTTAAATCGGTCCATGTTTTGACTTATTTGCCATAGAAATGTTCCATCTAAGCCTAAATTACTATAATGTGGGTCAACGCCCATTATTTTTGGTATTTACAAACATCAGCACAAACTCAATATAATAATGCAATTTCATAGAATTTTTTTTTCCTAAATTCAATGAAGAATTTCATTTAACTAATATTATGAAACATCAAAGGAATTAAATATGCTAAAATCCCAAACGTATTTTACAAATTGTGAAAAATAATCTGTTGGAGCAATGTCCCTATCCGGATTTCATTCTTGCCTAAGGAACTCGTCAGGGGACGATGTTTTTAGAACTTCTGGAAATATTTAAGTTAAATTACAAACTCAATGAGAATTTCTTGTTCTCGTCTAGGAGCTAACGCTATTATGAAATTTTTTATAAATTTCATAAAAAATTTATTGAATTTCAAAAATTCCTCTTCATAAATTTGATGTAAATGTTCTTTATATATATGAAATTGTTTAATAGTATTTACTTTTTTATTTTTTCATAAAATTTTGGTTTTTCATTAATTTTCATAAATTTTCATACATTTTAAACTTTATATTTAATATTTAATTCTCAAAAATATACAAAAAAATTACTTAAATTTGATGAAACTTTTTTATTGGGTGTTTGAAACTTAATAAATAAAATTAAATTCTTCACAACGCTTTATTAAAAATTCCATTACTTCAATGGACGAGTTCGAGTGAAACTTTATTAGTTTTATGCAAAAATATCATGCAGATAATTCTCTCAGTGCATAAGGCCGATGTTCATTAATTTCCATGAAAGAGTTTTATAATTTTTATTTTATTAATTTTGGACTTTTAGTAAGTGGTTTTATAAATTATTTGTAGCGTTTCATTGACTGACTTGGTCATTATCGTTCAATACAATTCATTGAATTAGTTCATTTAAATCGTTCAATCGTTCTTTTTCGTTATGAACTGTGACTGAACAGCGATTCGTAGACTGTGCCTTTCGTTTGACAATTTCTTGGAGCACTACATGTTACATTTTTTTTTTTTCATTAATTTTATCGTACATAGACCAAAAGTATCAGAAAATTACAACTTTAATAAAAATAAAAACTTTAAAAGTTTTTATTAAAAAAAAAACACAAAAATTAATTGAAAAGAGATACAAATTTTCTATGCATAAAAAAAAGAACGAAATGAACGATTGAACGAAAAGAGTGAATAATGGTGAAAGTTGTCATATCGTTCAATTAACTGAATCGTTCAAATGAACTACTTCGTTCTTTAAACGACACAACTTTAGATTTTTGCCTTTGTTAAACACTTTTCCAGTAACGCACGCTAGGGTCGCTAGTAGGTGTTTTATTTATCCACTTTTCACTCCAGTTTAGCAGCGACAACAACCAACTTTAATAAATAGTAACAAATGAATTAGTTCATTGACTTTATGAAGCTCTACATTGGCTGAAGCATTAATTCATTGGCGGAATGTGCTATTTATTTTATGAAGATTTTTATTCATTTTATGAACTTTTCGTAGACATTGACTTTAATGAAACCTATTTCATACATTCTATGAAAAGTTGCAATGCACGATTTCCAGTAACAATTTCCATTGAAACTATAAATAAATTCATTACTGAAGTGAAGTTAATTCTCTCAGTGTACCGTATAAAAATGGTGTATGGAATTTTCCTTTTTTAAATTGTAAAAATGTACAAATTCAGTCGCGGGGGTATTGCGATAGATTTTTGAGTAAAGTTTTTGTTTTTTATTTAAGCAAATATGTAAACTATCCAATAATTAAAATATTTTTGAATAAAATTCTAAAGTACCTGCATGAACATGTACTTGTTGTTGTATCCAGTGCCACAACAGCTGGCGGTTGCTTAGAATTATTACGATTAAATACACCAAACCAATTTTTGATGGGATTTTCTTGTTTAGCTGATGGTGGTTGAGCATCTAATAACTTAGTATGATGTAAATCTAAGCCTTTGGCCGACAAGGAGGAGGAGGAGGCGGCATGTATTTTTTTAGAATGATGATGCTGATGGTGTTGCTGATTATAAGCATGATATTTACCGGGAAGAATATTTGAATCACGTTCGGTTAGCACCACAGTGAAACAGGAAACAATTAAAATAAATACAATTTGTCGTAAGTGGAGCATTTTATTGGGATAGATTGAAAGAAGATGTAGAAGAAAAATGCAACTGTTTTTTCTAATTTCGATACGACAAATTAAACACACAAACACTTTGAATTTTTAGACTTTAAGAACATGACAAAACACGTTTAAACAGGAGTAGCGTTGTGTAACTTTTGCACGTTTTTTTCTTAAAATTTTTTTGTAGATTATTTTCTTTCGTTTTTAACTGGGTTGGAAAAAAAACTTTATTAAATGTTGATAATTGCTAAAAATAAAAGAACTGAATATGCAGTTTTGTCATGCTATAAAGTTTAATAGTTTTAGATATTTTTTTTGTTCACTTGTACATGTTTAATTATGTTTAAACATGCACAATCATACACTACTATCAAATACCGTTATTGAGTGCTAACGTTTATAATAAATTTTTATTGAATTGTTTGATCGTATTGTATAAATTATACAAAATTTCTTTAAAACACTCGTACAATGTTATGCAAATTTTGTTGTTGTTAAGTTGTTTAATATTTATATAGATTTTAAAAATCTTTAATATTTTATCACACGTATTTATTTGGGAATCGCTTTGATTTTTAAATCAATAATAACGGTTATTTATTTTAAAATTAATAATTTATTTCACGCTGTTTATCTTTTGTTTATTTAAGTAATATATTTTATGTTTTTTTTTTATAAAATTTTAGAACTTTTTCTTTATTTCTTTTGTTAAATTTTTTTTAACCCGTTTTTTATTTTGCTAACAACTTTTCACGCGAATGTCTGGTTTTAAACTAAACCGTAAGCGATGTTTTGAAAACAACATTATCTTGTACTGTCGTCGCCTTCCTTCCACTGTCAACGTTGTACGTTGAAACGCCAGCATCGATACGGACTGTCTGTAATTGATTTTGATTTTAAAGTTGCCGTTAAACGCCAACGCCAACGTTAACGCTAAAGCTTGGCTTGTTTTTCATTTTAGCCATGGCTTTGAATTTTTAAATAAATTTACTCTTTATGTGTTCTTTGTGTTACGTGCCTCATGTGTTTACTTTTTTCATATTTCCTATACAATTGTCTTCTTCGTCATAATAATCTCCTAAAAAGTATTGATTCACCTCACCACACACAACAACCATAGAAGCGAATTTTATTAAAACGGCAGGCTTCACTTCAATCTAAAAACAATATTTTATAAGAAAATCACAGTTGTTGGTCGGTAGGCGACAAATTATTAGAATTTATTCTTAATTTGTGGCTAAGCATATGGTACACTCTAAAAATCTCACTCCTAAAAATCGATCTAAATTCAGTAATATAAAATTAGTAACTTTTTGTTTAATATAGTGTAAATATACACAAAAAATATACACATAGTGATAAATATACACAAAAAATGTGTAATATTATTTTGTAGACACTTTCATATACAATAATAAACACAATAAAATAATAGGCACTATGTGCTTATAACACTGTACAACAATTTCGAACTTTTTCTAAAATTACGTGGTTCTGAGAATGGATTCTGGTAGAGGAACCAAAAAGAAAAAATACGCGTGTGTCAGCGTTCTGAAAGATCACATCGGAATTTTATTTTAGGGGGCTTAAAGTTTCCCCTCTTTTTTAAATGTTTATTGTGAATCGGCATAGGAAACCATGTGAATCGTCCATTTTAGGTATAGGATGTGTTCATCGAACTAATGTAAAACACTACGAGGAACATTTTTGTGGAATATTTTAACCCTCTAACTCTCCAATTTACTGGTCTTTTTTGTACCTTTTTAAAAAGGGGCCAAAAAAGTCCCTTTAATTGAAGACCTAAGGGTTAAAATGTTCCACAAAAATGTTCCTAGTAGTGTTTTACATAAGTTCGCTGAACAGATCTATACATAAAATGGAAGATTTCCCCCTAAAATCTAGGTTTGTTGGCCACTTGAGCGCCAATTCTGAATAAGTACGAGATTAACCCTTAAACTCATTTTAAGTTTTGACTTACTTCTGGCGTTGAATATAAATTTTAAACTCTGATTTCTTCAGAGATTTATAGTAGAATTTCATGGCAAATATTTTTGCGGAACATTCTTTCTATAAAATTCTAAGATTTTGAAAATTTGTTTCTAAATGATGAATCCTGTCCATAGAAAATGGCAGAAACTAGATCTAGTCTGATTTGACAATTAATGTGTTTAAAAGTTTTAGAGAAAAAGGTTTATTCGTCGTCTTAACGTCAAACCTACTAAATTAAAATTGATAAAATGCATATTAATTACAATATTAATTGCAGCCGCCTACATTAAGAAATTTGCCCTGCGGCAACCCGTCTCCAATATATACGCAAGCTGCCTGCTCTTGAACGTAAAAACCATACGTCAGTTTGGCAACATTTGCGAAAAAGGCGACACGGAGGAGATTGGAAGATAAACCAAAATCTAGAAATATTGTAGAATATATGTTTCTGTGTTTGATCACTTCGAGGAAAGAAAATAACAGAAAGCTAAACAGGAAAGAAAGCTATGAATAAGTTACATTGCATTGAAGCCCTTACTTGGGTGAGATGATTAAGCGGTCTCACCTTAGTATATCTACGTTTGTAATGTAGGAATGGGCACATGTTCGATTCTTACAGCCGACCGGTTGTTGAAAAATTATCATATAGAGATAATCTGACAATAACATATAAAAAATTAATACAATTAACGGAAAATCACTGATGAAGCTTGTCTCTAGAAAAAGGCAGAAACTAGATCTAGTCTGATATGATTTATAAGTAAAAGGTTTATTCTTCGTCTTAACCTCAAACCTACTAAATTAAAAACCCTCAGGTTCCTACAGAAGAATGGCAGATTGACTGAGAATATTTTTCATAGAAATTTTGACGACTTTTTCCTGCAGAAAACCTGTTAGATTTTAAGAAAATTTCCTAAGTAACAACCCTCAGATTCCAACAAGTTTTTCTAAAAGAATGTCGTCAGGTTGATTGTGATTTTTTTTCTAAAATTCCATTTGATTCTGGGTCTTGAAATTTTGTCGACTCCGAGAACTTTCTCCTAGGGAAAACACCTCTGATGGAAAACCCACTTCTTCCTATAGAAAAATCCTCCAATTCTGAGCACTTTTTCCAATAGAAAAATCAATAGAGAACCCCCAATTTTTTTCCTATAGGAAACCAGGAACTTTTTCCTATAGAAAATCCGTCAGCTTCTAAGCATTTTTTCCTATAGAAAAAATTTCGATAAATCTGAGACTTTTCTACAATAAGAATTTCTCAGAATCAGAGGTTTTTTTATAGGAAATATCCTCTGAATCTGATGTTTTTTCCATAGGAAAATCTCAAAATCTGAGATTTTTGTATGGAGAAATCTTAGCAGAATCTGAGATTTATATTACGTTTAATTATTTTTTTTTTATAAAATATTTCAAAAGTTATTTAACTTTTGAATGAAATTCCCCATCGTACAAATCCATTAAAACTGTAAATGAGACTTTTAGCATGTACTAGGAAAACAGACGTCAAATTAAGTATTATTTGCAGTGAATAGTTTATATTCTAACTAAATATATAAAGATTAAAATATTTTTTATCCAATTACTAACACCATATTGAATTCACTATTTTAAGTTTAAAAAAAAATTTTTTTTTAATTAAAATATTCAACAATATCATCCAGCTTTGACATTAAAGAGTTATTTACATTAGCGTACTTTTTGGCTATAGTTCGGTAAAATGAGTGTTAATAAAAAATACTCTCACGAAGTGACAAAAATGTACAAAAGTACGCGATTGCGAAAAACCCTATTTCAATCCCAAAAAAGATCATCAATAGACTTCTGCATTATATGTAGTTCGTTTTGGTGAGCGCTCTTTCTATTTCTAGTTCAGTTTGTTGTAAAGATCTAGTTAGGTCTTCTATGTAGTTCAATCCCTCTTTAAATTAAAAATTTTAATAAAAATTACCTTTTCAAGCATTTTTATTTACAAAAAGGAGGGTTTATTAAACCTGGAAAAGATTTTAGTATGTATTAAACAAAAGCTTCGATTTAATTACATATTTATCTTTTTACATATTTAAATAAACATCTTTAAAAATTTGTCGGCAATTTTATGTAGTTGTAATATTGCCGAGAAACTTTGGTAACTTTTACACTAATTTTTGTAAATGACACACATATTTTTATTCTTTGTAATTTACTTGTAAATATTGTATCATCTTTCTTTGATTTGAAAATAATTTAAACAGAAAGTGATATTAATTTATGATCTAGAGTCAAACTAAAATAACATTCATTTACTGATACACATATTTTTATGAATGTATGAATGAAATGAGCGATTGAACTAAAGGAGGCATTTGTTGTGAACTAGATATTTAGTTCAAATTAGTAAATAGTTCAATTGAACTAGTTGAACCCACCTAGCTGATGATCTAATAGCTGTTAAAAACAAGTTACTTAAATTTACACAAAAAAAAATCTGGGTTTTTTAGTGCAAGAAGAAGAAGAATATAACTCTCTCATGACAGCTCTCAATTAGCCAACTGTGGAGTACGCGAACGCTTTTATTATAGGATTTTGTTTTTGGCAGTCATAATATTTCTTAGCGGATTTCTTAGTTTTAGACATTTTCCACAAAATTGTTCACTATCATAAGATATGCACTCACATAATTGTCTCTGTTGAGCTCTTTAACATTTAAAGACTTTAAGATTTTGATTTCGATTATATTCCCAGTGCTATTATTTAACTTACTTAAAATCGTATGACTCAATCCTAGATTCAATCCTCTTTGAAAACAATCATCCAGTAACTATTTTTTTATGTAGTTTGTTGGCTATCGCTTTGATTGTATTTAAATTTCAACCATCTAGAAGAGACGACGAAGAAAGTCTTCTGGTTTTGTACTGCCTTTTACAGTCTTTGTATGTTAAACACACAATTCATGTTTTACATTTTTTTCCTTTTGTAGTTGTTGTTGTTGTTGTTGTTTTCAAAAATAAACATTCTTTCCACATTGTAGATTCTTAAGCATTTATTAACGTCGCGTAAGCCATTGACGTTATGGTCTGCGCAAGCGTAAATGTTTCTGAAATGATAATAAGCTTAAACTTCTTTTATTCTTGTGCTGTTTTTACTTGAGTTTGCCGTTTAGTAAATACAACTTGTTAAATACACTGATAGAAAATTTTGCTTTTAAATCACTTTAATTTGACTGCCTACATTCAAAATGTTTTTGTTTCATATTTTCTTTGAAGTGGTTTCTATCTGCTTAGTATATAATCTCCTTGGCCTTAGCGTTATAGCGTTAAAAGAAGTTACTGCTCAGCTGCCCAAAGGGGCAAAATATTTAGGGGTACCTCTAGGTATTACTGGTGCTATGAGTATCACCACTTAGGCGCTCTGAATGCTAAACATGCTACATCTAGACCTCCATACACAGGGTGAAATCATGATATTGAAATAATGTGAATGGAATTATAGTTAAGACGGGTTTGGAATGTTTCAAATGCCTTTAAATAACATGGACATGACATGATGTAACCCCAATGGAAATTGTTCCTATCTCCAATTTAAGCATTAAGTCTAATATTTATTTTGGCATAACCGTTTTGCTGGAAGTTGAGACAATGACCGAAATACTTGACAACGTAATCCCAAGAAGAAAATTGACAGTCAATTAATCCCAAACTTTTTAAAAATTTTATTGTGTACATCTTCGAGACTGACGACTAAATGGATTGTCTGTTGATGGCCTTCGGCCAGAAAACTCTATCTATAGAAAGACCAAATCTGATTCTGACTTATAGATTTATTACATATGTGCACTAGTAAACCATGTGAATCTTCCATTTTAGGTAAAGGATGTGTTCAGCAAACTTATGTAAAACACTACGAGGTACATTTTGTGGAACTATTTAATCCTCTAACTCTTGAACTTTCTTGGCACCGTCT
The DNA here is from genome assembly GCA_949987735.1 of Leucophora obtusa. Taxonomy (NCBI): domain Eukaryota; kingdom Metazoa; phylum Arthropoda; class Insecta; order Diptera; family Anthomyiidae; genus Leucophora; species Leucophora obtusa. Next base: position 13,428,947 of record OX465296.1, read on the forward strand.
TAAAAAGGGACAAAAAAGACCCGTTAGTTGAAGAGTTAGCGGCTTAAAATGTTCCACAGAAATGTTCCCCATAGTGTTTTACATAAGTTCCCTGAACACATCCTATACCTAAAATGGAAGATCACATGGTTTCCCCCTAAAATCCGGGTTTGTGGGACAATTGGGCGCCAATTCTGAATAAGTACGAAAGTAACCCTTAAACACATTTTAAATTTTGACTTATTTCTGGCATTGAACTTAAATTGGCAACTTCGATATCTTCTGAGACTTATAGTAGAATTTCATGACAAATATGTTTGTCGAATATTTAAAACCTCTTGCTATACAAGAACAGTTCTACAATGTTCTTCAAAATCATTAACGATTGGTCTCATACTTTAAGATTAACTTTAACTATTAAACAAAAGAAAATTTCAAAAACTTGTATAGAAAACAACAATAAATTTTTAGGTTAACTAATAGTTAACTCTAAAATCTTCATTCAGTATGAGATCCATCGTAAATTGTCTAAGGCACTTTTATATTTATGGTTACAGTTTCTCTTTATATAAATCTTTCACTGGCTTTGTTATCTTGTTAATGTCATTGCAAACACACTTTTAATATGCATACATATCGAAATGACTTTGTAAAGTTGTAATTTTCTTTTTCTTGTGGTAATTGTTATTTTATGTGCATTGTTAATGGATTTTCAGGGTGTGAACAATTTTAAGCATATTAAATAAGATATGCAAAATAAATTCATGTTTGTCACATATTTGAAGTATTTAACTTAATGGCAGAGATTTTTCTTTATGGGATAAGTTCTTAATGTTGTTGACCAATTTTAGAAAAATAAATACAAGTTTTAGAAAATAGGTAAAAGAAAATTTTCATAGATTCTTAATCTTTAAGAAACTGGGTTTAGTGGGACTTATATAACATTATCAGATATTCACATTGACTAGTGTTCAACTCAACGAGAGTAAGTTGATTGCTGTTTAAGCCTAAATCTGTCCAATTATCTTTTTTCACCTGTACGAGACTTAAGATTGTACTAGGATATGCAACTGGCCTTTTACGTACCTTATTTACGTCAAGTTCGTATTGCTTTCTTAATGGCGCCCAACGAGGCTACATGATACTAAATCACATTTTGTTAATATCAGTTTTAGCTTTCCCCATCAGTGTTTTCCGACATGTGCCACACGTATGCTTATAACTAGAATTTAATTATGACTTACAACACAGAGTTTCCTAACTGTGCAAAATTTTAATCAAGAGGGTGTTAAAGCAAAAGTTGTGCTTACACTTAGTTCATCACAGAAAAAATAATTAACCTAAAATATCCAATGAAACATATGGTAAAAATAAAAAATATTTTTAATATAATATTTAATTGAATCAATTAATATATAGTAATTAATAGTATCATTTGAGTGATAGGTGCAAAATCAATTAAAATTTTAATTAATATAATCAATTTCGTAAATAAAACTCGTTTTAAGTTTTTTCTGAATGGGAATTAAGAAATTACCTTTTAAAGTGAAATGTTAATTTTATTATAGAAAATTTGTTGTGCTAATTTTAGAAATTAAATTCTGTGTGACTTATTAAGTGATTTATAAAAAGTCAATATAAATTACTCCTTTAAATTAAGAAAGATTTTCTAATATTTAAGCTGGATTCACAATGATAGAGTACTTCATTCTGCAGAGGGGATTGTACTAACGTAGAAATGGAATGATACAAAAAATATGTATGTAAGTTTGAAAAAGAATGGAACAAAATCGACTCTGCAGAGTGAAGTAATCCAACCATTATGAATCGAACTTTAAAAATACTTAATTTAAAACAGAATAACTAATCTATTTATTAATTTCATTTTATTACAGAACTTCAATAGATAATGCTTTACTAAATTTCACGTTTCGTAAACCAATAATAAGTACTGACTGACTACATTTTCCCAACATCAACTGTCATACAAATGCAAAAAATTGCAAAAGAAATAACTTTACAACATTAGAGTGAATTTTTTAAATTTTTTTACAAAATACTATGAGTTCTTTGCTAGAAAAATTGAATATAAAACATACGGAAACAAACAAAACAAAAAACACGCGACATTCAGTAAATAGTGCTGGTAGACACGCAAATAGACGTGAAAAACGTTTAAGAGGAAATAGTGGAATTTCAACAGCAGCATCACTAACACCAGTAGTACTACAAACAGCTGCAGTATCATCCACATCAAGTGGTAAATCAACCGGTATTTTACAATCCTTAAGTGCTAAATTGAAAGGTGAAGATACGGTGCAATATGTTGCATTAAATCAAACCGAATTGGAAAAAGGTTTACAAAATATTGACTTAAACTCGGAAGACGAAAGTGATCGACAATCATTTAACACCAGTAGCAACAACAACACAACAAGTAGTGAAGAAGATTTATTTTCAACTAGTACAAAGCATAAGCTACGACGTAAAATGACGCGCAAGGGTACTTATTCAATGCGTGAAACTTTTGAAAATAGTAGACAGGTAAGTAATGCAAAATATATTGTTTCACAACATTTATTACGTGTATAGAGATAAACATTAAAAATCTGCACGAGTTTATCTACAAAAATGTAAGTTTTGTTTTTTGCTCAAACTCGTGCTAAACATTAAAATAATATTATGTATGGCAAAACTTTCGTTTTTTACATTTTAATGACTTTAAATACCTTGAAGATATTTATTTAGTTAGTTAATTTCATCAATAAGTTTGTAACATTGGCCTCACAATTATATGCTAATAATTATCCATGTGCGGCCTTATGTTTCACTGGAAATTAAAGGATTAAATATATAATTATCCATTGATTTCAGAGTTTAATCAATGATGGTCAGTTGGTCCTTACACATTCTAACATATCCGACTAAAACAGAAATTTAAAATTTTTCAACACCTTTTAGCCAGTTTGTCTATAGTTCCTTTGAAATAGAAAGAAAGAAGCCGAAAAAACTAAAAATGAGGCAGTTTTTGACCCCATTTTATCGCCCTTTAAATAAGATTGATCACCTAAAGAAACACGTGTCCCCGAAAATTGTCTCCTCTACAACATATCGAAAGTTCATTAAGAGCTGTGGGTCCACTAAAGGGGACCTGCCATTGCTATTGTTTATAAAAAATTGGTAAATAGTTATAAAAAAATGGTATATTTAAAAATTTTTTTTGTACTCACGTAGAAAAATTATTGTTGAACACTATCTGTAATCAGAAGTGTGAAAATAAAAGTTAAAAAAATGTACAAGTTTTGTTCCTAATGATCATAGCATAATCCCAAATGATCGAAAAAATTTTCGATATGACCATAATTAGGAACATATTATAATCATTTTGTATGTACTGTGGGATTGTATTCTTGACAATATTTTCCTAGGTGCTGCTATCACATGATTCCATAATTTATTTTTATTTGTAAATAAGTGATAACTAAAATTAATTTAAAGTATTTAAATGTGTAAATTAGTCTTTGAATAAATATACATATGTACTAGTTTGTATAAAGCATAGCTTTTTAATTCAGCTTCAAGGAAAGACTGGGAAAATACTATCATAGTAAGATAAGCAGGACTATAATATGATAATATTGGGATCATTTTGGGATTATAATATGATAATTTAAAGATCATATTATGATAAAAAGTGTTAGAGTATGCTTGTGACAACTATTTAATAATATAATGGCCGCAATAATAAACGAAAAATATACGATGCTTCTCGAATATGGCTATCCCAACCATATTTTATTTTTACGTGTATACTAGGGTATTCAATCGGTTAACCGTTACTCGATTAATCAATGAATTTGTATCAAATACTTGTTCGATTAATTTAAAATCACCAATTTCGATTAAAAAATAACTCAAGTAATGTTAGTCGATTAATTGAGTAATTCGAGCAAATCGAAAAAAAATGTTTTTTTTTGTAAGCCTACATTTTTAGTGAGCCCTATATTTGATCAATTTCGTCAAAATATGACGAATTCCAGCGAAACTTCATTGAATCAATGGAAAAATGCATAATTTGACAGACGTCAAATTCCACATACATACATAAATTTGTAAGTCCATATTTATGTAATGTATTTCAAATTCGTTTTAGTCCTCTATATATTTTCCTCCTACAAAATGTGTAATGTAAATTTTTGCGTACTTGTTTTATTTTTACTCTTACTTGTTATAATTTTTAAATAACTGTTTCTTTTTACTATTCCCAACACATTCGTTACAGTTCATTCACAAGTTTATGTTATTTTGTTTGTTTAATTCTGTATTTAATATAAGAAAAAGTATGCAAAAAAATAAACATTGCTCTTATAGTATATTGTGGTTATAGTTACACTTTTCTGTTACAATTATGATCGTGACTTGAAGTTTGCCGTCGTAGTTTTTAATATATTATTCGCACCACATTGTGTTGTACGTTGTATATGTATCTAGTTGCATATATACCCAGCAGAAAATGGGAGAGCTTTTTAACATCAATATAAAATAACTCATTTATGAAACGAGGAATAAGTAGAAAGAAAAAACTAAGCTGATGTTGTTATTTTGTCTTTGTCTAACCAATTAAACCTAAAAGCATAGAGAAAATCTATTCTCAGTAGCACTTATTATCTGCAATTCCTTCACCCTTATATTTAATGCATAAGAAAAATATAGCGTACAACAAACTTTTTGTACTCTTTACTCATTAAATTCTTCATAGGGAGTTATCTTCTGTTTACATTTAGTATACAATCGAGTAAAATATAAAAGTGCAAAAATTTATTATAACAACAAAAACGTATTGAAATTTTATGCACACGCATTGTTATTTGATGCAAATTTATTATATTTGCAACGATAGCGGTATATTAATATATTTGTTAAAGTACCAAATTGGCTATACTACTATTTCTAAATAGCGTTTTCTCAGAGATGTAGTTTAAAATTTAACATTTTCATAAATTTAAGATATGCGAGCCATAGAAAAGATCCTTTAACTCTCCAAATATAACCACTTTTCTGCAAAATGATTTTCTTCACACACAAAAAAAAATAAAAACAAAATTAAATTAAATAGAAGCAGCTTATAATTAAACCAAGTTTAGTTTATTTTTAATTTAAATATGTTTTTACTTATTTTTAAAATGCGAAAACAAAATCTAAAATGTTGATATATTAATTTAAATACGACAAAGTTTGTTTTAACTAGATCTTGTGATTACTTTAATAATACCAGGCGGTATTCGTCGCTCTCTTTCGAAGATTGACAATTTATATCGAAAATTTTAGGCTTTGCAAACGTGTGTAATTCTTATGGCTGAATTTTCGATATAAATTAAGAAGAGAGTGATTTAACAGAGGTAGGGAGAGTTGGATAGTCTTTTAATTTTATAGCATTTGATAATACGCAAAGAAAAAACATGCTTTCGAGGACCATATTCAAGAGCACCATATATTTTTGGGTTTATGTTTTTGACAATCATATTATAAAATACCTTTTCTTTAAATGAATGTTTTTCGTTCGATTTGAGAACAAATATTATCACATTTTCCTTTAAATTATTTTCACATTATTTTTTATTATAATATGATCTTTAAATTACCACATTATGGTTCTAAAATGACCCCAATAATATCATATTATAGTCCCGCATTTCCAGCATTATCTTGAAGCTGGGTTAAAAAACTATTAAAGTTCTGATTTATTCAAAATACTACATTTATTTATTCAATTTATGCATTTAAATAATTTAAATTAATTTTATTTATCACTTAGCGCGTAAAAAATTTTTTTAAAAATACAATAGCACAATGCGTCTAAAGTGACAATCATAATATATTTCTAACGACCACAATATATTCCTAAAGATTATAATATATTCCCAATGATTATATTATGGTAATGTAGAACACTTTTTGAACATTTTTGTTTTGAACAAAATTTAAATCTTTTACACTCCTTTTTATAGACGCTCTTTAACAATATTTTCTCGAGAGTACAAAAATTAAAAACAAAATAAATCTCTTTTTTTATAACTTTTTACTTAATTTAAACAATAAACACTTTATTGCACAATAAAAAAATTATATTTGAAGGTTGCTCGCCCGGATTTCTTGGATAGATTCTTTATTCCACAAACAATGTAACTATGGAAATAAATGAAGCTGTTTTTTTTTTTCTTTTTATATCTTTTTGTTTAATATGTATTATTTTATTTGACTGTAGACGAGAAAATAATATGATAACCAAATAACTTTTTTGCAACGACCATGTAGGGAATAGTTTAGTGGCCGTGATCATATTGCAATCATATATTTTCTCTGTGTGAAGATTCATATTTAATTAAAAAATGATCGTCAAAAAGGATGTTAATTCAAATATGATGCAATAATAAAAAGAAAACTGATTCAATTGTGATGTAATTTAACTATGATTATATCTTTATATAAATTTCTGTTATTGCAATTTTTCAGTTTTGCATTTTCTTATTTTGCATATTAAAAAAAAGTCGTGCATTTATAAGATTAACTGCCTCTTTTTGTAAAAAGAATCGCATGAATTCTTTAAAATATTTGTGTAAAAATCATTAAATTTTTAACGAATTCGGCTGATTCGTTTGATAAAAACAGCCTGTAAATTTCTTTTTTTGCTGGGTATTGTTTTTGTATTATTTGACTACATTTTCAGTTTGCACAAGTTTCTATAAAACTTTATTATAAATCTCATAATATTTATAGTAGGATGTCCCTTAATTTACGTTTGGTGGATTTTCACTCATAACAGCTCTCAGTTTTGCACCAGTTTGTTCAAAATGGAAGCATTCGATTTTACATATGTATATGGTGTGATTATTTCGAATTTTGAAAAGTTTTAGTAAAAATGCAATTTTTTATAAAAGTGGGTCATTTTCCGCCGCTATTCGATACGGGTTAACATTTTCTACAAAATAAATTTTTGAATTCATACATTTAGACCAAGGGTGTTAGTATTGAAACCCGACAATTCATAAATCAAAGGACCCCTTCAAGTATACTGTTAAACAGATCTTTAAACTACTTTTTATTTAGTAACCATTTTTGTATAGTTTCTTTAGAACAGGAAAAAACCCGAAAAAAGAAAACTGTGGCCGTTTTTGACCCCACTTCCTTAAACCTCAAAAGTATGATTGGGCCGATAAAGAATTGCGTACGTTTATCATTTTAGATCCCTCTGTCAAATATCTAAATTAAATTAAAATCTAAAAGTTCGCCTAAAATTCCCCAGTAGCTGTTTGGCAATTTTTGATTACAAGTCGGAAGATTAACCCTATGTGGATCAGATTACATAAATTAATAAATTTTATCAAGTGGAACACTTGTTTCTAGCTATTTAAAAGTTTTAGAAATTTGTTTTGTTCATTGAACTAGAAGAATGAATAATGATGAACTCGCTCATATCATTCAAAGGACTGAATCGTTCAACTGAACTGGGTTGTAATGAATGAAAATTGACAAATCATATTTTAAGGGACAACCTTATACATAATGTGGGTTAGTTCATATATTTAGTGCGTAAATTATATCAAAAACTTAAGTTTAATGATACATAAGTATATGTAACTTGTACATGCTAAATTACAAAGCCATAATCTTATTTAAGTGTGCAAAATTTCACTCCCTCTTTACAAAATACAAATTACTTATAGATTAAACGCTTGTAATGAATTGGTTTGATATTAGGGATATTAAATGTCAAACGTGACACATATTGTATTATTATGACTGTTCGTGTACTTACTATAAGTTACGACTTTTACTACAGCTGAAAATTTTCAATACAAAAAGTAAACAAAAGTTTATTTTACTAAATACAGTAAGAATTTCGAATAAACGAACATAATAATTGTAAGTTTTATGATATTCTGAGGAAAGACTTTCGCAAAGAAAATCAATATTAATTTAATACTTGACTTGAGAATGTTGTTAATTTCCTAAGCTTTTCTATGTTTCTAGCGTTTTTTCTGTGTTTGTAACGATATTTAGCGATTTTTAATCATTTTCAGCGATTTTCCGTTCGAACAAAGCGTGCATCACTGTTTATTTGTTTACAAATTGTATTTCTTATTCTCTCTTCTATTGGTTGTTTCATTTCATCAATCCTATGTTAATTCAATACAAAATTAAGCAAGTGTCATAGGAGCTCCGAAAAAAAAAATATTTAAAAAAATCGTATAGTCATATTTGACTTTGAGCAAAAATCGCTTAATGGCCTTTTTAGGTCTTTTGTCAACACGGATCAACGATTTTGTAGATGATTTTTTTTTCTTAAAAAAGCGATGATGAATAAATTAAATATTAGTAAATTTTTGCATAAAATCAACGAAGTTTCGGAAGTCGTCTTTTAAAACTTTTCACTAAATTAATGCGTTTATCATAAAATTTTATGCAAAATTTCATTTCATTTATTAAAAAATTCATACAGTCAATGAAGAAGTTTCTTTAAAAACCACTTTCATGCTAATTATGAAGCCTTTTCAATAGGTTTAAGAAATTTTTCGTTTACTTTGTGAAAAAACTTCATTAGTTTACTGGAAAATTTCATTAAAACTCATCCAACAAAATTCTTTCTGTGTACTGCACATGATACCGTTTACTAAAAATTAGTTAAAATCACATTGCAGAAAAATTGCTGAAATTAGCAGAATTTTTTGGTAAATACTAGTAAGATAAGAACAATAAATTACAAATTTTAAAAAATTTCAATTAGCCACACTCAGCGCTGTGCCGACCGTGGCGTATCTAGTTAAGAGGTGATGCTACGAGTCATAGCCTGTACAGATGGCTGCCGTTTCAATCCCCGGTCATGGCAATACCCAAAAAGTTTTTCATATAGAGACAAATTAACAATTAAAAATTACTTTGATCAGTTGACACATAAACCAACCACTGACGAGTCTTTGGGTAAGACGAAATTGCGGCAGTCTGGTGATCCCCTTGTGTCTGTTAAATTTTTCAATAAAAATGTTTTCTTCTTCTTTTTCCTATAAATCAACTCTAGAATAAATTACAGTGTTGCCATATTTGAAGCCCTTCATCTTTCACCAACTTTCATCTTTTCTCTATTCCCTTTCCAAAGAAAGTAACAAGTTAATTATACGGATAAAAATAGTTTGTAAATACAATTAAACTTTTTGTAAATACAATTAAACTTTTTGTAAATACAATTAAACTTTTAATTAAAATTAAGTCTACAATTGATTTTGTAAATATGAATCTTCCATTTTAGGTATAGTAGGTGAATGTGAATCTTCCATTTTAGGTAGGAGGTGTTCCGCGAACTCAAGTAGAACATTGAGACTTTTTTTGACCCCTTTTTAAAAAGTTAAAATGGCAAACAAATTTTTAAAAAATTTTAAAAAATGGCCAAAACTAATAAAAACGTTAAATTTAAGAAAATCACCAAAACTGAAATCACTAAAAAAATCATAAAAAATCACTAAAAAATCGCCAAAAAACAAAAACAATTAGAAAAATCGCCAAAATTTAAAAAATCGGCAAAATTGAAAAAAAAAAAATGGCTAAATTATATTTTCACAGATGACTCATTATGATTTCCTTGTTCCAAAACCGTTGTCCGTTATCATAGGGGCGATATTCCAAATAATAGCCCCTTTCTCTCTAAGATGTTTAGTTTTCGAGAAAAACGCGATCTTAAAATCTAGCAATGTAAGTCAAAATTTAGTTTCGGTATCGGGGTATTGGGACTGGGTTTTGCCCTCTGATGCAAGCGTTTTTTTCTCTAGCTCTTTTAGTTTTCGAGATATGGATGTTTACAATTATATTTAAGCGATTTTAACGCTTATTTTTTCACAGATATATGACTTCCGGTGCTAGAACAAGGAAGTCATAATGAGTCATCTGTGAAAAAATACACGCGAAAATCGCTTAAATAAAAGATCAATTGTTTTTATCTTAAAAAGTAGTTTAAACATTGAAAATAATTGTTTATCATCGACGGAAAGCTAGTAATTCTATTTTTCTAATATTTGTGATAAAAATAATTCAAAAAAATATTCATAGATGCGAAGAAGTTTTTTTAACATAAATTATGCAAAAACTCACATTTTTACAAAATACCTACATTTTTTTGCAAAATATGCAAGTATGCATTAAGTTTCCAAATATGCAACAACATACGCCAAAATATGCATTAAAATATGCATTTATACCAAATATGCAAAAATACGAATTTATAGCGAAATATGCAAAGATATGTATTAACAAATCGATGCCATTTTGTTCCAAATTTGTTGATTCGAAATGATATTAATGGTGTTATCAAGCTAACGACAACAAACATGTATTTACATGAACTTCCTTGCCCTGGTAATGATAGGAAAGGAATGACAAAAAATAAGCCTTGCTTTCTAGAATTCCAAAATTTCCAAAACTCAAATCGATTTTCTGTTGCAAATAAATGCTACACTAAAGTGAACATCAAGCACTACTAGTAGCACTAACTAGTACAACTACTATCTGTAGTCTAATACAAGTATAACATTCTATCCTTAAACATTAACATGTTTATACGTTTAAATAACCATGTGTATCATTGTATGAAATTGTTACAAATGACAGTCTTAATGACATTGAAAACCAAAAACGAAATGTAATTAATTTGATTTTATAACTGACAGGATATAATGACTATCGTGTGGGTTTATGTGTGGTCTAAGAACTAGGAATAAATCTTAACAATTTTGTTTAAAAATCTTTAACAATTTAAGTAACTTAAAACAACCACAATTTATGCAGAAATGCAGAGTTTAATGTTTTAAAGATTTTTTTTTTATCTTAAACAAGGTAATAACAAGTAAAACAATATTTCATACTAAATATGAAAATGTTAAAATAAAAAAACTAAACAAAAAAAAATACTAAAAATAATTTATGTAAGCAATTAACACTTTCATAATTACATCAAAATGTTAAATGAACATAATGGATGAGTTTTTAAAAAAGGAGGGAAAACAGGACAAAAACAACTGTTGGAAAAAAGGTCTACAAAAAAAGTGGAAAATACTGCTAAACGAAAAGTTTTTTCTTGTTTCATTGATGTTAAAAGGAATGGAAAAAAACTTGTTCCAACAAATCACTTAAACTTTAAATGAAATAAAAAAAAATCTTCCTCAAAGACAGAGACGTATTTTGTGAATTTTTTAATTAACCCACATTCAACTCTGCAGAGTGGAGTGTACTGAAATAGAGATGGCATGTTACAAAAAATATGTAAGTGTGAAAAAGAAAGGCACAAAATCCACTCTGCAGAGTGGAGTACTCCAACATTGTAAATCTGGCTTTATAGACAAGAACTATTTCCAATAATTTAAAAAGAGGAAAATAGGGCAAAACTGACACCAAACAAAATATGTTTAGCTTCTATTATTCAAAGGATGTCCTTTCGTTTCCTATATATTCAAATCGATATTGGAAAAAGGAAAACTTGTTTTCTCTGGTGATCAGTGATTCAAAGACATTTACAAATGTGTCTTTTAGATGCAAAATATAAACTTTCTAAAAGTCATTTGAAAACTCCATTTTGAATTTTTTCACTCTAATCTCAGATTCGTGATTGTCAGCCTCCAGAACTTCCTATATTATCTTTTCTTGTTTTACATAATCCTCAATCGATTCTTCAACAATTGCTTTTCCCTTTTCTATGGGCTCACTGTGTTTCCCCACATCTTTTCCAATATTTCCCTAGTTACGTATCTGCTTAAAGTAATAGACGACGCAGTAGTTTAAAAAATAATGCCATATTTAATGAATTCTTTGTAGTACTACTTATGTTTAAAAGTTTATGCAAGTTTGTTTTCTTTTTTTCCTTTTCTTTTTCTTTTGCCAACGACAATAAGCCTACCGCTGTCATAAGCATAAAATATATTAAAATGGCAACTACTAAAGTAATGGCATCACTAACTGTCACTTACATAAGTTTATAAAAAAAACGTGCTAAGGGGATATAGATATAAGCTGATTATTTGTATTGAATTAACACGTCATGGATTGATTTTAAGTCACGTGTAAAATAAAAATATTTGGAATTCATTTTTAAAATATTTTTAAATTAATATTTTGAAGTCTCTAGTTTATGGCACCAATGGTATATCATAAATGTTAAAGATGATTGTATTAACACAAAATATTGTTAATTTTAACAAATTTTGTTTTAAGCCAAAAATTCCAAATAATCCTATTAAATTATTTTGAGTGTAGGATATAATATTTGCACCGATTTTAAGAAAACAAAAAAATGGTCACCTTGTTGCACATTTTTATTGTGTATCTTACAAATTTGAAGTTTTTAAAAGTTATGAATATACCAAACATTTTGTTCTGCATTGAGTAGACAATTTATAAATGGAGCAGAAAAAGAAATAACATTTTCAAATCAGATTACACCCTTTCCTCGTAAAACGGGTTTAGTTAATAATAAAGCCCAAAATAGATACTCGCAGTTTTGGCAGAAACACCAAAAATATAGTAAAATGTTTTATAGAAAAAACTACGTGTTTATTAAAGTATTGAGACCATTCTTACTAATCGTTTTGTATTCATACCAATCGTTTTGCATTCATACCAATCGTTTTGCATTCGTTGTTTTTATGAGTTTTAAGTAAGATTAACAGAATATATGCAATGCCTGGTTTTCGTCATACTCACCAGAGAACAACTGTTGATTGCAAAACCATCATATGTTTAAGCGCCGAATATACTCAAATACACATATTTGTTGCTGATTTTAAATCAGTCAAACCAAGTGATTTTTGTTGAATCGTTGATTTAATCATTTGTCGTTTTCATACCATTCATATTCGTTCGGATCAACGTTGATGATTAAATCAAGAAAAATGTTGATTTTGCAGTTCTCTGATCAGTGTTGCCAACTCTTAAAGGCAGGAAAGTACCGTGAGCATTGTGAAAACGGGTAAAAAGGGTAAAAATTTACCAAAAAAGGGGTAAAAAAGCACCTAAAGCCCCGTTTAGATTATCACACAAGTGTGTTATACAAGTCAGAAATGTGTTGTATAACGAAAATGTATAATAGTGTGAACACTGTTCGTTACACACATGCCAAAATGGGTGCACACATTTTAAAATACGGTCACACTTTTTTGACAAGATTTATTTTTTGAAATATTTCATAAAGTTACCACTTGTCTCAACACAAGTGTTGTGGTATTCACAAATAAATCTTAAACAAAGATTAAAAACAACTAGTGGTGAAAAAAAGTAATAATAGAAGAAATAATAACTGTTTTAATTTATTTGTTGTGTGTGTCGATAACAGTCTGAACACTGAAAAGATTTTCTTTTATACTTTTTTGGCAACCAGACAATTTCAGCACACTTTTTGTCATACTTGTGTGAAGAAAAGTATAAGCAATTGTGTGATAATGTGAACGGGGCTTAACTAACATTTCAAAATTTTGAAGATTAAATATAACGAAGTTGCTATTTAAAATTGTACTGCACACATTGTACAAAATGTACTTTTTGTATGGTTCGTATTATTTTTTCAATTTTGACCATGGATGGTAACCGAAACGAAGCGGTTATCGGTAGGGGTAACGCTATTTCAGATTATTTCGGTAACGGTATTTTAAGGGTAACGCTATTTCATTTATTTCGGTGTCGGTATTTTAAGGATAACGGTTTTTTAGTTATTGCGGTAGCGGTATTTTAAGGATAACGGTTTTTTGATTATTTCGTTAACGGTATTTTAAGGTAAGCGATATTTCAGTTATTTCGGTAACGGTATTTTAGGGATAACGCTAGTCAGTTATTTCGATTCATCCTTCAATTTTTTTTACAAAAAACAAACGAGATGAAAAACAGAACCAATTTATCAACTTAAAGTACGAAAAATACTCAATAACCACATGCAATTACCAAAAGCAGAAACAACGGTGACGGTATTTTAGGGGTAACGTTATTTTATTTATTTCGGTAACGGTATTTTAAGGATATCGATATTTTATTTATTTCGGTATCAGTATTTTAGGAGTAACGGTATTTTAGGGGTAACGGTAGCCATTTGAAAGGGTTTTGAATCGATAACGGTATTTTAGCGGTATTGCCTGCCAACCCTGATTTAAAAAAAAAAATTCAAGAAAAAAAACGAGAACAAATACCAAAAATATAAACTGTATAGAAAGCACTAAAAGCACTGCCAGAAATTTGAAAAACCCGCTTTTTTTAAAAGGGTATTTGTAAAAAATCACCGGGTACGGGAAGGAAAAAAGCACCAAAAAAACTGAAATGGCAACACTGTCTCTGATACTCACTCACTTTTCCCAATTGTATGCAGGCTTGCCAGATACTTTTTTTCGTTGTCCCCAAATAAATTTCAAAATATCCCCAAAAAATTCCCAACTAGAAAAAATGTTAAAAAAGGTACTCGAGTTTATTTAATTTGCTCAAATTTTCAAGATTTTGAACTAATTTTTTTTAAAGAATTTTGTTTCTTTTCATAAAATCAAGCTAATTGCATCAATTTTAACAAATCAATATAACCAAAAATATTTGCCTTGATTTATAGTTCGCGAATCATATCATAAAACTAAAAATTTAATCGAGTCAAAATTGATTCAATTCAAATTTGAATAAATCTCATCCTAACTTTATTCAATTTAAATCATTGATTGAAATGATAATCAATTATTAACTAATTCATAAAATGAATAAATTTTAATGCCAGTTTATTAAAAAAAAATATATATCTTTTCCAATATTTTAGATACATGGACTTTAATCCTATTAAAATGTCAGGCATATTATATTTATTCGTGTTAGAAATTGAAGTGAATTGTTACGGAAAATGTATAAAAGGGTAAAGTTGTACTTTTCGTTGAAAATACGTAAAAAAACTTGACTAATGTTTTCTGAAAATTATTCAAAATTAATATAATCTCCAAACTTTATGAAAGGTTGTAAATATAACATTTTTTAAACCCCCAAAAAAATCCCCTGTCCCCAAATGAAAATTTGTATCCCCAAGACCAACAAAATATCCCCAAATTAGGGGACAAAACCCCAAGTCTGAAGTTAATTGACAACAATATGCTAATTTTTTATGATTGCATTCAAAAGCTTAAAATAAGGCATTCAAACCGTTCTCTGATCGCGTTATATGAGGGATGGTTGCATTTTGTTACTTTTAAAAGTGAAGAGTTCCATGCAAGATTTTTTTTCGTAGAGCCCACTAATGAACGAATATTTGTTTGAAATTAAATTCCTACAATGCGTTTGGCACAAAAACTAAACATCACAGGCGTGTTTTGTGTAAAAATTTAACTTTTTACCAGAATTAATATAACAAAAACTGTAATTTTGATGACGTTGCTATAGAAGCTATGACTATTTTCGCTTTTCATTGCGAAAGTTAAAGAAATTTAATATATTTTGCATAAGTTTTTACAAACGAGTAAATACAATAAAATTGATCAATTTTGCCATATTTAAAGAAAATCCACTAAATCGATTCTGAGTTAAGTGTATTCTAATGTTAGCCTATCAGTTTTTGGACCAATATAATAATTTATTGTTAAAAAAATTTTGCCTAATTTCGTGTTCATTAGCAATTAGAGTTGTAAAGTGTCGATACTTTTGAATACTTCATACTACTCAATACTTTTCAAGTATTGATTCAATACTTTTTTGCATTCATATGTATATAATCAAGATTGCTTTTTCTTACCAAAAACAGGGTTGCGTTTTCGTAGTGTTCTTAAGGCAAAATTGTGCTTATAATCAGAAAAATACAACTCTGAAAGTATTAAGTCGATGATGAGAACTCAATACCCAAAAACTCAATAATTTTACAGCTCTACTATCAATATTCTGCATACACTCAAAAAGGTTTGTTAGTTATTACATAACAGTTGTTTGAGTAGTAATCACTAGTTGTTGTTTTTAACTGTTATAGTTATTTTTGTACAGAAAAATACCAAACAACTGTAATCATAGTTATTTAAAAAACTACTCAAAAAAGCACTGCATTTCCTAATAGCTGTTTTTTTACATTACAATAAATAACTACCAAAAAAATTTTTTTATAGTAAATAGTTAATTGTTGTTAGTTTTTTAACAAATAAAAAAAATCGTTTACTTCTTAAAAATTCTTGTTTAGATTTTATTTGTTATTATTTATATATTCGTAGTAAAAAAAATGTAATAACTGGAGTAGCGTTTGAAGTTTTGATTTTGACAATTTTTTTTTAATTAAAAGCAAAAAATTTTTGCTTTTATTGAAACATATTTCTATAATACCCAAAAAATAACAATCAGTTGTTTAAAAATTTTTTAGTAAGAATTTTTAAGTTATTTTTACGAAATTTTTTGTAATTTTTACTGCGTTTGTTTTTTAACAGTTGAAAATATATAATTTTTAGTTATTTTAAAGCTAATACCTTTGTTTAAAAATATCTTCTATTTGTCGAAAAAGTGAACGGGAATTGAGGCACTGATCTGCACTGTGAACTTACAAATTACAAATTATACTCTTGGTAAAATTTCAGTTCATATTTTTTTTTCGTTTTTTATAACATATTTTCTTTAAATTTTTCTTTTTTTTGATTTCACTTCATCATTCTTAACTTTTGAATTTGTTTCGAAAAATCACTTCAACTTTTATAACTAGTTCAAGGACTTTTTGCTGGTTTGCTTAAAGAACAAAAGTATTTACTTTAATAATGGCCAATTTCAATTCATAATGTGCTTTTTAATACAAAAAAACAAAAAGAAAATATGAAAAAACTTTTGTATATTGAAACTGCATTAAATATCTTTTACTTTTATTTAACCAATAATTTATCACGCTTTTTACTTTCACTTAAGTAAGTTTACTGGTTTGTTTATTTTTTTCTGGTAAAATTGAAAATTAAATATGAATTACTTTGGTGAGGGTACATTTAACACATTTTCAAAAGGCAATTTAAGTTATTATTGTTCATAAAAAAATATATTTTATATTGTGGAGATTGAGCAAAAGAATTAATTAATGTTAATTTCTTGATTTTTGTTGAAATTTTTTTAATTTAAGTAAATTTTATTTAGTTCAAATTGAATTAATTCCTTTAAATGTACTAAAATTGCAAAACTTATTGAAAAAATTGTGAAGAATAATTTGTCGAAGGATTGTCCCTAGTTTTTAGTTGCCTTTTCTGCTATTTGGTTTGCTGTTTTAAATCTTACTAACATTTAGCAAACAAATTCTGCTTGTTTTAGAAGGTTTTTCTGCAGGACCGTTTTCAACTAATTTTTAGTAGCTTTTCCTGCTATTTTTAAATGTTTATTTCTCTAAGTGTAACACTTATGCGTTTCTAATACTATTAAGTTCTTAATATGGTAATAGAAATTCCACTACATGCTTGGAATCAGCATATGTTTCCTATAGCTGCACACCTAGAATTTTATCCATCAACTTTGACGTTAAAAGTTAATTAAAACTTTATTTGTAACATATTTCACCCGGCAGTGTAACCTATATAATACACCTCAAATATTTTAACACATATTTACATGCTAACCAAAAAAAGAAAAAAAAAAACTTTCACTATCGATGCCACAAAAATTTATTATATCCCAAAAAATGTAGTACGAGTACTCGCAGTAACTAGTACAAACTTTATGAAACAAATTTTAATGGTTTTGTGCTGCTGCCCAACCTTGATGAATAACTAAAATAAAGCCAACAAATTTTCACTACAAAACGTAATATTTCAAAATTATATACACAACAAAAGTTTATTATTGCATTTTTCTTCTCCCGAATAGTGTTTAAAAATTTACAAAATCCAATTCACGTTGTAAACGTAAAGTCAATGATAATTTGTATAAGTCAGCATTATATTTCGCACTGCAACGATCCACATTAATTTTGTGTACCAAAGGCAATTTAAGGTGATAAATTGGTGTTGCCAAATCTACTTCAGATTCTGTTATAGATAATTGCATTTTATCAGCTGGTGTATTATCGCCAGTTAATGTAATATCTACAATTAAATCTTCACAACTGGCAGAGGCATTAGTACGATTTCCCATTTGTAGGAAAACATCTTCTGTACCTACAGCCTGGCGATAGGTCATAGTATATTCAGGACATTTACGGGAATCTAATATTTCGGCATCTTCTTGTTCATGTTGTTCTTGCCATTCTTCTATAGTAGTTGGTTGTTTTTTGCCATTGGAAGTATTCTCTAAAGCAGCATAAGGGGATTTTAATTCAGCTTTTGATGCTTTTTTATTTGAACTTTTAGTTTGTGGTCCTATACAGCCAGGATCTGTTAAATATATTTAAATTGCAGAAAACTTTAAATGTTTTAAACAGTTTGCTTAACTTACTTAAATTGTTTTTCACTAACGATTCATCTCCATCATCTAAATCGGATTCATCATCTTGAGTTTGTTGAGGATTGAGTAGATTTCGTAGTAACAACAAATTTTCTGGATTTTCAAACAAGGACATGTTGTTTGTGAAAAATTCTATTAGATTTGAACAGAAGCGTCAATGAAATTTGTTTAGTTTTTAAAATATGTTGTTGTTGGTTACTACACCCTACAGTATACTCACGATGAAATGTAGCATATGTTTGGGTATAAAAAAACCCCCAATAACAACAAAGAAAAATTGGCATTTTTCACCAGAAAAGAAGTAAAGTTTTCATCTTAACTATATCCGTTAACTCATAAAAAAACTCAAATTGCATACAAAGGTGTTTCAGCACCGTAAGTTGTTTTTCACGTGGAAAAATTTCACTCGAACTTTAAGGGCTTCAAACTGCAATTTAAATTATAAAAATGAACAACTTTTTCATTTTATAACAAAGACAATATACACAAAATGTCACTTTTTCACCAGAAAAATAATAGTCTTGTACATTAAATTTGCGTGAAAACAAACCCTACACTCTTTCCACGTGAAACTGATTATCGTGAAAAATAATTTTTTTTATATGGAGTATAACAGTTTTTTCGCGTGGAAAGGAAACAACTTACGGTGTTTTGAGACGAAAACTAATATATCCCAACAAAAAAAAGAAAAAAAAGATATGTCAAAGTAGTAGAAAAAGCACTACAATGTACTCCCTTTATAACACAAAAACTAATGATTTTAACATTTAGTTGTCATAGGTTGAATAGGAGCACGCAAAAACGACGAGTTCATTTGGAGGCCATAAGGCCCATTGCGATTCCCTCAGTCTCCCCCATATCCGCATGGAAAGAAAAACCACTACCCGAGAAGAAACCTGAAATCATCCAGATCTTCTCAAAAATCCGCGAGATCAGACAGAGAAACATTGCGCAGACTGTCCAGGTCTTTAAAGAACCTGCTTTCCAGATATCTAAGTCCCAACAAAGCAGATTCTGCACTGTTTCTTACTCCTCGTATTCCCCACATCCGCACGTGAGTAACTCCAGCGCACATCCATTCGGCCTATCTCCCAGTTTCCCGGAAGGACACCTACAAGCATAGCAATCGTCCGCTTGCCAAAACCAAGAAGAAGCTTCGTCGTCCCTGGATCAGGCAGTGGCTATAGGGTTCGAGATATTCTACAAGTCAAGGTCGTCCACCTTGCCCTCGTCTCCCTATCCGATATATCTTCTATCACACTGAACAGCTCCACCAAAGGAACCAAGACCTCCATCTGTACCAGACCCCCGACCCACTCGCAGCCGTTCCTCCCACACCAGTCAGCCGCCTCGTTCTCCGCGACACCAGTGTCGCCGACGAATCCTGTTGAGGGATTCAATACAGTAACCACACACACCCTGATCTAATAGTACCGGATTCCAAGGCCTTCAAGGAAGCAAGACTGTCCGCAAAGATGCTAATGGATGATTGATCCATAAGCCTTTCCATTATCATTCGTGTGGCGAAGTCAATTGCGTAAACCTCTGCCTGGAAAACGCTATAATCGCCCCGAAGTCGCGCTAAGGCTCCCGGTTCGCCGTAATGATCTCCCGACCCGGTCCCTATGTCCATCTTCGAATCGTCTGTATACACCGAGATATCACCACTCCTGTTAACGGTCTTGCCTGGTCGGTACAATCACATCAAAAGTCTTCCGAAAATTCATGATCGGTAAAATGAAGTCCGTTTCACGGTAAAGTCGCGCACCATAAATCTTGTGCAGAATGGTACTGTGCCCCCAGGTGCGTTACCTCAGCTCCTGCTTCTCCCTCAATCTGAAAGCTGCCTTGGCCGCCATAATGCTGATATAAATATCCAGAGGTGTGGGAAGCCAAACATCACCTCCTGGGGTGTCGAACGGGCAGCCCTTTGTAAGAGTGGAGAAATACGACCGCGTGCCTACCGCCCTCCACCACACCAGTGCTGCATAGGTCAAGAACGGTCCAATAATCGCCGCCTACATCCAGTGAATGATATACGACTGTAGTCTCCACCTCTTCCGGAAAGTTCTCCTACAGATATAGAAAGCACAAAGGGCATTTTTCATTCTTTCCTCGGTATTCCTCTTCCAGGAAAGTTTAGAGTCCAGACCGTTCTCCTTTGCCCACATGGACAGTTTCATAAGCGCCGACTCCATGAGATCAGTGACCGTCTGGAGAAAATTTCCCCTGAACAATAGCACAACGTGATCAGCATATGCCACAACCTTCATCCCCGTTCTCTCCAAAGAGTCGAGGATTTCATTGACCACAAGATTCCACAGAAGAGGAGAAATGACCCCGCCTTTTAGAGTGTCCCTTGTGACGACCTTCCGCGCCTCACCATCCCCCATATTTGAGTTTATAGCCCTGCTCCTTAGCATGTTGCCCGTCCACAGGGTTATCTGCGGGTTCATGCCAATACTCTGCAAGGCACTAATGATCGATGATATATTCACGTTGTTGAAGGCTCCTTTCCTGCCACGTCCAGGAAGAACTCCAACACATATTCACGGTGGTCGATCATTCTCAATTGAGCCGACAACCTCACTCAGAGCAGTTTCCCCTTGAGGTATGCGTGCTGTGCTCTACTAAAGTTCTCTGCAGAGAGGATTCCCCTCACATAAACGTCTACCAGTCTCTTCAGAGTTTTCAATAAAAACGATGAGAGACTAATAGGCCTATAATCCTGGTGTAGTTTATCCTTTCCAATTTGGGGATGAAGACCACCCTAACCTCCCTCCATTCAGAGAGTGGATGTTGTTTAGAATTACTTATAAAAAAGCAATAAAAATACACGAACAGATATGTTGGAAGTAATGAAAGAAGTGATTTTTTCTGAAGTTGTTCAGAATTACTTCTAATAAAGCAGTAAAAATACACTTACGGATAGTTTTGCATGCACACTAACATTCAACGTGGATAATTATTAACTTTAAAAACTCAATGTTTATACATTTTCGCATCTAAGAAGAAATTACTTCGCGTTACTTTCTAAAAAGTTTTTCTGAAGAACGATCGATTAACTTTCTAAATTTCTTTATACTTTGTCCAATGAGTTTAACGTGGATTTGCTTTATATACTTAACGTTTATAGGCATGAGCTTATATACAGCTAGTGTTGTATATTAAGCATAGTAAGTTGTTTCGATTTCACGTTAAAAAAAACCTTATACTCCATATATAAAAAAAAAATTTTTTACGATAATGAATTTCACGTGAAAAGTCTGGAGACCAAAGTTTGCAATTCGGCTTTAACCGTAACCGAAACCGCAGTTAACCGCTCTATTTAAGAGCAGAACAAAATGTGCGGTTACGGTTAAATTATCACGCATTTAAAACCAGATTTTCAAGAATTTAATACTAAAATTAAAATTTTTTTCTAAATAATAATTTTAAAATACATGTAATTTTTTCTATATAAATTTCAAACTTTACGGGCCAGTTTTATAGTTAGAACTAAGACCGATTTTTTCGTAAATATTTCTTAAATAAGAAATTTAGTTTGAAAGATTCTGAAATTAGGAAAAAATTCGTTCTTAGTTCTGACTATAAAACTTTAATAAGCAGTTAAAAACAAAAATAATTGATGAAAAATAGCACAGTGCTGATTTCCGAAGGTTAATTTGTTACTCATATCAAAAAGTCTAATAAAAAAACTATAAAAGTAAAAAATTTTTTGATTTTTTCAGTCTACTAATATTCAACAAAATTTTTTTTGTTGATTTTGTAAACTTATTTTATTTTTATTTGAAATTGATGAATTTATTAAATAATTGAGCTTGAGGTGATTTAGTATTTAATATAAAATATCTTTTATTATTTTATATATATCACCGATATTTCGTGATTCATTGAATGACATCCTCAGGGTTTATGGAAACAACAACAAACAGTTAAAAACAATTAAAAATACTGCCGCTGCATACCACACATATACACATTACAATAAAAACTGATGTAATGTTCATTTCATAAACCCTGAGCATGTCATTCAATGAATGACGAAATATCGGTGATATATATATAAAATAATAAAAGATGTTTTATATTAAAAACTTAACGACCTCGAGCTTAATTTTTTAATAAATTCATTATTTTATTTAATTATAATTTTATTTATTTAATATGAAATTTAACAGATTTTTCTTACTGTTTTCATCTTACAAACCGATTCTGCAATTTTAGCAACTTTTTACCCAAATATTTTTACATACTCTTTTCTATTAGGGTATGAGTTTTAAAGCTCAAATTTAGATTTTTTTATTTTCTTCGTAAGTTATTTTTAGAGGACATTTTAAATTTTGATATGGAGAGCAGTGATTTCAATTTTCCTAAAAATTATTCAATTCAAAAAATATCTGATTCCAAATCTTGTAGGGTATCATTTGTATAGTATTGCCGGACTATAAATAATTCTCTCACTAGTGTTTTCGCCACAGCACACATCGATTAAACAAAAAATCATTTCATAATGGTCTGCATGGTAACAGAAATTTGCCGATTTTAAGCCACCTTGTCTAGCTACAGCAAAACTAAATTGGCAAATCCTCTTTAAAAATCTCCCCTGAAAATAAAAAGTTGAATTTCAGTTAAAAATTTAGTTTCTAAAGGGAATCTACTATTTAGTGTTAAATGCTTCTGGGTTGTTTATATTGTTTAGTATGCATTTAATTTTGTATAGGAAAAAACCTAACTTTTTGTGGATTTTTTGAATCAAGAGATTTCAAATTACGTAAAATAAGGAAAACATTTAAATTTTATAAAGTAGATTGTAGGCAGTTTAAAGTCATAATAAATCTCTGAATAAAATAAGTTTTGTTGAGAAGACATCCTGTCTTCAACTGCTTTTTATTTCACACTAATCCAGGTGAACAGAAATTAAATCTGTGAATAAAATGTGTTAAATCGAAAACAATTTTATATAACAAATCTCTGTGTATTATATACATAATTTACAAAATCTTAAATCTTTTGTCATAGTGTTTAACCTCAACATTTTTTGGTGCATGTCTGGACTGAATTTGTTTCTTTAAAAAAATTTATATTTTTTTCTTTACTTTAGCTTTTTGGTTTTAGTGGTTTTGTAGTATTATTTTATTTTTGCTAAGGACGAAACGTGTTTTGAAACTAAACAAAAAAATTGTATATATGGTTGCTATTTTGTACGTATGTATATACATATGTACTATTAAATATTTCAGAGATAGAGATATATACCAGTAATTTCAATATGGAACCAACAAAAAATAAATTCTTGTTACAAATAAAAGTGTGGTAAATTTTCTTTTTGGCAAAACCTATAAAAATTGTACAATTTACAAGTATTACAAATATATATGAATACACTTGTATGTATGCTAGATAATAATAAAACTAAATTGTCCTGTTATTTCCAGCAATATTTTGTAACACACGATTGGTCAATAAAATATACAATAAAATGTTTGGGGAAAAAAACATAACAATAGCAACAAAAGTACAAGAGGTAATAGTATTAAAAATGAAAAGACAGTAAAGGATATAGAAAAGGAAACATAAAGTTTATAATTGGTATAATGTGGGGTAAAGTGGGAACCAGAACATGCTCGAAAAATGTAAAAATCATTTTATATTAGTTTTACCTCTTTTTAATTATCAATTTTAAAGAGTGGTTCTTGATCTAATTGTGGACATGAATATAATTAATAAATTACTTTTTGGGATATTTTTCAATACAGTGCAATATTCCACATTACCCGATGCTCCTCTACTTCGAGCCCTAAAAGTTCTTTTATGAAAAATTAAATTTGCGAGTTGTTATCACTTCCTCAGTAGTCTGATCCGTAATTAAAATTCTTTATTCTGTAGGCCTTATAACTAATTGAAATAATCAGACCTTATATTGGGCGCCATTATTTTGTTGATTAATTAAAGGGTTATTTGGTGTTTTAAGTTTGATCTCTGCTTTTAAATATTTTCAGGAGCAGTTTTTAAAACTTTTACTGTTTCTAGCATAACACCGTTATGTCCAGAAAACCACACTTGAAAAGATAATCCAAAATAAAAAGAAATATAACATTCACTGTTATAGGAATTTGAAGTAAATCTTCTAAACTTTTATTTGATAATTGCAACAAATACTCCTACCACTAACTTTGTACTTGTATTACTTTAAAAGGTCAATAAAGCTAAATTATTACAGCCAAAATTCTATACAAAAATTTATTTTTCTTATTCAAAAGATTAACTTTAAAATAATGACTTCCAAAAACGGAAAAATTGTTTTGCTCCAACAGAAAAATGTGTTTAATTTTTCTGTATGTTTTTGTGTCAAGTGAAAATATGTGTATATAAATAAGTATTTGTGTTCTTGCAAAATAACAAGTCAGGGATTTAAAATACTGAATTTATTTAAGATAATTAAAATTCAGAAACGGGTAAAAAATTTGCAAATTTTATTGTTGCAGCAGCTTTATATGCGTTGATTAATGAATATATTTCAATTCGGCTCAAAATGTATTTTTCTGTTTTCGATACCTTTTCATTAGCAAATTTTTGATTATCGATAGCTTTGTATAAATTTTCTAATAAAATTTTAGGCTATCGATGGTTATAATTGTATATAGAACACTATCGGTTAACGATAATTATAGTTTTTTTATAGATAATTTTGTTTATCGAAAACTATAGCGTTCTACAATAAAATTTCAGTTTTCGATAACCACAATTTTCTACAAAAATTTTTCGTTTATTGATAAAAATTATTTTCTACCAAAATTTATCGGTTATCGATAACTATTATTTTCCATAGAAAATTTTCGCTCATCTATTGAAATAATTTTCTATAGATAATTTTAGGTTATCGAAAAGGATTATTCAACAATTATCTTAATTTTTGCATTAAAAATACAAATATATGAAAAGGATATTTTTACAAAATATTTTCAGTTTCTATTGTATTTTCGATGATTGAAAATTTTCTATAAAAATTTCAGTTATCGATAATTGAAAATTTTCTGTGTAAAACTTAAGTTATCGATCACAATAATTTTCTGTACAAAATTTTAGGTTTTCGAATTTTTTACAAAAAATTTTCATAAAAAATTTTATATAGAAAATTCTAGTTATCGATAACAGAACATTTTTTAATAAAAAAATTCTAGTTATAACAGAAAATTTTCTATAGAAAATTGTAGTTATCGATAACAGAAAATTTTCTATAGAAAATTGTCTGTTATCGCTAACTACAATTTTCTATAGAAAATTTTCTGTTATCGATAACTACAATTTTCTATAGAAAATTTTCTGTTATCGATAACTACAATTTTCTATAGAAAATTGTAGTTATCGATAACTACAATTTTCTATAGAAAATTGTAGTTATCGATAACTACAATTTTCTATAGAAAATTTTCTGTTATCGATAACTACAATTTTCTATAGAAAATTTTCTGTTATCGATAACTACAATTTTCTATAGAAAATTTTCTGTTATCGATAACTACAATTTTCTATAGAAAATTGTAGTTAGCGATAACAGAAAATTTTCTATAGAAAATTGTAGTTAGCGATAACAGAAAATTTTCTATAGAAAATTGTAGTTAGCGATAACAGAAAATTTTCTATAGAAAATTGTAGTTAGCGATAACAGAAAATTGTCTATAGAAAATTGTAGTTAGCGATAACAGAAAATTTTGTATAGAAAAATCTAGTTATGGATAACAGAAAATTTTGTATAGAAAATTCTAGTTATCGATAACAGAAAATTTTCTTTAGAAAATTCTAGTTATCGATAACAGAAAATTTTCTATAGAAAATTCTAGTTATCGATAATTTTTCTATAGAAAATTTTAGTTATCGATAACAAAAAATTTTCCATAAACAGTTTTAGTTAATGATAATAGAAAATTTTCTAGAGAAACTTCTAGTTATCGATAATTTATAAGTTTTCTATAGAAAATTCTAGTTATGGATAACTAAAAAATTTTCTAAACAAAATTATAATTATCGATATTTGAAAATTTTTCTATTGAAAATTTTTCTATAGAAAATTCTAGTTATCGATAATTGAAAAATCTTGTTTAGAAAATTGTGGTTATCCATAATTGAAACATTTTCTATACAAAACTCTAGTTATCGATAACAGAAAATTTTCTATATATCGATAATTGGAAAATCTTCTATAGAAAATAATAGTTATCGATAATTGAAAATCTTCTATAGAAAATTTTAGATATTGATAACAGAAAATTTTCTATATAAATTTCTAGTTATCGATAACAGAAAATGTTCTATAAAAAATTTTAGTTATCGAGAGATGTACAATGACTATAATTTTCTATATTGGTTACAATAATTTTCTTTAAAACAATTTCCATTATATTCAGATTACAATAATTTTGTATACAAAGTTTTCGCTTGTCCATAACCATAATTTCTTGTAGTAAGCAAATCTATATTGTTTACAGTAATCGATATATTTTGTTGAACATGATTTAATTCTTTTGTATTCCGGTGCTAAAAATAAAAAATATGAAAATGTTTATTTAATTTTCTTCTGCTGTGTTGTACTTGACAAAAATATTACAACATTTACTCAAAACACAACAAATAGCTCAACATGGTAAAGAATAATAAGATGGGAAAAATTCTTCACAAAAAAACAACAGAAAACCTTAATTTACAATGTTGAGAATTTTTTTCAAGAACTTATATATTATGTAAAGAACAAACAGTCTTCAGGCATAGTAAGGTCGATTTATTTTTACCCTTATAAGTTAACGATTAGCTGGTAAAATGTTTAAAATGTCTAAAAATGAGAGAACAGTTTAGTTCGTGGATAAAAATGTACGCGTTTCTGCATTTGAACTGAAATTCATGGTTATAGTTAATGTTACCTCTAACAAATTTAAAGAAATATAAATGCAGAAATAACAAGAAACAATTTTAAATTTGGTTGATGTGCTTCTTTTTTACATTTTATATGTTGTTTGTTAAAAAAAATGAATTTGACTATTCATAATGATCAAGAATATTTCGATAAGTTGCAAACGGAATGACAAACTTAAATATTTCCCACTGCACAATGGGACGATAGACTATAATAGCCAAAAATTAAGTACGAAACTTGCATTCATACATGTAGTAGTGATTTGGGTAATATGGAATAGCTGTGTTGTTTCAGAGTAAAAATTTAAGTTTTAACTTTTAAGAATATTTTTGTATGAAATCTTGAGCTTATTTAACTACAAAAATTATGTTTCTGGCTTAATTGTCTTCTGCTAAGTATCTGCAAGAAATATATCGTACCATAGTCATTGACAGCATTTTAAATGCTTGGTAATCATTCTTGAAAAAATAACACTTCAGCTATTACTTAACCTTGGCCTTTAGGACAATAATAATAATTAACAAATAAGAAAAATGCCTTAAATAATAAATAAACTCATTAAAAACAAGTTTAGAATATTAAATACATTCGGCGGTGACACATTTGTAACACCCTCCAATGTTAGTTTGGTAAATTATAATCTGTCAAATAAAAAAAATGTTAACAAAACTTTTAATGAAAAATTGTAGCTAACTACAAACTAATTAATTTTCTTTTTTTAATATATACATTCTTAATGTTTCTTTTAATTTCTTTTGCTTCGTTTAACTTTAAAATTTATTAAGAGTAGATTATTATATTTTTATGTTTAGAATATTGTTTTAAAGATTTAATGATTAATCCAAAATTATAGCCAACATTTATATATAACTTCGAAATTTGTCCATGGATTTTAAAGTACTATCTCTTGCTTTCTTCATAATAATGTATTCTCTACTTTTCTTATGATTTCTTTTGTCGCTTTATGTCTTTGTATTCTAGTATTATTTCTAAAGCATACTTTTAACAAACAGAACATCGATTGTGATTATTACAACCAATCCCTACCTTGTATTGTGAGATATTTTATAAAAATCTACTTAAACATGTTACTTGCTTAAGCAAGTAACATTCTCATTTCCACAAGTTGTTCATAAAACAATTTTACTGTTGTTGCCCAAAGCAGCCTTACTTAACAGCTTTAATTATTAAATTTTTTTTTCACCAAAAATTTTTGTGTTTCATCAAAAACTTGAAAACTTTTGTTCATTGTTTTTTTGAGATTAACTCTTAAGAAAACAATAGTAGTTTTCATTACATTTTATAAACATCAAAAACATATTGTATGTTTTATGTTATAGCCATGTAGTTAGAAGAGGAAAAAGAATTTGCGACCATTGTTTTAAGCTTTATTATGATTTCTAATACACACATACATTTTGTCCTCTTAATATCCTTTCGGGATAGAAATTTATGAATCAATGTTCACTATGTATGTATGTTGCTAGCTAATCAAAATGTGTAAGTGAGTGTAAATGAATATGTGTATGTTTGTAAATAATATGAGTGGGGAATATATTTGTATGAGTGTTAATAAAAATTTTCGGTTTGATAGCTTTATATGTGTTTTACAGTGGAATGAAATTCGATTAATTTTAAAAAATATCGCTATACACTAGAACGCTATACACCTTCAAATATAAAATATTTTTGCAAGGCAATTCCAAAAAAAAAAAATTTTTTCCCGAACGTAGGGTTTGCCTTTTTTAAATTTTCGTTATAGCTTCGGCATTTAAAGTCGGATTTTAAAGTGTGATATATCGATTTTTTGCCTCGAGGAGACCAGTGTTTTGCTATAAAGGAAAAATCCAATGAAAAAAAATTTAAAAAGGTGACTCCTACGTTCGGTAACCAAAAAAATAAAAAAAAATTTCTGCTGGGTTTATCGAAAAATTTCATTAGCAAAAGTTTAATGATTTTTTGCGAGCTTTAATTTTCTGACATTAGGGTGGTACATTAGGGTGGTAGCAACTGAGATCTGTTGGGTAACTACTAGAACGGGATACTTGAGCTCAATGTCCATTAGAACAAAACACTGGCATCCTAAATGCCAAAGATATAACGAAAAATGTAAAATGACGACCCCTACGTGCGACAAAGAAAATTTTTTTTTGAAACCTTCTTGCAAAAATACTTCATATTGGTGGGTGTACGGCGCACTTTTTTTTTTTGACTGTAAGGTGGTACGCTCTACTGTACACTCTCATAATAATTCCGTTGTAACAAGCGAAATTTTTTCTAACCGCACGACGAGGTTGACTCAACCGAATCAACTCGGTTGGAAAAAATTCGGTTGTCACAACGGAATTGTTTCGGGAGTGAATCGTTGGACTGTTACACGTTAATTGCGGGTTCGAGCCCCAACCAAGGCAACATCAATTTATGAAAAATAATAATATGTATGCTTTTTTTTATCCCTAATACATATCGCAGCGTCCTCCTTCGGTGTTCCCATAGCACTTAACCCCACCGAAGTAAAATAATATAGCAGGGCTATGAACTAAAAAAGCTTCAACAATGGCGCAACAACTGTTCTAAAAAATTCAACATCTCGCGCAATTACAGTGTTGCCATATTTGAAGCCCTTCATCTTTCACCGCCTTTCACTTCTTCTCTATTCCCTTTCCAAAGGAAGCAACACGTTAATTAATAGGAAGAATTTCCTGAGTGTTGCTTCTCTTTAAAAAATAATAATATAAAATAATAAATAAGAATAAATTTAATTAATTTAGATAATTTTTGAAGAATTGTCTCTGTTTCTCCAATCACGGCATAGTTTTATTCAAATTAATTGACATACGACTTTTCGAATGGATTTTATGATAATTAAAAAGAAAAAAAAATATATTAAAAAATTTTATTTATTTCAATTTAATTCATTAAATCCCATATAAATAATTGTCCTGAAAATATTTATAAAAAATCGAAAATTAATTGTATTTCATCCCACTGTATTTAAAATATGGAGCTGGTACTTTCATTTCCTAAAGATTAAAGTTTAGTTTACATAAAATTCAATTGTGGTCGCTTGTGTTTTGTCATATTCATTGTGTGTATATGAAGCAAGAGGATTTACAATTGCTGGCAGGATTTCATATTAAGTTTTTTATAGTTGAAATTTAAAAATGAGATTCTAAAAAAACATGCTTGAAAATGATTGGGATATTGTTTTATAAATGCTGCAATCATTGTTAACGATTAAACTACATTTGTAGGAAAAAATTAGAATTTAAATAAAAAAAAAAATTACAAAAAAAGAAATTTTAAAGGATTGTAGTGATTAAGTATAAAGTATAATAAATAAATAATACTCAAGCGTACTGGGATTTACTTTTTATTATTGATATTATTCATACACTCTAATTAAATTCTGTAGAATTTTAACCAACTTGTAGTAGGAAACTGTACTCCTACTATAAATTGGGTAAATTGGACTCTATGTGTGTAATTGTAAAAAAATACGTGCATTGTATTTAAGTTGGAGTACAAATAATGTTTAATTTGACATTAAAAGTTCGTAAAAATTAAATGAAATGAGTGTTATTTTTGTTCGGTTTTTAGATCAAATATGACAAATTCTAGAGTTTGCTGTTCGGTTTTATTCGAAACCGAAACCGCGGTTTTTCAAGCCTCAAAACCGAAACCGAAAACCGACAAAAATAAGTCGGTTTTTAATAAATACGTTAACCACTTAAAATAATTAATTAAATATGTAACACTCATTGGACTGTAAAAGAATTTTATTCTTATTGTTCTTATAGTGAAAAAAAAAACAAATAAATATTCAAATATTCAAAAATTCAAAATTGCATCCCAGTGTACAATTATACATTCGAAAAGACTCATAACAGCACTAAGACGTTATGAAATCATAGCAACATGACGGTGTATTTCTTAACCGATGAAGCCTCTTTCACTTTTATGATTCACAAAAGACTCGGAATTACGAGCATTATTGGAAATTTTAGAATCTTCTGAGCCATTATGATTCATTTTTTTATAAGCAAGGGAACATTTTTTTTTTAATTCGGAGTACACCCAAAATCTGAGCACCCTGAAATTGATCATATTTTAGAGTCTTTTAAGAGTTATACTTTCTGAGCTCTCAGAAAAACGTTAGCTAGGATATTATTCGAAAATGGCTGAGCTCCTATTTTACAAAATTTCTTATTTAATTGTAACGAACATTTTCTCCATTAAATATTACTTTAAAGAATTTTTTGTTTTTGTTATTGCAGATAGAAAAAAAATTAGAAAAAAGTACACCAAAAAGTCAAGTGGTTTAGGAGATGTTCAGTTTTATATATTCAGTTCAGATTTTAACCGTGTATTTTTCAAAAAAATCTATTTCGTAGTCCGCGAAATTTTTAAAATTTTCCTTTATGTTTTTTTAACCATATTGCTAAAATTTAAATTTAAAGTCTTGAAAATACAGCTTTAGTTGCCTACAAAAGAATAAAAAAAATTTATTTTATAACGAGCTTCCGCGTTTTTTTTTTCTCCCACAAAGGTGTCGAAATGGCGATAATGACTTTATTTGAGTGACAAATTGAATCGAATTTTAATAAATATCTTGAACGTGTTAAAATACGTATTTAATTTTTATACATATTTAATTATTTTAAAACAATTCTATTAATGTCACAAGAAAACCGAAAAATAACCGAAACCGCGGTTTTTAGCAAACTCTAACAAATTCCAAATAGAATTTACAATTTTTATTTTACAACAAATAAAGAAAAAACTTATGAAAAAAACTTTCCTAGAACCAGTGGTTGACAATTAATGCATTTTCAAGTGCAACCAAACACTTTCATCAGATTGTCTTTATGGGGTTCTCTCTAGGTTATAATGTAGATTTTAGTTTTTTTTTTTTGTATACATGTTAACTTTCAAAGTAAATACAAATGGAGAAGTAAAGTAGTGAATAATAGTAAATAGTGGCAGTTGACGTGTAAATTCCCCTTAAAAATGTCTTATATAACTAATTTAATATTCTTCACCACTTAATATCATATTGTCTTTTAATTTTTTATGTAAAATTTTAAAAATTTAACAATGTGTAAAATTTTGCACTTTATAAAACATGATACATTATGAAGTGTCACATATTTTCATGTTGTTTTTTCATATTTTTGTTGGTGTTAATATTTTTTTATATTTTACTGCGAAAAAGCATGTTACATCAGTTTGGCTGGCATATTACAGAAAGATTAAAATCTTTCATTATGTCAGTTTACTAACAGCCATCATCATCGTCATAAGCGACATCATCATCATCATTATTATTGTTATCATCCACATCATCGCCAACATTGTTATTGTCATGTTGTTAACTTAATATTCTGGTTGAATGTGAGTTGGTTTTTTGGCGGAAATGAAAGATCCCGGTAGGGATGAAAATATTGATATACTTTTCGAAAAAAAAAATAATAATACATTTCAATTATGTAAAATAAATTTAATTAAAAGGCCGGTTTTATAATCAGAATTAAATACGGTAAGATTTTTGCTTCAAATATGCATTATTGGAGTAGGAAATTTTGCTTAAAAACAAAATTTTTGATGCCCGTTGTCAATTTTGTGTTTTATACTGCATTTAGACCATTGGTCGCCGATCATAATCGGCTTTTCACACGTACACAACACGAATGACAACAAAACTCTCAACTAAGGGCATAACAAATAAAAATATTTCATTCAGTAGTATGATAGCTTTCAACAAAGCAGGTTGATGTCGCTTTGTTTAAGAAATTTTAGAAAAATTTTACAAGAACAAGAAATTTATTATGAATTTTTATTCCAAAAAATTTACTAACTAATGGAATACTTTTTAAGAATAAATAATTTATATACAAAAAAATAAATATTTTTAATTAAATTAATTAATATTTTAGTATAATAAAATTTATTATAAATTATTTTAAAAAAATAAATTATGAATTATTTTTTTTTATTTCTTTAATTTATTCATGCATTTATTATTTCATTTCTTCATTAATTCATGTTCTTAATATACAAAAATAAATTTAAAAATGATAAACTAATTTCTCACAGTGTAAAACACCAATACATTCACATTCTCTCTTTCTGCCGACCACTGATGTAGACTGAGTAAAAGTTACCTAGTTTTTAGCTCGTGCTAGTTTTTACTTGTGTACGAAAAATAGTTTTTGCTCAGTCTAAATTCAGTATTAATTTTCAAAGTTATTGCTCATGTTAAAAAAAATTTGTTAATACTAAATGTTACTGTTTATCTTATAAACCAGTAGATGACAATATTAGAGTATGAGAAATTTTAAATATTGAAGTCTTTCGTCGTCTATTATTGCCTAAATTTTGCGATAAAACGAAATATTAAGAACACCAGCGTTGTTGATTTTTTCTATCAAACACATAGTTTTTTCGTTTCATTGTAAACAAAAACCGTTTTATTATAAATTTAAAATATATGCAAATTTTCCATATGAAAATAGCTTTTTCAAAACATTTATACATATGTATGTATGTATTTTTCAATTAAAATTATGCAATTTTCCTACTAGTCATATTTTGTTTCAAAAATAACTTTTTCATTCGTCTTAATTATAATTTGGCGTTGAATGTATTTTTCTCTTTCAATACGAGACAAAAATTTCATACATGATTTCATATGCAATTATTATTGAATTTTAAATATTTTGCTTTTTTATGAATTAACATAATTAAAATAAGATTTTAATGTAATATCGTCGGCTTGCCTGCAAGTAGTGCTATGTGTTTTTTTAAAACTGATTTATATTATCTTTCTAAGATATTTTATTGACATCGTATGCTTTAATGATGATTTTAGTAAATAAGGTCGTGAATCATTAAGGCATATGATATCAATAAAATATCTTAAAAGGATAATATAAATCAGTTTTTTCGCTGTATTGAAAATTTGTTAAAAAACACATAGCACTATTGGCAGGCAAGCCGCCGATATTAATAACATGAATGGATGTAATGGATAATATGGTATTAAATGGATTAAAGCTTTTATTTAATATTAATAATATAAATATTAATAAAAATATTTATATTTTTATTATAAATTAATTAAAATTGATGGGAGAAGGGATATTAATTATCGTACACTCAAAATAATATGGCTGTTGACTCCACAAAAAAATTTGTTAATTTATTGGTGTAACACATGCCCCAAGGGTAACCAATAAAACAACAATATTTTTTTTTTGGCAAAATTCGACTTTATTCATCAATAAGTCTCCTCAAGAGCGATACAATGACTCCAATGCCTTTCTAACATTTCGATACATTTTTAATAGAATGATTTATCTTTGGCCTCAAAATAGGCCTCTGTTTCGGCAATTACCTCTTTATTCGAACCAAATCTCATTCCATCGAGCATTATTTTGAAGTCTGAAAACAGTAAAAATCGCTGTTAGCCAAATCTGCGTGCGGAAGCAATTGAAAGTGTAATTCACGCAATTTGGCCGTGGTAGCACTTTTTTCTTTTTCAACGGCCTATGAAAAGTTTCCGTTTTTCATAGGCCGTTTTTTTGCGATTTATTCCTTCAAACGCACCAGTTGGGCCATATAGCAATCACTATTGATAGCCTGGCCTTTTTCAAGGTAATCAATGTACAAATTCTAGCCGCATCCCAAAATATTGATGCCATAACTTTACCAGCTGAGTGTTGCGACTTTGGCTTCTTCGGGCGAGGTAATTGCTCTAAAAGTGATCCTAAAAAGTTATTTAGGCATTTCCAAACAGAGGGCCGCGGGTTCGGTTCCCGGCGGGACCAATATTTTTATTTAAAAAATTTTTTTTTTATTTTATTAATTATTTTTTTTAATATTTATAATTAATTTGTTTAAATTCAATATTATCTTAATTTTTAATTTTTAAAAATATGTACAATATTTATTTTAAGAAAATTATGAGAAATTGCTTTTTATACACCTGTAAAAATGTTACTGAAAACAATAGCTGTATTTTGTCTCATGCCTATCAACGTTAAGTATTTAAAGCAAATCTACGTTAAATCGATTGTAGTACAAAAAAATTTTAAAAACGTTATGTTTATAATTGTTTCGTTATAATCGAACGTAGGTCCGCAAAAGTTTTTAGGAAGTAACGCGAATAAGTTACGTTAGATGTGAAAATGTATAAGCGTTGAGTTTTCAACATTGATAATTATCCGTGTTGAAAGTTAACGTGCATACGAAAAGTCATATGTTAGTTTTCGTCTTAAACGAGTTTTTATGCACTTTAAATTTTTTTATGAGTTAGCGGATATAGTTAAGTCGAAAACACGGCTAATATTGAGTTGGAGTGCACCTTTTACACTTGTTTAATAAGTACTTTTATTGAAGAGAATAAGGAACAACTAGTCAACTTTCATATCAAAGAATAGCTCAGCGGTAGAGCGCTAGACTAGCAATCATGAGGTCGCAAGTTCGATAACCGGTGGCGACAATAAAAAACTTTTGTAAAATAAAAAATATATAATTTTTTTTTTTTGTGAAGAATAATTTTTATATTTTAATTGAAAAAATTTTGAAGTGCTTTTTCTACTGCTTTGACATCGCTTTTTTTTGCTGGGTTGTATCTGGGTATTTATCTAATTAATCTCAAAATTTTAATAAACATGTGTATTTGTATTCTTTACTTCAACAACCATATTGTGTTGTATATGTGTGTGAGAATTCAGTGTTGACGTGTTAAGTACTCGCAAAACAGTAATTTTTCATTCACTTTCTCAACAAACCATTCATTGGATGTGTATTTACTTACAACACCCATATACATACGAGTACATACCTTAAATTTTTGTATTTTGACCATATTGCGTACCCCTTAGTCCATAGTCACGTTAATGCAATTACTTTAACGACTTGCGAAAACATGCACACACACATACCATAAACGAAGTAGTAACGGTAACATTTACGACTACATCCATATATATTAATGTACTACTTGTGTTGGATGTTTATTACGAATATACGAAGGTTGTTACATAAATATTAATGTAAGGGGCACACAAATTTGAAATTTTTATTTTATATCGAATTTCTATATCAAGAACTTGCTGTATATTTCATTTCTCTGAGTTAAAAGTTTCTCACACTTTTTATATTTATTTAAATGTAATAAAACCCCCTAACTTTATTTAATTTACCAAATTGTAAGTTTGTTAAATTAAATAAATTTCATTCATGCCTAAAGAAATTAGCTGAGGATGACGTTTTTGGAATTTCTATAAATATGTGTTTAGTTAGCTTTAGGGTTTTTAATCGATTAATCGTTATTCGATTAGTCGAACAAGTTTGCTCAAAAATTGTTCCATTCAACTCCAAATTTCGAATAACGAATAATTTGATTACCAGTGTAAAAAAGTTTAGATCTGATCAGATATTTTTGGATCTAAATAAATATGAGTGAATCTAATTAGATCCAGTACCAGATCCCATCAAATATGATCAGATATGGCATATTTGATAATACCTTATGGCAAGATCTGATCAGATCTAATTAGATCTCAAATTTGTCCCCAATTTTGAGATCTAATTAGATCTGGTAAGATCTACTAAGATCTGGCCAGATATGCCTAGATTTGATCAGATCTAATTAGATCTCAAATTTGTCCCCAATTTTGAGATCTAATTAGATCTGGTAAGATCTACTGAGATCTGGCCAGATCTGATCTTTTTTATACGCGTAATCTTATAATCTTTGTAAAAAATTACAAAAATGTTTAAAAAGTATACTTTTTTATTATTCGAATTATTCGTTATTCGAAATTTGGACATTTTAAATGTGCTAAAATTCCAAAACTTTTGAAAAATAATTTGCTGTATGCATATGTGACCTTCTCCGAGAAAAGGACCTAGTGTGCCAAAAAATGGGAACTTGGGAAAATCGATAAAAATGAGAAAAACATTAAAATTTTAAACTTTAAATGTGTTCTTCTCAAAACTTCATTTTCACACACTAGGTCCCTTTTCTCGGAGAAGGTCGCATATATATTTTCCGAATTTTATTCTTGCCCAGCAAAACTTTGGTAATGGGTGCAATATACATACGCATTACCTTGTGATGATAACTCGTTACCTTTTGCATTATTTTAAAGCAAAAATAATGACTTAGCGATCATTGATTACGTATTGTATAAACGCAAAGTAATGATTTAAACATTTTTGAAAATCTATTTTTAAACACACAACTTTGTGTTTTTTTTTTGTAAGCATGGCCCCTATGGCTACACATTACTTTATACATTATTTTGGTAGTGTGTGGTTTTGCTGGGTGCCTACGAAAATTCTCAGACGGCGACTTTTTATAATGTCTAGAAATTTTTGTTAGATTAAGCCACAAACTCAATGAGAATTTATTGTTTTAGATATTTTAAATATCAAATAAAGAAAAAACAGTCACAATTTTCTTTGTCACCTTCCCTAACACCAATATTAATTTTTTTAAAATTTGATATAAAACGAAAGCATTAATAATAATATAAAAAATAATTTAAAATCTAAAAGAATATTCAAAGGACATGAAGGATATTCGCAGGACCTCATCGGGCATTCGCAGGACCACAAATATTATTCAAGGACCTTTAGTGATATTCTCAGGACCTCAAAGGACATTTTATATTTTGTCCTTGTTAGGATAAGTCCTCAAGAGCTGGAAATAGAGATTAGTAGAAATTACCTTCTTATCGCGTTCACGGCTCTAAATAACTGACCGAGATTTCTATTTCAACTTGCGATATTTCTTAAAGGGACCTTTTTGATCCCTTTTTAGAAAGGGACAAAAACGCCCCGTAAGTTGAAGAGGTAGAGGATTAAAATGTTCCGCGAAAATATTTGCCATGAAATTCTGCTATAAGGCTCTGAAGACATCAAAGTTGAAAATTTAACTTCAGTGCCAGAAATAAGTCAAAACTTAAAATTTGTTTAAGGGTTAATCTCGTACTTATTCATAATTGGCGCTCAAGTTAAAATAAACCTGGATTTTAGGGGGAAACCATGTGAATCTTCAATTTTAGGTATGCAGTGTGTTCAACGAATTTATGTAAAACACTACGAGAAACATATTTGTGGAACATTTTAACCCTCTAACTCTTCAACTTACGGGTCGTTTCTATCCCTTTTTAAGAAGGGGCCAAAAAAGTCCCTTTAATTTAAAAGTTAGAGGGTTAAAATGTTGCACAAAAATATTCCTTGTAGTATTTTGTACAAGTTCGCTGAACACATCCTATACCTTAAATGGAAAATTGTTTCCCTATGCCAATTCACAATAAACATTTGAAAAAAGGGGGAAACTTTAACGCACCCTAAAATAAAATTCCGATGTGATCTTTCAAGATGCCGACATATGTATATTTTTTTTATCTCGTCTACCAGAATCCATTGTCAGAACTCCGTTATTTTGGAAAAAGTTCGAAATTGTTATACACTGATATTAAACATTTCAAGTTTCTGAGATATCAAACATCCTACGTATGTTTAGGTGTAACAGTGTTAAGTGTTCAATTTTGCTTTTATTTACGTGTTGTTGTTTATTTGCAGCTTTTAGTACTAGTTTGTGTTATTATATAAATTTTTATTTATTTAAGGCTATGAAGTATATTAAAATGTTGACTTTAATGTATATAAATAGTTGTCAAAAGTTAACTTTTACTCTGACAATAAAATTCTATATACGATATGAGACATTATATAACAATTGTTCTATTAAAAAATAATCACTATAATCAATATCAAACTTAAAGCATTTATTGTCCTTTATTATACGAATGAAACCTGAAACAAGTTTTCAATTTTTTCCAAAAAAATGTTCAAAGTAGGCGTGGTATTTTATTTATAAAATTTAACTATGACAATAGAATTTTATTTGAGCAGATAAAAAAAAATTAAAACATTTGAAAGAAAATTCAAAATTTGTTCCTGAACTAGTTCTGAATATTTAGTGTAATAAACAAAATTTATTTATTTAGTCCTTATTAATAATTTGAAAACCTTATCACACGTTTATAAAATTAGTTTTGTATGAAAAATTTGTTTTATAAACTATTTATAAATTTTAAAAGTAAGTATGCATATTAACCTTTTTCATTAAAAAGTTCAGCTGTTTTTCTATTAATGTAGAGAAAATATTTGTTGAATATTGTATATTTCAGACATTTATATATTTGTTTTCTAATCAATTGGTATCTATGCGTATACTTAACATTATATTAGGCATGCTCCAGCAATTAATATAAGGGGAAAAATCATACGCCACAGTGCCCAACTCAATGTGTTTGGCTACAGTGGCGTATGATTTCCCCCTTATATTAATTGCTGGAACCTAATATCAACTAATATATTATTACATTTTTCACTTTTAAAATTTTTTTGTTTATTTCCTTTAAATAAAGCCGGTTCTTTTCTATCGCAATCAAAATAACCAATTCCACCGCTGACACCAATTATAACGTTTTACCTTCAAAAACGTAAGTTTATCTGCTTAATATAAACCGGGTTGGTGTTCTTTGCAATTAAAATAACACACACTATCTTGTTTGATTTTGAGCTTATACATTTATTTATTTAACACTTTATTACTTTACGAATACAACACACACAACTATACAAACGCTAGTGTGCAACCCGTGTAAAAAAGATCAGATCTGGCCAGATCTCAGTAGATCTTACCAGATCTAATTAGATCTCGAAATTGGGGACAAATTTGAGATCTAATTAGATCTGATCAGATCTAGGCATATCTGGCCAGATCTTAGTAGATCTTACCAGATCTAATTAGATTTCAAAATTGGGGACAATTTGAGATCTAATAAGATCTGATCAGATCTAGGCATATCTGGCGCATTTGTCCAGATCTCTTTAGATCTGAACAGATTTGGCTCTAGATCTGATCAGATCTTGCCATAAAGTATTATCACATATGCCATATCTGATCATATTTGATGAGATCTGGTACATGATCTAATTAGATTCAATCATATCTATTTAGATCCAAAAAGATCTGATCAGATCTAAACTTTTTTACACGGGAACTCACAATGCTAATACGCAATTAACAAACTTTAGTATTCAACTGACTATACAAACTCTAAAGCGTAACTGAACAAAACAAATGGCAATGCGCGACTTCCTTTTCCTGCGTCAAATGCAGCTTTGTATAGTTTAATGGCCGTGGTTGAAGAACATACTATATGATTCCAGTGATAAATTGTAACATATTATTTATGGCATTTAACATTATAGCATATGCTGAGGTGTATACTTAAATGTAGTGTTGCCAGATTACGCATTTTGTAAATCCCGTCTCTTAGGATATTTTTTTTCCAGAACCAACTATGTATACTAGGCTAAACCAATTTCGTAACAATACAGTAACAAAATATTTTTAGTAAATACAGTGAAACTCGCTTAAGACGAACTCCGAGGGACCAAACTAATTAGTTCGTTGTAAGCGAGGTTCGTAATAACCCAGGCAAAATTGTTGCCAAAAAGTCGGGACTTTCAAATTAGTTCGTATTAACCAAGAATTCGTTTTATCCGAGTTCGTATTAAACGAGTTTTAGTGTAGTTGTTATGTGCAATATTCAACGATTATTATGCCCAACAACACTCTGAAACTTTACAATCCAAAAGAAAAACATCTGAACTCTTTTATAAAAAAAAACGGACTGATTAAATATTAAATAGAGTTTTCTACTGCCCTTAAATCTCAGAACTAATTCTAAATTTTTTAAACTTTTATTTATTATTATTATTAATTATTTATTTTTTAATTGCCTATACAAAACTCTAGTCGAATTTCCAGCATTTCCCAAATTCCATAAAAATACAACAATTAATATATCTATATATAAATAACTTATTTAACCACGCCTACTTTGCCCATTTTTTAGAAAATTTTTAAAAGTTGTTTCATGTTTTATTCATATCATATAGGTGAATAAATGCTTTAAGTTTTGTCATCAATCCTGGATACTTTCTCCTCTAGCGGTGTAGTTGGTAAAGAAAGTCCTATATCTCTATACAAATGCAAATAGGAGATTTGAATAAAAATTTTCTATATATTTCTTTACATATTGAAAACAAATATATATACACTCACAATATATTTTCCATAACCGATTGAGGTTTATTTGAAAAGTAATAGGTAAAGTTTTTTTTTCAATTGAAGAATCAATTAAAATACATGGAAACATATTGTTTAACTTTTTTTATAAGTCAATAAAAACAAACTACAAAAAATACGTATCGTCTGTAGGAGTTGATATTTTCAGTAAAATGTTCTATTTTTAATTTTCTATTTGTAGAAAAAATAATTGAAATAATTTCGTTGTTTTCTGTTTAAAAAAAAAATTCAAATATTTAAGATTTACTTTTTTGTTTAAATTGTTTCTTTATATACAAAATTATTTCAATTAAAGTTACAAGAAATTCTTTACTCATACACACAAACATAGCCAATAAAAATTTAAACGTGTGTGTTGTGTGCTGTAGTGTTTTGAAAATTCAAACAAAAAAAAAAAACTTTCAAAAATGGAAAAACAAACCACAAAATCGTTTTTTCTAAATTTTTGTCAGCTAAAAATTGAAGATTGTTTTAACAAACTTTTCAATTATTTTTATTACTTTTATGGATTGTTTAAATAATGTTTGAAAATAGATAGAAAATGGTTTCAATATAATGAAATATCAGTAGTCCTTTTTTTAATTGTGTTTTCAATTAATTTAATATCATGAAAATGATCAACCCCCTTTTTGAAACTACAAATAAAATCTAATATGACAATATCATATTAAAATTTGGACTTAAGGTAGAAGAATATTCTAACTAAATTAATTTAATATGTATTTTAGGTTGTTTTTAACGATAAAATATTGTGAGTGTATATATGAATTTAAATAAATTTTATCAAAGCAATTGCTCGTATTTTTTACATTTTTCATTTAATAGTTTTTCCTTTTAAAATACAGTTTATTTTAAATGTATTTTTCTTTCTTTTTCAGGTAAGATTTGCATCATTTTACTCTTTACTTAAAGCATATTTGAATTCCATCTAAATTTTGTTTTTGTATATCCTTGTATCGTAAGTATTTGTAAAATAGATTATATATTTTCCATTTATTCTGTTTATTTACTGGCAATAAAAATAATATTATAATTCCTAACAAAAGAAAATATTTTCATATGAAATAAGTGCACAAAATGCTATTATAGGTTTTATAATATCGTAAAAACGAACTTCAGTATGTTTACACATATTTACTTTTGGATATTGTGTGCAAAAGTGCTTTTAGCAAATATAAATAAGAAACAAATAAAAAGCTGATTTCAATACTTTTAGTTAGAATATAGAATTTATTGAATTTCATTAGGTTTATTGTTATGGAAACAAAAGAAATATTTGTTGAAACTTGTAACAAATACTATGACCTATTTTTATGATTAAGTAATTTATAGGAAACTAGCGAGCGAGACCGCTAATTTATTTTACAAAAAAAAAAAAAAATATTTTGATGAAAATAAATTTCAATATTTGTTGTTAATATAAAATAAAAATAGTTAATAATTCATTGCAACGCTAAAGTTTGAATAATATTTTTAGTCTCTTTATTCTCTGTACTCAAAAAAGTTTGACAGTTACTATAGTTGTTTGTGTAGTAATCACCCCACTCATCAATTGTCCGCAATAAGAATATGATGATTGGAAGACACGAGAATGGTCAACCTTTTTGAAGAAACAATTTTCGTGTTTTTAATGCAAAAATTAAAATAATTATTGAAATTTATTTTTCATGAAAATATATTTTTACAACAAAAAAAAAAAAAAAAATTAATTGTAAAACAACAGTAGGTTTGAGGTAATTTTTAAATCAGACTAGATCTAGTTTCTGCCTGTATGGACAGGCTTCTTCAGTGATTTTCCATTAAATTGTTAATTGTTTATTGTCAGATTGTCTCTATATGATAACTTTTTCAGCTGTGGAATTTGGGATTCGAAAACATGCCCCACAATACAAACGTAACTATACTGAAGTGCGACGACAGCTTGGCCATCTCACCCAAGTAAGGCCCTGAATGCAATGTAACTAATTCATTGTTTTCTACCAATGTTTGTAGTTTTTGCCAATTTTGTCAGTTGTTTTAAAAAATTTTATAGTAAAAATTTGGCAGTTATTTTTACGACATATTAGTTATTTTTATTGCATTTGTTGGTGATTTTTCAACAGTTAAAAATAACAATGTCTCCGTCTCACAACTGTTAATATTATTTATTGGTATGCTAAACATTCTAACAACATTTAAATTATTTTTTTTAGGTTCTAAGGGCCAGTTTTAGAGTCAGAACCAAGATCGATTTTTTTTCTTAAATATTTCTTAAGTAAGAAATTTTCAAACAATATTTCCTACTTAAAAAATATTTAATAAAAAAATCGCTTTTAGTTCTGACTATAAGAATTTTTCTGCAAAAACAAATTCTCAGATTTGGAGAAGTTTTTCTTGCACAAAATCTCCCGGATTTTGAAAAGTTGTTAATATAGATAAATCCCCAGATTCTGGGATTTTCTCTACATTAAAATAACTAAGATTCTGAAGACTTCTATAGAGAATACTTCAGATTCAGAAGAAATTATTCTATAGAAAAGCTTTCGCACCTTTTGCATGTAGAGAATTCTTCAGACTCAGAAAACATTTTCTGCAGAAAAAAACTGTTTCATTAGGGGGAATTTTTCATGTAGTAAAATCTTTAGATTTTTTAGATGTTTTTCTATAGAAAAATCTTCAGATCCGAAAAATTCTGTGGTTTTTTTTTTATATATGTAAAAGTCCCACAGATTCCGAAGGCTTTACTCTTAAGGAAAATCCTGGGAAGGAAATGTTTCTATATTGACATAGTCCATTCACATAGAATATTTGCTATAAAAAATATTCAGGGAATATTTTCTCTAAAACCAAGCCGAGTACACTACGAAACTTTCTGTTTGGAAAGAAAAACATTTAATTTTTTTTTGGCCATCCCCGTGTAAAAAAGTTTAGATC
The DNA here is from genome assembly GCA_949987735.1 of Leucophora obtusa. Classification (NCBI taxonomy): domain Eukaryota; kingdom Metazoa; phylum Arthropoda; class Insecta; order Diptera; family Anthomyiidae; genus Leucophora; species Leucophora obtusa. The sequence continues at coordinate 13,473,367 of OX465296.1, forward strand.
TGACCAGATCTTTTTGGTTCTCAATAGATATGATTCAATCTAATTAGATCCTGTACCAGATCACATCAAATATGATCAGATATGGCATATTTGATAATACCTTATGGCAAGATCTGATAAGATCTAGTGCCAAATTTGTTCAAATCTAAAGTGATCTGGACAAATGCGCAAGATATGCCTAGATCTGATCAGATCTAATTAAATCTCAAATTTGTCCCCAATTTTGAGATCTGATTAGATCTGGTAAGATCTACGAAGATCTGGCCAGATATGCCTAGATCTGATCAGATCTAATTAGATCTCAAATTTGTCCCCAATTTTGAGATCTAATTAGATCTGGTAAGATGTGCTGAGATCTGGCCAGATCTGATCTTTTTACACGGGTCGTGAGATATGACCTTTTCCCATCTTTGCGGCGACATGTGGATTCCGCTCTACAAGAACTGCTCATTTTTGAGGACAATTCTGATACTCTGTTTTGAAGTGAAGCGTATTCCAGTGGGAGCGTTCTCAGTCGACCGAAACAAATGGTAGTCGGACGGGGCAAGATCTGGACTATAAAGCGCGTTAGGCAAAATTTCCCAACCACTATTTTCTAAATAGTTTTCAACCGGTCAGCGTTGTCATGATGAAATATTACGTCTTCATGTCCCGCCCGGAATATGTAGAATATGTGTTCGGTATAGGTCTCCTTTGATCGTCTGGCCCTATTTCAGCAGCTTATAGTAGATGGGACCCGTTTGGTTTTACCTAATACAGAGCATTACCTTGGCGCCATGGATATTTAGCTTTACCGTTTTGCTGGTTGGCCGGACTTCACATACGATTCTTGCACATCTCGTCATCGAGTAATGCCTCCAATTCATCATCTTCGAACTTTTTTGGCTGACCTGGGTGATTTTTGTCTTCTGTGTAAAAATCACCACTTCTGAATCGCACAAACCATCTCTTGCACGTTGAAAGCGGTGGAACATATTCTCTGTGAGCAATCTATATGCTTCAGCTTTACTTTTTTCAAATGGAAGAAGTAAAGCAAAATTTCCGCAAATGGTTTAACCCTTTAACTCTTCAATTAAAGGGAATTTTTTGGTCCCGTTTTAAAAAGGGACCAAAAGACCAGTAAGTTGAAGACTTAGAGGGTTAAAATGTTCCACAGAAATATTCCTCATAATGTTCTACATAAGTTCGCTGAACACACCCTATAACAAAAGTGGAAGATTCACATGTTTTCCTCCTAAAATCCAGGTTTGTGGGACGTTTGAGCGCCATTGGCATTGCACTTAAATTTGTAACTGTTATGTTTTCAGACACTTATAGTAGAATTTCATGACAAATATTTTTGTGAAACATTTAGCCCTCTAACTCTTCAATTAAAGGGACTTTTTTCCCTTTTTAAAAAGGGACATAAACGACCCGTAAGTTAAAGAGTTATAGGGTTAAAATTTTCCGCAGAAATATTTGTCATAAAGTTCTACTATAAGTCTCTGAAGACATCAATGTTTAAAATTTAGGTTCAATGCCAAAAATAAGTCAAAACTTGAAATGTGTTTAAGAGTTAATTTAGTGCTAATTCAGATTTGGCGCTCAATGGAGGACCCATATGTGCAAAAGTGTTATTTTTTCACCTCCCAACGTATTTTCCGGTAGATTGGGCGTAACAAATAATATCCCCGTAAAGATTGGTGCTCCCGGATTAAAACAGGCCAGTGACTCGCAGCTTTTAGCTCTAAAAATGGACTAAAATTAGTTCAAAGCTTGTTTTCGCTATAACTCTTAAAGTAAAGGTTTTACAGAAAAATACCAAATATGCATATCTACAGGTAATAATGTGGCTAGCATACTAACTTTTGAAGTGTCGACGACGCATCATGGTGATTTAAATTGTTAAAGTCAAAATAATTTCAATGGTTAAACATAAATTTTGACTTTAACCACATAAATCACCATGACGCGTCATTGATACGTCAAAAGTGTGTATTAGAAAAATACTATCCACTGTAGATATGCGAATATGGTATTTTTCTGTAAAACCTTTACTTTAAAACTTATAGCGCAAAGAAACTTTAAACTAATTTTAGTCCAAATTTAGAGCTAAAAGCTGCGGGTGACTGGCTTGTTTTAATTAGAGAGGACCAATTTTTGCACGAATATTTATTTTTTACTCCCAATCTATCAGAAAATATGTGGGTAGGTGAAAAAATATTACTTTTTCATATTCCATATGAGTAGCTGAGATGCAAAACTCATTCGTTACACATTAAATAAATTTTGGGAAGAATCAAAAAACTTGTTGCGGCTAATTAAATTAACTAAATTAGTTGAATGCTTTTAATTCTTAAATATTATGCCATTCTTGACTAAAAACTCAACAGTTGAAAAATTGCAAAATCTACTCACAAAGCGCCAAAAGAACTATCAGAATCAATTGTGATCTGGTTTTTATATTTTTGTAACGAACGAGTTTTGCATCTCAGCTACTCATATACTTCATTGGTGCTCTAATATATATGGTAGTTTGTAAATGTATATAATTGCCTGTGAACTTGTTCAACAATATCTTTTTTCTATGTCTATAGAAAGATACTCAGCTTTTGAGAAAAACATCAGATCTTGACGACTTTTTGCTATAGAAATACCCCCAGAAAAATCCACCACCTTTTATCTTACAAAATCCCTTAGAATTGGATAACGTTTTTCTACAGAAAATGATTTGGATTTTGATGGCATTTTCTATAGAAAAACTCTAGATTATTAAGTTATTTTTCTGTGAAAATGTGGTCAGATTCAGAAGGCCCTTTGTCGTAGAAATATCTTCGGAGGACTTTGTTATATAGAAATACCCTCACGTTTTTAGATTTTTGTTTTTGTGCGAAAATTTTAACAGATTTCTAAGACACTTTGTTGTAGAAATACACTCAGATTATGTGGACAATTTCCTAAGAAAAACCGATAATATTTTCAAAAGTCTTTCCTATAGAAAATACTTGGATTCCAAGGCAGATTTGCTTAAGGCCCCCTCTGATTCTGCTATAGAGAAACTCACAGATTCGAAGGAATTTTTTCTTATAAAAATTTTGGAAAACGGGTTTGATATAAGGAGACCCAAATCTTTTGATTCCCGGAATTTTTTCTAGATTTGTGCACAAGTGTAGCTAATGTTATTGAAAAATATGAGGTTTAATATTATTCTAGTTAACCCACTTCAATATACAAAACATTATTCCGTTATTCCGCTATTAAGTAAAACAAATAAGAGCTGATGGGTTACTTTTGCTCTTTAATTTTACGCAGTATAAGCTCTCTTTTTTGTAAAACATCGCATATGGGAAATTCACCAACACATTTAAGAAAAACAAAATATGATTAGACTTTCACATACACACACACATATTATACCATTAAGCCACAAGTGTTTAGCCACAACGTGCCATTTCATCAAATCATTTACTTTATGTTTTATGTTTTGCATTCTTTTTTCCATTTATGTATCACATATTCTGTGTTTTGCTTTTACAATTCGCATCTTTTGCCCGGTAAACTGCTGCGTAGGTATTGTATAATTCAAATGCCACATGGTTGTGTCGAACACACACGAGTAATCGAGTTATACGATGGGAAGTAAGTAAATCCACTACATAAATAAGCCTCTTGTAAAGTGTTGTTGTTTTCTGTCTATTCGTCTTTACAGACTACTATAGAATCGGGAGTTTTTTCTTGTTGTATTTCTTTTTTTACATAGAGGAGTCAAGTATTTATTTTACGTTCCTAAACATTTCGACTTTGTTGGGTTTTAATTTTTGTGTGTTTCTGTGAATTTTTGTGTCTGTTGATAAAATTGATGAGGATGATGATGATGATGATGCTTTAAATTGCACTCCAGTTTGTAGTCAGTTGCCGCTAAGAACTCAAACAGTACGGTTGTCTTTTTGTTGAGTATCTCTCTCTTTTTTCCTACGAAAATTCGGGTTGAAAGTTTATTCTTTAAATTTCATTTGAACAACAACAAGAAAAGACAACTTCAGCATTAACATTATTTTTTTCATATTTTGGCTGTAGTTATTTTTTGTTTGTAGTATTTTCCGTATTTTTTTTTTTTGTTTATTTATAAACTCGTTTATAAAACGTGTGGTTTGTTCGTATGGTTGGTTAAATACGGTAGAACAAATTTTCGTTTGACGCCTTTTTGTCTAGTGAGTTATACAAGACAAAAAACAAAAGAAATTTATTTAAACAAAAAAAATTGTTCCAAATTTTTTAATATGACCAAGTTAATAAATGCTTTTTGGCACAATTTAAGTGGGTGAATCTCTGGAAAATAAAACAAAGTTTCCTTGTATTTATCCCCATTTTTTTTTAAATCAAGTGGATGTAAGTGTTGTTGTATGTGTGATAAATTACAATAAAAACGGATATTATGTATAATCAATTTGATTTTATTTCAACTCTTTAAATAAATGTGTTTAAATGAAAAAATATATAAACCGTGTAATCAAAAGTTTAAAAACAATAGTACGAAAATACTGTATTGTTAAGAAGAAATAAAGTAATTTGAAAGTTTGTATAAAGTTAATAAATATTTCACATAAATAATATAGTAATGGTAATTTCATTTAAATCTTTTTGTGTTTTTAATGTAAACAAAATTATTTTTGGATTTAAATATATCGAGCCATTTTCGGTTTTTACTAAAAAAATTTTTTTTTTTATTAAATCAACTCTTAACATTTTAAAATTTTTAACTCTAAGAAGTACCGTTGGGAATTTAGATTAACAATGTCGTAATAATAACTGACAAATTTTTACTACAAAAATTTTTAAAACAATACACAAAATTGGCGAAAACTACTACAGTTAAAATAAAGTTATATGCAGTTTAAAAGGCGACAAGGGTATCTAACTTTAAAACAACTGACAATGTAGTTATACTAAAACTTAGTCAGCTATTTTTACGACATTATTTGTTAATTTTAATGCATTTGTTAGTTATTTTTCAACAGTTAAAAATAACTAACAAATGCATTCAAAATAACAAATAATATAGTAAAAATAGCTGACAAATTTTTGTAGAAACATTTTTTAAACAACTGACAATTTAAAAAAAAAAACTAACAAAAAACATTTTTTACTGTTTGGGCAGTTGTTTATTATAATAATGGTAGTTGTTTAATATAAAAAACTTCTTAAAACAACTGTTACGCAATATGGTACTAGTTTTAGTAGTTAGTAGTTTTTTTTTTTTAAATAAGTGTCACAATAGTTTGTTTTTATATTTTTTCATGGAAAAACAACGCAAATTACAGTTAAAAACAATAACTACTGCTTACTACACAAACAAACTAATTTGTGTTCTCCGTTCGATGCATCATTCAAAGTCCTTTCATTTGACACTTAATATATATTTATAAATTTTTGGACTCAACATGAAAGAACGGCAAAAATGAAAATTGGGTAATTTTTAGCCGCATAATTTTCACACCTAAAAGTGAGATTGGACAGCTTAAAAGTAAACAAATATCTCTCATTTATTTATGCTTCATCATATATCGAAATTTTAGTAATAATCGATATTCTATAAGACTAAAATCAACACCAAAATTATAAAAATATTTCTCCTATAAAATTTTGGCTTTCGCGCATAAGATATTTTGATGGTCATGGCTCCATATATTTTGCAGCATTCTAAATATTTACTAAAATTATCTTCCATACAACTTGTTTAATTATACCCAAAATTTTTGTCTAACAACAGACAATTTCTAGGCAAATTTAACCATATAATGAGCTTTTTTACATTTACAATTAAAATGTTAACCAAACACTCAAAGAACACGTGTAAAATAAATATTGTTCTTCTAAAAATAAAAAGCGAAAGCATTTTTGAAACTTCGCAGATAATGAAATTAAATCTCCAAAACCAATGTCTAAAGAAACTCTGAGTTTTACTCCGATTAAACCTTTTAGTGTTCATTTACAGGAAGAAGAAAGCACTTTTACTGAAAAATATCACAGACACACGGGAATTATAAGACCGTCCCCAGATTTGTCCTATCCAAGGACTCGTCAGTGGTTATTTTATGTGTCAATTAATCAAAGCATTTAATATTGTAAAATTTTCCCTAAATGAAAAACTTTTTATACAAAGAGCATGCCGTGGCCGGCAATCGAACAGGCGAACTTTTACAGACGTGTACTCGTGACATCACCTTTTAACAAGATGCATCACGGTCCGCTCAGAGATGAGTGGGACTAATTAAAGTTTAGTCATTCAAAGCCTACATAATGTAGTTATTGTATATAATAAAGACTATATTGAGTTATTTTTAAGAAAATAAAATCAAAATGAAAATTGAAATTTCAGAATTAAAATTTTCAAATTGAGCAAAAAAATATTTGCCAATATCTTAAAATTGTTATCTAATAAAGCAAAGTTCGACATTTAAACACATTTAATCGCGAAAGACCTGAAAATGCCGCGAAGTACCGTCAAAACCCCTTTGAATAATTATTTAAATCCAACGGAAGAAAACTGCAAAATGTAGCCAAATATTGTAAAACAAGCCATGGTGCAAAGATGCAAAGCTATAAATGCATTAAAAATATAAAAAAAAAACGTAAGACAGGAAATGCCTCTGATTCGCAGAAAAAAACTGTATAATTTTTAATACAAATTCACAATTTTTAAAAATACAATTTCACAATGCATCCGAAATGATTATAATATTTTTGTAATGATCAATAATATTTTTCTAAAGATCGTAATATTTCCCCCGTGATCATATTATGGTAAATTTGTAAAAATTTTTGGTAATATTATGATCATTAGGAACATATTATGATCATATTTTGCACTTCCGTACAAAATTAAAATCTGATTATTTTTTTTACTTGAGTACAAAAAATTAAAAAAAAATAATAATTTTATTTAATCTAAAAAACGAAACTCCTTAATGCACAATAAACAATGTTTTATTTTTTTTATAAAAGTTACTTTTTCAACAAAAAGAACTTTTTTAATAAAAGGTACTTTTTTAATAAAAGGTACTTTTTTAATAAAAGGTACTTTTTTAATAAAATGTACTTTTTAATAAAAGGTACTTTTTTAATAAAAGGTACTTTTTAATAAAAGGTACTTTTTTAATAAAAGGTACTTTTTTAATAAAAGGTACTTTTTTAATAAAAGGTACTTTTTTAATAAAAGGTACTTTTTTAATAAAAGGTACTTTTTTAATAAAAGGTACTTTTTTAAATAAAAGGTACTTTTTTAAATAAAAGGTACTTTTTTAATAAAAGGTACTTTTTTAATAAAAGGTACTTTTTGAATAAAAGGTACTTTTTTAACAAAAGTTACTTTTTTAATAAAAGGTACTTTTTTAATAAAAGGTACTTTTTGAATAAAAGGTACTTTTTGAATAAAAGGTACTTTTTTTAACAAAAGTTACTTTTTTAATAAAAGGTACTTTTTTAATAAAAGGTACTTTTTTAATAAAAGGTACTTTTTTAATAAAAGGTACTTTTTTAATAAAATGTACTTTTTTAATAAAAGGTACTTTTTTAATAAAAGGTACTTTTTAATAAAAGGTACTTTTTTAATAAAAGGTACTTTTTTAATAAAAGGTTAATTTTTTAATAAAAGGTACTTTTTTAATAAAAGGTACTTTTTTAATAAAAGGTACTTTTTTAATAAAAGGTACTTTTTTAATAAAAGGTACTTTTTTAATAAAAGGTACTTTTTTAATAAAAGGTTAATTTTTTATTAAGTAGGTTTGACGTTAAGAAGAAGAATAAACATTTTTTCAAAGTTATAGACACATTATTAATCTGCAAATCAGACTAGATCTAGTTTCTGCCTTTTTCTTTTGGACAGGCGTCATCAGTGATTTTCCATTAAATTGTATTATTGTTTATATTTTATTGTCAGATTGTCTCTATATGATAATTTTTTCAACAACCTGTCGGCTGTAGGAATCGAACCCATGCATTCCCACATTACAAACGTAACTATACTAGAGTTCGACAGCTTAGCCCTCTAACCAACGTAAGGCCTTGCTCATAGTGTGGCTAATTCATAGTTTTTCTTTCAGCTTTCTGTTATTGTTTTTTTGCTCTCAGAAGTGATCAAACAGACATACAAACATTCTACTTTAAATTTTCTTTGTTTATTTTCTTATCTCCTCTTTGTCTCCTTTTCACAAATGTTGCCACACTGACGTATGGTTTTTACGTACAAGTGCGGTCAACTTGTGTATATCGGAGACGGACTGCCAGCGGGGCATTTTTTTTAAAAAAACGTTTAATTGTTTTGTAAAATAGTATTATTAGCAGTTGTTATATGAATATATAATAATATTAATTATTTTGAAATCATCAACGAAAATTATTTAAAAATTCAATACATACTTTGTAAAATGATAATAGCAAAAATGTTAACTAAAGTACATAAAGAGTTTACTTCTCGAAACGTTTTTCACTTTGGAGTTAACATAAATACAAAAATTAAAATTTACATTATAGCCTAAGGAGAACTCCATAAAAGCAATCTAATGATAGTACTTGGTAGCACTTGAAAATGCATTAATTGTCAATTATTGGTTCTAGGAAAGTTTTTTCATAAGTGTTTTCTCTATTTGTTGTAAAATAAATTGTGAATTTTATTTGGAATTTGTCATATTTGATCTTAAAGCCGAACAAAAATAACACTCATTGTATAGTACATATTTTCACTAACAATTAGTAAAAAAATAGTGCAGTGAAGTTGAAAAACGTTTACAAATATTTCTGCTAACATTTTTTTCTGAGTGTATCAATTTAAAAATTTAAAACCGTTTTATATTAAAAATAATTGATTTAATTTTATAAGTGAACTTTCGAAAAGTAATACCGAAGTTTTCGCCTAACACTATTTTTGTGTACACCCAGCAAACAGATTCGGTGCTGACAACCCAATTTGTTTCCAATCGAATGGTTCAGTTGCACCAAATGATTTTTTCAGTTGCCACTACTGAATTATTTTTGATACAACTGAAATTCAGTTGTCACAGTCAAATTAGTCCTGTCTCTATTAGTATTCTGTTGCCACAACTTAAAAACTCGGCTACCACAACCGAATCATTCGATTGGCTACAAATGCAGTTGTCAGCACCGAATCTGTTTTCTGGGTGTACTTTTGATTTTTTGTATTTAAGTTAACGGATATAGCTTATGCAAGAGTACAGCTATAACATTTTGTAAACTTTACTTTTCAAATATTTCGAAACTGCCAATGATATAGTTTTCACTAAATTAATACGCTTAACACAGCTAATAAATATTTAGAATTAAGAACTTTACTATTAAAACTATTTTCAAATGAACATTCAGTAAATCTATAATGCTAAACAAATGTAGTAAAACTTTTACATTAGACCCTAAAACCATTTAACAATTAACAAAAGGTTATGTAAAACAAAACAAAAATAAATATACAATATATAAACTCAAATACTTTTATCTTTACACTTAAAATCACTGAGATATACTTGGTATAAGAGCAAACAGTAAAATCTAGTGAAAAGGATAAGCGAAAGAAAATACTTGAAATTATGGTAGAAAAGTAATAAAATATTATAATTTTGCTAGAACTTTTAAATATTAACTTTACTTCCGTTAAACGGAAATTAACAATTGTTTGGTATTTCCGCTAAATTTCTAACCATAGAAATTTTTACTGTTTGTTATTGTAGTAATTTAGATTTTGTTACACTCATGGTTGCACTAATAAAAAAAATAAACTTGAAACAAAACTTGTTTAGTAGTAAATAAAATCAATTTACGGATAATAGAGTGTTTGTAATTTGCTTTTAGTGGAACATTAAAAATGAATAAAGAATAAAGTTAAAACAGGATATAAAGGCAGGGAGAGAATAATTAAAGAAAGAGAATTTTTAAAAATACCGTTTGGCGAATTTTTGCCAACTTTGATTCTTAACATGAAAACAAAAATTTAGCAGTTTCAAATTAATTAAAACAAAGTTGTATGGAAAATACTGAAACAGGCTCTGTTTTTAACATTTCAAGGTTTTAAGAGATTAATCTCATTAAATGTTTCGACATTAATGATTTTAAAGTGTTAGATTTATATATATATATATATATATATTTGTTCCTTTTACTCCTGCAAGGAGCATAGATTTATATACGTATGAGTAATATAATTACTTTAGTTGAAATAATAATCATACGCACTGGTGTCCAACATACTCGTATCATTAAGATTTTTCGTTAAACTAGCTTAGCAAAATGCACTCAAAAGAACTTTGTGCTACAAACACATAAAAATAATCATTAAAATACTAATGACTTAGGGATTTACTAACACTTTTGTTTTCAAATTTTAACCAAAAATTTGTTTAATTAAGGCGGTTAAAATATGCTATGTAATTTTCATTCCTTAATAACACTTTCACATAAATGATCTCTTAAAAAACTATTAATTTTCGAAAATGTAATCGTTTTTTTTTTGTTGACATCTTAAACGAAAGGCTATTTTAGCAAATAACAAAAAATATGAAAAATTAATAAGCAGACATTGGCAAATATTTCATATTTTTTATATATTGTTCCTACATGTTTTATTTTGGCTCTGAAGCTAAACAGACTCATACACCATTTAGTCGTTGTTTTATATACAAACACCCAGTTTATATACAGAAATTTTTTTTTCCAAAAAAAATAATAAAAAATAATAAAAATAAAATTGGTTGACTTTTTAAGTAGAACAAGGCTTTTACTTTAATATATATTTTTAATTTTTTTGCTAAAAGTATTAAAAAAAGGACATTTTCGCTTCAATATTTAAGCCAAAGGAAATTTTAGTTCCTTTGTTCGTACGCTTTTTGCACACTGTTATTGAAGTCCTTTGTGTACGAAATGAAAAGTTGTGACTTTATGATATTAATAACATACATAACTATTTTAAGGTATTTATTGAATGAAACAGATATTGATTTATTTTTTACTTTGAAAGAGGAGATACATTGAAAATTAATAATAAAGATAATCTTATAATGGGTTTGGTTTTATTAACTATATTTAATAAAATAAACTTAATATCCAATAAAGCACAACAAGTAATATTTATTTCAGTTATTAATTTTATTGTAAAAAATTTTGATTTTATTTAAAGCCGACAGCGTATTTTTAATAAATAATAGTTTTTTTCTAACCACGAGTGCTTTTTGAACAAATAATATTTTTTTAATGAAATATATTTATATACCAAATATAATAATGAACAAACAAAAAACTTAAAATATTTTTTAAATATTTTTATTAGACTCTCGGCCACCGCAAAAATCATCGTATTCATAAAATTTTCATTATTTAAATATAGCCGCGATATTTTTTCTATTGTTTGAGGACCCCTTAACAAGAGTCTGAAAGGGTTAACTTACTAAATATACTTTTTTAACAAAATGTACTTTTTAATAAAAGGTACTCTTTATAAAATGTACTTTTTTTAATGAAAGGTACTTTTTTTAATAAAATACACATCATTTTTAATAAAACATACTTTTTTAGCAAGAGGAATTTTTTTAGAGCTGATTTATAGGAAGAAGAAGAAAACATTTTTATTGAAAAATTTAACAGACACAAGGGAATCACCAGACTGCCGCAGTTTCGTCTTACCCAAAGACTCGTCAGGGGTTAGTTTTTGTGTCAACTGATCAAAGTAATTTTTAATTGTTAATTTGTCTCTATATTAAAAACTTTTTGTGTATTGCCATGACCGGGGATCGAACCGGCAGCTTTCTGCACAGGCTATGACGCGTAGTATCACCTCTTAACAAGATACACCACGCTCGGCATAGCGGCGAGTTGAAGTTTTTTCAATCACTGCACACAATCTGTAAATAATTAAACTTGCTTGAAAAAATGCATTTCAAAAATATAATTTTGGTAGGACCCTTATATGGGCACTAGGTTTAAACATGGACCGATGTTCACCAAAATCAATAGGCGTCGTCCTTCAAGTTTTCCAAGTTTCATCAAAATATCTTAATATTTGCGACCTGTAGAGTGCGCACAAGAATGCATGGACAGACAGACAGACAGACAGACAGACAGACGGACGGACGGACGGACAGACGGACATCGTTAAATTGAAATAAAAAAAAATTCTAAGCCGATCGGTATACTATAAGGTGGGTCTAGGACCAATTTTTTTTGGTGTTACAAACATCAGCACAAACTTATAATACCCTGACCACATAGTGGTGTAGGGTATAATGACCACATAGTGGTGTAGGGTATAAAAATAACTAAATTGCTAAATTTCGCTAATGTGGTACGTGCTGGAAAAAATCTAAAGAGCAAATTTCTTAGCAGGAGATCGAAGTTAATAAGGAGGCCAGACAATACTCTTATGGGGAGGATTTCGGTGTTATTGAAAATAACGTACAATACAATAAGTCCCTCAAAACATCAGCGATCTTAAAAGTTTTGATAAAAAAGATTTATGCAGTGCACAGAAGGCAATGAATACAATAGAACCCAATTATTAACAGAGTTCTTTTCAAAATGGACTGATACCACTTTCAAAATATATGGTCAGTAGTGGGGTTCTCTAACTTTTTAATGACAAAATTCGCTAGTTAAGTTGTCAGTTTACTATGAAAACTCTGGTATCTAGTAACGTAAATAAATTTTGGAATTTTCACTAGGAAGGGAAGAAAAGGTGGAAAATGACCGCAATAACGGCATGGCCAAATCCTTTTTATTAGAAACTTGAAATTTAGAGAAAAGTAGAATTTGAATACTTAATTTGGGAAATTATTTATTATTTATTAAGAGCACTTTTCCTTGTGATGCGTCAAATTTTTTGCGACAAAGGCGCATCGCGATTCTTATTCTATGAGTCATTCCAAGAAACTTTGCCGAAGAAACTATAGCTTAAAAATGAACTTCGAGCCTCCGGATTTTTCAAAATAGAAAATTAAATATTCGTGAATTTACACAACAATTTTGTCAGTTTTCTCAAAAAAAAGTCAATAAAATCGAAAAAAAATTTTCGAAAGCGTCTTCTGGTGACACTCAAAAATAAAAATAAATGCCAAAAATGGATTGCTCGACCCAAAAACCCTCACATACACATTTGGCCAGGGGAAATCAAATTTTGTTTTACCTTGATTCTTGAATATTTAATCGGGGGGCTCGAAGTTCTTTTTGAGCTATGGTTTCTTCGGCGAAGTTTGTTGGATGAAAAAATAACGTGACAGGCGAATAGCAAATTCGAAATCTACACAAAATTCTAAGAAAATTACCCTAAGAAAGTCTAAAGTCTAAAATTAAAACCTAAAAAAATTGACCCACCCTAACAAATATATACCCCCGTATTCAAAATGAAGAGATAGTAGCTTCTTATACATCGCACACAACGAGCTGTTAACTAGAATGTTTTTTAGGCCTAGCAGCTTGTTAGAATAGAGTTTATTCAAAATTATGTCTTAGCACACCGATTAAGAGCAACCCTGTGTTTGAAAATACAAGGCTTTTTTATTATTGTGAATAGAATTTTTTGTTTTTTGGCGTTTGATAACAGAATATTATAAGGAATTTAGCAACAATACTAGAATGAGTTTAACAACATTATTATGAATAAAACTCATGTTAACTCTATGCTAAAATTTCATTTTGAATACAGCTGATATTCTTTTGACTTCTTTGTAGCAAGTTTTTTTTTTATTCTTTTTGGTAAACCTAAATATTCAAATACTTATAAGTTTTCTTTGCCGAACTTTGCTTTACAACTTTATGTCTCTTCTAGTTTAAATAACACAGTGTAACAATAAATTTTCAACCTGAATGGTTACAATTCGAAATGTAGTTATGCCGCTAGCAATTCCAAAAATATGGGGACAACTCTTCAAATAATTTTTTATTGCTGCCACAGTGTATCAAATTTACGATTTCAAGATTGCTAGTCTAGCCCTCTCCAGATAAGCTGCAATTCGAAGCAATGTTTTGTAAGTTTTATTTTATTTATTATTATTAAAAATTAAAAAAATATTGGTGCCGCCAAGACTCGAACCCGGAGTCGTCTGTTTGGAAATAAACTGTATCCAAATCACTTTTTATGATCACTTTTAGAGCAGTAATGATTTAGAAGCAATAATTAAGTGATTTTTTGGATGTTGTTCAGCATAAATTCTAAAGTGGATGTAAAAATATATTAACGGATGCTTTGGAAGCAATGAAAAAAGTCATTTCTTCAAAGTTGTTCAGTATGACTTCTAAAAAACCAGTAAAAGGAGTGGTTTATAGAGCATGACTTCCAATTTTGTGCTGGGTTTACATCGAAAATTCAGAGGTTTTTCCACATTTCTCTTATAACTTCTGAACCGTTACAACGATTTCGATAATTTTTAACTCTAAACTACTCAGAGGAATAACAAATGTTTAATTTGGGTAAGAAATTTGCAACTTAGCTTTATATTTTAAGTTCTCTTGAAATGTCAAGAGGACTTAAAATATAAATTCAAATTAATTTTGCAAAAGCTTTTGAGAGTTTTTCTTAAGCAATAGTCTACTTTCATTTCGCTTTGGCATCATTGAGATTTACGGTAATAAATAAATAAATAAGTGTTACATAGTGTAATAACCAAATAATATAGTGTGATGCTATGTGAACGTTATGCACATTCTTTTTATAAATAGTATAAAAAACTTTATGACATTTTAGTTAACTTAAAAGTAACTAACAACTACATATTGTAAACAGAATCATGCCTTGTCAAACTAATACAAATATTTTATTATATATGAAACATATGCATAACCACCCAGTGTAGAAAATCATTACCAGATATGAGGTTATGTAACAACATAGCTGGTGATGGTAACTAGTTACTTTTATTATTACATTTCTTATTACCTTTGTATGGCGATGTCGCGAAAAATAATGAGTTATGCCTATACGCCAGCATACAAAAATCAAATGAATATAGTTACCTATATGATTACCAGTATTGACAAAAATAATGAGTCTAAAAATGTGTCGAAAATAAATTTTATAAAAAAAAATATTTTTTTAAACTAAAATTTGCTCATTCCGGGAATTGAACCTGGGACTCCAGATTTCCAGTCAATAGCTCTACCATCTGAGCTATTTCGACATGTTATATTTGACAGATAAAAACATAATTGACCTGCTGAGCACAATTGTGCTTACGCGCCGAAATACAGAAATTAAAAAACATGTTACATATATCCTTACCAGTGTTGAAAAAATATTGAGTCTAAAAAAAGCTATAAAAAAATTACAAACAAATCTAGAACATTACTTTTGGTAACGCATTATTTTTCTGTTTTGAAATAATGGAAAAAGTAACTAGTTATTAGTAACTTATTATTATATGTTTTAAAATAATTCAGAAAGTAAAGAGATGTAATTACTGGTAGTCCAAAAAATTAGTAACTCAATATTTTATGTTTTAAAATAATTCAGAAAGTAAATAGGTGCCATTACAGCTAGTCCAAAAAATACTGATATCTCATTACCGTTTCTACACTGGGTAATTATAAATAAATTTATATTTAGTTTTACAAGTATTACATCTATCTGATTAAAGTTTTTTAAAAGAAGTACCATCATCTCTCTTTTTTACTACAATTGAATCGTGAATTTTGAAAAGGGCACATGTCGGATTTTTTTTTGAATTTTAGATTTTATATATTTTTTAAGGCTCGCGTAGAGGCCGATGTTGTGTGAGAACAACGAGTTGACAGCTGAATTCCATGATTGCCGAAAAACATGATTACCTGAAAAAAAAATTAAAACAGCATATCTCGGCCATAACTTCAGATTTTAACACTATTCCAGGAAAAAAAAGAGATGCCGCAGCAGTAGAAAAAGCACTACAATTGAAGATCTATATGTACTTCTTTTTTAACATAAACATTAATGATTTTAATATTGAGTTGTCATAGGAGAGGAGTACTCCCACTAAGAAATTTTGTCAGTACATTTTGAACGAGTGCAAAAGAATCTCTTTTTCACCAATTAAAAGTTTAAAAAAATTCTTCGCAAAAAAAAAATTATATTTTTTTATTTTACAAAAGCTTTTTTGTTCTTGCCACCCTGTATCGAACTTGCGACCTCATGATTGCCAGTTTAGCTCTCTACCGCTGACGTATTCTTTGATATGAAAGTTGACTGGCATAAAAACACCACTTTGTCATTGCGAGATATTGTGCTTTATTCTCTTCAATAAAAGTACTTTGTAAACAAGTGCAAAAGGTGCACTGCAATTTTGTATTGTTTTCAGTACTATTTTCATAAGCGCATAAAAATCAATTTTTCATCATTTTTACTTTATATATTTTTAAAAATTTTTAAATTAAAAAAAAATATTGAATTTAAAAAAATTAATTATAATTATTGAAAAAAATAAAACAAATTAAAAAAAAAAATTAAAAATATATTGTTTCCTCCAGGATTCGAACCCACGATCATCTGTTTAGAAATACTAAATGATAAGAAAATCACTTTTTAGGATCACTTTTAGAGCAATTATGCGTTAGAAACAAAACATAATATGTATTGATTTTTTGAAGATAGTTTAGAATTACTTCTAAAAAGGCAGTAACGGAATACACTAGCGGATACTTGTGAAGCAGTGAAAGAAGTAGTCTGTAAAGCATTACTTCAAATTTTTTTTTGCTGGGATCTTTAACGGTAAGCGAAATAATCAATTTTTAGTGTCCTCCCTACGCACTTTGTTTTTATGGACATGTGCCCTTTTCAAAATTCACAATTAAATTATATAAATGTATTTATTTCTCTGGCATCGTCGTCAACATCATCATTATAATATTTGTACAGTCATTTTTTAACCCTTTAAGTAAACAATTTATACTTAATTACAAAAATTTAAAGACAAGAATACACATTCAATATTATTGATCAATCTTTTTAAAATAAATCAATCAAACAGAAAAAAGTGTTTAAAAATAAGATGTTCTCTGAAATTTATTTTTATCGGTATAAATATTAAATTACAAACTCAATGAGAATTTCTTATTCTCGTTTAGGAGCGTCATTTTAAAATATCAAAGAAAAAACAAAAATATCAATATAAAATTACCACAATTTGCTTTGTCACCTTCCAAAATACTGCTCCGTTGTTTTGACAGATCTTGCAATACAGTGTCATCTATTTCTTTACAACCAATAATAGAAAATAAAATATTGCGATTGGTTGATTCTTAACAAATTGTAGAAAAGAAATTATGAGCTCGTGCCTAAGAATTCATTCTTGACTAAAAAAATCGTCAGCTATGAAGTTTTTAGGATTTCTAGAAAAATTTGTTAGGTTAAATTATAAACTCAATGATAATTTTTTGTTCTCGTTTAGGAGCTTTATTCAATATTTCAATTATCAAAGAAAAAATAAAAACAACAATAAAAAGTTATCACAATTTGCTTTGTCATCTTCCAATATTCGACTCTGTTATTTTGACAACTCTAGCAATGTAGTGACATCTATTTATTTACAACCAATAATAGAAAATAAAATGTTCTGTTTGGTTGATTTTTGAAAACTTGATCAATAATATTGAACAATATTTTTACATTAAAGGGATAAATATGTGTTAGAATTTACAGAGCCGATGAAAAAATAATATTATTAAATGAACATTTAATACATTTAAAACTAATTTTACTATTTTACGGCTCATCACAATTTTATTGAAATTTAAAAAGTCCCTCATTAGCGGGTTAAGAACAATATACAAAGTATAAGTAAACATTCATGTATTCATATAATAATTTCAATACCAAAGAGGATTTTTCATACAATTTTCACAGAATTTTGTTTTTTATTTTCTTTTCAACAATTTCTTGTTCTTAACAATTTCTCGTTAAAATCTAAATTTCTTTAGATAACTTCAATTAAAATTAACAATTCTTTAAGGTTTTTATTATCTTTATGATGCGTTCGTTACCCACACGACAACGTGTGTGCAAAAATGTGACAAAAAGAAGAATTCCATAAAATAAATTAACATTCATTTTATTTTTTTCAAGTTTAGCATGTTCTTGTATACTACATAATAATTCTAGTATGTGTAAATTGTCACAGCTTAATATATAAAACTCATATTAAAACCTTCAGTAACATACATTTATACATATGCATGTAATGACATACAAGCTGATATATACCAACCGAGATAATCACAAACAAATATACTCACATACATTTATAACTAAGTCTAACAATAAGTACTGTCTTCAAGAGAAACATTTTTGTATAAAATTTATGCAAAAAATTTGTAACTAAATATAAGGGCTGAGCTGGTAATTACAAGTGAAAGGTGTTAAAACCCTGTGCCCAAATTCCATTGGACGATTATCGTCTGACGATATCGTTTTAACGATGGTGTAGCTTCACATAGCGGAAATTTTTGTAATCGTTTTTACAAAATTGTTATTTTGACAGCTAATTTAGTTTCCATAGCAATCGTTTTGCATATTTTCTTTCTGAAAACAGTTTTGCTTTATTTCCACTCTTAAACATTAAAGTTATAATTTGATTTAAAAATATTTTAAAATCATACAATTCAACATTTTTGTTTGCACACCTTTTTTAATTGCAAAATTGAGGACAAGGGAACACTGCTGTCAATTTAGCTATATTCCCGTCCAATATAGCGATATTTAAAAAAATCGGGTTTGTGCTCAAATGTTACTGTTCACCAAGACTAATTAAGTTAGTTTTTTGATTTATAACCTCTGAAAATGGATGTCTGATGTAAAAGACACTCAAAAAAGGTTGACAATTACTACTTATATGACTGTTGTTTGGGTAGTAATCAGTAGTTGTTGTACTGTAATTTGGAACAGTTGTTTGAAGCAGTTATTTTTTTTATCTTATAATAAACCACTACCAAAACAGTATTTTTTTCAGAAAACAGTTATTTTTGTTAGTTAAATGGAAATAAACCTCTAAAAAAGCATAAAAAATACTAAAAATTAGTTAAAAATTACATTGTGGAAAAACTGTTGAAATTAGCAGATTTTTTTATATATCTACTTCTAAGATAAGAATATCAAATATAAAACTATTAAATTGACGGGATTTTAGTTATATTTGAGTTAACTTTTAGTTCATTGAAAATGAAAAAATTATCCCAGCAAAAAAAAATTGGAAGTAATGCTTTACAAACTACTTCTTTTACTGCTTCACAAGTATCCGTTAGTGTATTTTTACTGCTTTTTTAGAAGTAATTCTGAACAACCTAAAAAATCACTTCTTTCATTGCTCCCAAAGAATTACTTCTGAACAATATCCAAAAAATCACTTAAGTATGGCTTGTGAAGAATAATTGCTCTAAAAGTGATCCTAAAAAGTTATTTTGATATAATTTGTTATTTCTAAACAGGTGATCGCGGGTTTGATACCTGGAGGCACCAATGTTTTTTTAAATTTTCTTTTATATTTAAAAAAATTTTTTTATATTTATAATTAATTTGTTTAAATTCAATATTTCTTTAATTTTTCAATTTTTAAAAATATATAAAATAAAAATGATGAAAAATTGCTTTCTATGCGCTTATAAAAATAGTACTGAAAACAATACTGAATTGCAGTGCACCTTTAGCACTTGTTTAAAAAGTGCTTTTATTAAAGATAATAAAGCACAATATATCTCAATAAAAATGTGGTGTTTTTCTGCCAGTCAACTTTCATATCAAAGAATAGCTCAGCGGTATAGAGTTAGAGTAGCAATCATGAGGTCTTAAGTTCGATACCCGGTGGCGGTAGTAAAAAAACTTTTGTAAAATAAAAAAAAATATATAATTTTTTTTTGCCAAAAATTTTTCTTTTAATTTTTAATTTGTGAAAAAGAATTTCCTTTGCACTCGTTCAAAAAGTACTGGAAAAATGTTGAAGTGGCAGTACTCCTCTTCTATGACAACTCAATAATAAAATCATTAGTGTTTATGTTAAAAAAGAAGTACATCTAGATCATCAACTGTAGGTCTTTTTCTACTGCTTCGCCATCTCTTTTTTTTTTGCTGGGTAATAAGTTATATTTTCTATGCAAATAATTTAAAACATTTCATTAAAAACTTAATTTTTTTTGGCGCATTTGTAATTCACAGCCACACACTCAAGAGCCCCTCTTCATATTATCAACTACCTTACAACCCTGACAACATGCTGTTCTGTTCGTGTTATATTGTAGAAAAATATGTAAGAAGAAGAAGAAAAAAACAAACTTTATTGTGCATCATTTGCATGTAATTGACATTGAGTTTAATTTCAGCAACATCTTACGTATTTTGCTGAAGTGTGTTGGTGTTAGAGTGAATAGTACTCATATAAACGAACATATATACAACTGGATAAGAAAGCTTTCACATATTTATTCATCTTCAAAGACACACACACTCACATCGACAGTGTGACACATTGTACTCGAAGACACAAAAGTAATTTCGTCATATAAGAAAACAGCGGCAACATCAGCCTATTGTAAACAATTTTATATTTTTTTACTGCACACTTGTATTTCACTTGTATTGTTACTGTGTTCTAACTGTCAGTTCGTCTGTCAATAGTGTTGGCAGAAATATATTTCTTATAGCCCCATTTTCAATGCTAAAATTTCCAAAAAGGAAATGAAAAATGTGCATCAACAACAGAGCTTTGAAGAATTAATTCTTTAATTAAGTTTTTTAATTCTGAATTAAAAATTCAATGAATTAATTCACAAAAGACTATATATTGAATGGAAGTAATTAATATTCGTTTTCATTCGATTTCTTTTGTTACGAATTAATTCAATTGCTATAGTTATTTTTATTAAATCAAATCAATTAATTCACTAGTGAACGTGTTCAATTTTATAAATCGAATGGATAAAAAGTGAATTAATTCCTTACTGAATTAATTCACCACTGAATTAATTCAATTTAATTTTTCGTTCAGTGAATTAAAAAAAATAAGCTCACTGAATTGAAAAACAAAAAATTACATTCACTAAATTCAAAAGCTATCTTCTGCCGTTCAGTACACAGTGGAGTGTTTTAAAAATATTTTGGAAATTATTCAGCCGTTCCTCCAGATTAAAAGTTTCTTTAAGAACACATATAGTATTTAAATTTTTCTGAAAGCATACTTCTTTTAGACGGGCGTAATGGAAACAAATATTCTCCACTTGTAAATTTTTCTTCCCCCAGACCATTCCGATCTCGAGTAAAACATCCCATTTTTGGAAAATTTTCATAGTGTTTTAGGAGTTGTAGAATTTTTTCATATTCTCTCAAATTTTTTTCCATTTTTATATAAAAAATTGTAACAAATAAGAAATGGCTCAATTATTGCCAAAATATTTTGAAAACACTCCACTGTGTACTGAACGGCAAAAAACAGCTTTTGAATTCAGTGAACGTAATTTTTTGTTCTCCAATTCAGTGAATGTAATTTTTTTATTTTATAATTAAGTGTTTGTAACCGTCGCATAGGACAATCGTAATTAATATTAGAATTAATTACTAAAGAATTTTTTCTAGAGCTGATTTATAGGAAGAAGAAGAAGAAAACATTTTTATCGAAAATTTTTAACACACACAAGGGAATCATTTTTTAATTTTTTTTAATTCACTGAATTAACATGAAATTGAACTAATTCAGTGGTGAATTAATTCAGTAAGGAATTAATTCACTTGATTTAATAAAAACAACTATAGCAATTGAATTAATTCTTTGAATATGTTATTTTTTTAAAGAATTAAGTGAATTACTTAAGAAAAGGAATTCATTCAATTCTAAAGAAAATTGAATTCGATTGGTAGTGAATTCATTCAAAAATTAATTAATTCTTCAAAGCTCTGATCAACAAATTGATTTAAATTACTTTATTAATTAAAAAAAAAATACTTGTATGCCAGAGATGGATTTTTTGAGTTTAGGCTGTTACAAAAAAATTTATAACGAATTCGAAAATTTTGAGTCAAATATGGATGGATATAACGTCCATACTAACTGTCCCATTACAGGAAACATTACCTTTTTACTACTTTTATAAACTATATAAAATAGAAATACCCATTATGCAACAAAATTTCCCTTATCTGGCAACCCTAAATGTCACCCACTCAAAAACAAGATATGTTGTTGTTGTTGAACAGTTTGAATTGTTAATTTGTTCGCGCGTTTTTTTTTCTGTTATTGTACAAGTTTTTATTGTGTAAATGTGCGTATTTTATGCGATTTTTTTTTTGTTGTTGTTTCTTTAAGTACAGCAATTTGTTTTTGTTTTTCTCACACTTTATTGTTGATGTTGTTGGAATTGTTATTGTTGTTGCTGATATTTTATGAAGACTAACAGATATTTAGCCTATTTGTACAAGAGTTTATTGTAGCAATTTTGTATTCGTTAGATGTCATCTTGTTCACATTTTTTATGTTCTTGTTATTTTTATACAGTCACAAATTGTATTTACACCCCCATAAAACAGAGATGTGCACTTGTAATTTTATAACAAATGCTGGCAAAAAAGTTCTAAGTTTGGTACACTATGGGTCAAACAGAAAATTTGTAAAAAAAAAACCCATAGAAATAAAACAATTTTTTACGTCTTTTTAGGTCATATTTTTTCAATTGTGCTACTCTGAGCTGTTTTTTCAGTAGCAGAGCTTGAAAAAAAGTAATTCTTTTTTGAATAAACTCGCATTAAAATTGATTCATTTTATGAATCAGTAAATAATTCATTATCATTTAAGACCAATAATTTCATATTGAATAACGTGAGGATGTGAATTATCCAAATTTCAATTGATACAATTTTGATTCGATCGAATTATTTGTTTAATGATTTAATTCACGATCTATAAATCAAGGCAAACATTTTTTGTTAAATTGATTTGTTTAAATTGAATCAATTCGCTTGATTTTATGAAAAGAATCAACAAAAATCAAATTGATTCTTTGAATAAGATATTGATTGAATAAATTTGGCAATAATTCAATCAATAAAATGAGTTTTGCGAATTGATTCGTACAAAATTGAATCAGATTTAAAAATCCAATTAAGGAATTATGTTTTTAAAGGTCTGCTCAGTAGTCCAATTTCAATGAAAAGTTAACACATGTTTTGTAAATTTGCTTAGTTCAGTGTTTTCAGAAATGCATGAAGCAGTTAATAATGAATTTTGACAGAAAATTTAATCTGGTAAAAAGTCGATTGTGCTTAATCTAGCACTAAAAAACTCGATTGAACTACGTTTTAAACTGGTTTATTAACAGTTATACATATAATATGGTTACTAATTCTTAATTATTCGTATTTAAGGTTGCCCATCTCTCCTTTTTCATATGCATTAATACATGTATTTGTTTTTCTAATCAATTTGTAAATTTGATTAAGCAAACTGTAGAGGTGGATTTTTTTTTTTTTTTGCTATTTGAGGATACTTTAGTATTCCGTTTATCTATAAAAATTTACAGTTTTTGTATTAAACGCTTTGATTAATCTTGCATATTTGATGAAGCGAAAACAAATCACTGATAGAAGAGCAAGCAAAAACCTAATAAACGAAAAACTTGACCTTCTATGAGTTAAAAATGACACTGAATTGAAGAATTTTTAATAAATGGCAAATATATGCAGGTGTGTTTTTGCATAAATTTTTTGTCGAAACTGTTGAGAAATAATAAATATTTATTTATGAAAAAAGTTTGAAAAAAAAACACATGATTGATACAAATTTTCAATGTGAATTTTAATTAAAATTGGATAAATCCTTACAAAAATCTTTATTAATTAAAGAAAAATCGCAAAAATAAGAAAAAATCTTATAAGTAGGAAAAAAATCGCTAAAATTTAGAATACAAATAGAATTTTTACCGTAGGATTTTAGTTGATCTAAAGACTGTTGCAATGAGTGTTATTTTTGTTCGCTGTTAAGATCAAGTATGACAAATTCCAAATAGAATTCACAATTTATTTCACAACACATAGAGAAAAAACTTTCCTAGAACCAATGGTTGACAATTAATGCATTTTCAAGTGCTAGCAAGCACTATCATCAGATTGTCTTTATGGGGTTATCTCTACACAGAACGAATTTACAAAATTCTAATTAAATTTTTAAACACTTTTCTCATACCAAATTTGTAAATACAAAAAAAAAACTTTTTAAAAAGGCACCAACAAAGAAATTTGTAAGTCCAAAAAAAATTTCTTTTATTTTTTGTAACTTTGAATTTTTATTTTTAAACAATTTTTATATGAAAGATAACAATTTACAAACTAGTTACAAATATTTCAAACAAAAAAATTGTTGGGAATAAAATTTCAATTTTAAAAGAAAATGTGATTGCTTTTACAAATTCCCATTGTTGGTGCCTACCTTTTTTTCTGTGTAGGTTATAACGAAGATTTAAGTTTTTTATATTTTACGTAAACTCCCTACACTAATAGAAAAAATTCCGTAAACAATTTACTTAAAACTACTAAATATTAGTTAAAAATTATGCTGTAGAAAAAACTGCTAAAATAAGCAGATTATTTTTGCTATATATTAGTAGTATAGGAACAGCAAAAATAAAACTACAGAATTTTAGTTATATATCAGTTAAAATTTTGTGAATGGAAAATAGCAAATTAATCTGCTAAAATCTGCAAAAAAAATTTTGCTAACTAATTAGTAGCCCAAAAAATAAAAAAATAAATTTTTTTTAAATAAATAAATTAATTTTTCAAACGCCTCGTATAGACCAAATGCAATTAATATGCATTTTTATTAATTTTAATTAAGTAGGTTTGAGGTTAAGAAGAAGAATAAACATTTTTCCAAAGTTATAAATACATTATTAATTTGCAAATCAGACTAGATCTAGTTTCTGCCTTTTTTTATGGACAGGCTTCATCAGTGATTTTCCATTAAATTGTATTATTGTTATTGTAAATTTCAAAATTTTCTAAGTTTTTGTTCGATTTTTTTTAAATGCAAATAAATATCGAGCCTTTTGAAAACAGTAGTTTACAATTTTTTTGTAAATATTTTTGTTGATTTCAGCAGTATAGACTGCTATTTGCATTCTACTAAATTTAACTTAAAAATAGCAAAAAAAATTTTTGTAGATATAAGAGTTTATTTTTTTCTATTTTTAGTCTACTAATATTTATCAAAATTTTTTGCAGATTTTACAGTACAATTCGTTATCTTCAATTAACTAGAAGTTAGCTTAAATATAACTAAGATTCTGTAAATTTAACAGTTTTAATTTTGCTGTTCTTATTTCACTAGTATTTATCACAAAAAATCTGCTAATTTTAGCAGTTTTTTCTGCAGCATAATTTTTAACAAATTTTTAGTAACTTTTACTGCTATTTTTACGGATTTATTTTTATGAGTGTACCTTTGATGTCCTAACTTATTACTTATGGAGCTTGGAAGAATAATTCTAATTTGAATGAGTTCCTTTAAATTACCATTCGATTTGCTTTTAAATCAAATAAAGTCATATTTAAGAAATCAGAGGGCATTAGTTTCTTGAAATTCACTCGATCGAATTCAAATATAAGGAAATAAATTCTAAAGTGATTATGCATAATAATTTGTAAATCTTATAACACGTTTATAAAATGAATTTTGTATGGAAAATTTGTTTTATAAGCCATTTATAAATGTAAAAAGTGATTTATGCATATAACACTAAAAATACTGAAAACTCTAATATTTTAAAAATTGCCTAAAAGTCGATCAAAAAATCTTTAAAAACTTGAAATTACCATAGATTTTTAAATTGCTACTGTTAGTTAGAAATGGAGTTCTAATTAAATATCTAAAATTAATTAAACGTTTAAATGTTATTAATAAAATTTGTGTTTTATTATCATCTCTTTTTTTTTTTTTTGTTTTGTTCTTTAATTAATTTTTTATTAAGCCCTCTCTAATCTTAAACAATATGAATATTTGTTTTTCAATCCGGCAGACAGAGAAACAGACAACATGGTAAATTTGTGTTTTTTCTTTTACAAAACACTACAAATACAAAATATATAATGATAACAACATATTGACTGAATGTTCTCTATATAATTCTATACAGCTGAGCCAGATTAACTTCGATTTGTTGGGAAAATAATGAAAAAAAAAGAAAAGTTTTCAATTACTTTTGTTACAATGACTACAAAATTTGTTTTGGGTTTGTGTTTAAAGACAATTAATTGTGGTAGATATTTTTCGATTTCAATTAAATAAACATCTAGAATTAAATATATAAAAAAGAGGAAAATGAAAAGGAAAAGGAAAACCAGATAAGGCAAAGAAAAATAGGGGGAAAATAAATATCTAAATAGAATATACTTTAAAAAATTGTAATAAGGTAAGAATTTAATAAAATTTTATAAAAAGGATTAAATATTACAGTTAGATAACTACAAAATCAGTAAAAATTACGAATTTTTAAATACCTCTAGTTGCTTATATGCCAAGCTATAATTTTATATTATCAATACCTTATTTTAATGACTCGCGCTGTTTGAAAAAAATAATTGTGTTCTGCCTGATATGACTTGAAGAAATAATTAAGATTGCCAAAGGACAGCTGATTAAAGTGTCTTTTTAATATTATTTTTTCTTTTTAAGATTATATTTGGAAAACAAATTAATATATTTGAGCTTGTAATTAATAAAAGTTTGTTAAAACTTACAAACTTTTTTATCTTTTTCAACCAAAAATTTTAAAAAAAAATTTACTTGGTTTTATTAAAAGTATATATATTTTTTTTGTCTACCCAAAAATGTAATTTAATAAAAATTTCAATTAAACTGCTTTTAACTGAATTAAATTAATTTTTAAAAGTTTTTTTTATTTTCTGTTAACAGTATTAATACTATTTAAGACCAGCATTTAAAAGAGAATACAAAAAGAACAAAACCCAAGTAAAAAAGTTTTGATATAGTCATATATTATCATATAAAATTTTGTATAATTATATATTGGAACATATATACCAAGATATAATTATATAAAATTTTACGAAATTATATCCTAAATATATAACTATATCTTGTTATATATTGCACAATATATAGTGCAACATATTACAATATAAAATTATATATAGACCTATACATAGTTACATATGGCTCATATAATTATGTATAATTGTATCGAATTATATACCATTACATCTAGTTGGATATGATTATATTATATTTGATACATTTGGATGAGGACAAAATCCTTATAAAATTGTATCAAACCATATCTTATTCCATCAAATTAGATCTAATTGTGTCAAATTAGATTTAATATGATCATAATACGATCTAATTTGATACAATTAGATGTTCTCATTTTTCGGATATAATTATATAAAAGTCATATAATTTTTTTTAGTAGGGAATTTAATTTTTTTTATTTATAGTAGTCTTTTAAAAAAATATTTGAGCAAATTAAAAAGAAATTCAACTCTTTTATTTTTATAAATTTTATTTGGATTGTTTGGTAAATGTAACTACATACTACACTAATAGAACAAAAATTTGTAAAAAATTTAGTTAAAACTACTAGAAATAAGTTAAAAATGATGCTGCAGAAAAAACTGCTAAATTAGCAGATTATTTTTGCTATATATTAGTAAGATAGGATCAACAAAAATAAAACTGTTAAATATACAGAATTTTAGTGATATTTAGGTTATATGTTTGTTAATAGAAAATAACAAATTAACCTGCTCAAATCAGCAAAAAAAGATTTGCTAAAAATTAGTAGCCTTAAAAATCACAAAAAATTTAAAATTTTCGAATTTTTTTCCACTTCTTTTTAAGTGTAAATAAAAATCAGGCCTTTTGAAAACAGCAGTTTACAATTTTTTTTAGCAAATATTTCTGTAAATTTAACAGTATAGACTGCTATTTCCATTAAACTAAATTTAGCTTAAAAATAACAAATATTTTGTAGATATAACAGTTTATTTTTGCTATTTTTAGGCTACGAATATTTAGTAAAATTTTCTGCAGATTTTACAGTACAATTTGTTATTTTCAATTAACTAGAAGTTAACATAAATATAACCAAAATTCTATAAATTTAACAGTTTTAATTTTGCAGTTCTTATTTTACTAGTATTTAGCAAAAAAAATCTGTTAATTTGACAGTTTTTTCTGCAACATCATTTTTAACTAATTTTTAGTTGCTTTTTATACTATTTTTGAAAATTTATTTCCATGAGTGAACTGTACAAGTGCAATCTATTATTTGAAGTTTATTTATGACAGCTCAATTTTGTTTAAACAAACAAAAAACATTCTATAATTCCTTTATAAAACAACAGTCCATTAATTTGTTTATGAAACAAGTTTAGACAATTTAGCAAAGCAATTACCACTAGTGACAGTTTTATACTCTTTTTTTGCACTTTTCACTGATTCCACTATATCATCAGACTCATCAAAAACTATATCATCAGACTGAACAAAAAAAAACCATAGTTTTATGGGAAGGATGTAATGTTACAAAAGCTAGTTTTTGTAAAAAAAACGAATTCCTGGAAGGGAAACAAATTCTCGGAAAGTAATTTTAATCAACGGTGGAATAAATATACTGATATAAATAATGGCGACATACCAATCGCCTCACATTACATTCGAATACTGGTCTTAGAAGTCTACCGGAAAATAAGTCTAAGGTGATCAGTGTTTTACTCCTATGAGACTACCTGCTCGCTTCTTTTGAAGTGAAAATATTCTTTTTTAAGTTAACTATTAAACAAAAGAAAATGTCAAACAATTTTATACAAAAAAAAAAACAACAGATTTTTGGATTTAACTATTAGTTAACTCTAAAGCCTTCATGAGACCCACCGTTATTGTTTCTCTTTGAAATGTTTAAAGAAAATTGGAAAATAAATAAAAAATAAACTATAACGGCTGTGGTTTTTAAACATACTAGAAGATTCCACTTGTACTTAAATTTTCACACTTATATTATTCATAGCAGAGTCCTAAACACTTAACATTATAGTTAAATTTATTAAATGTAGTGCTGCCAGATTGGCGCGTTTAGTAACTCCTGTTTCTCGCAATATTTTTCTTCTAAAATTTCAGGATTTTCTTTATTAGACCAATTCAATTTCGTAACAGCATTAAATGAAAGTTATTTATTATTACCTTTCCAATTTT
The DNA here is from genome assembly GCA_949987735.1 of Leucophora obtusa. Lineage (NCBI taxonomy): Eukaryota > Metazoa > Arthropoda > Insecta > Diptera > Anthomyiidae > Leucophora > Leucophora obtusa. The sequence continues at coordinate 13,502,553 of OX465296.1, forward strand.
CATACAGAAAAGTTTGGAATAACTTTGAAATTTATTCTTACCCTCTATATATATTAACTTGACCCTGGTGTTTCCAAAACGCCTTTAAATAAAATGAAATTTTTTACTTTAAATAGACCAAATATTAATTAAAATTTGATTATGGTATTTCCAAATTTGTCTTAAATGGCCATTAGTTACACAAAATCAGATATGTGGTCCATATTTGGTTGTACACACAAATTATTTTGATGGTAAAATTAACTAAAAATACAATTTAAAATGAATAGAATTTCAGTTAAAAACCGGTCTACTCACATTTTCATTTAATTGAACAATTTTTTTATTTGTTTTTGACTTTCAATAACTGACTATCAGAAACTGTAAAATCAACTTAGAGTTACTTTATTTTTACTACAAAAATAACAAACAAAACGGTGCGAAGAACGGAATTTATATTTGATTTTACTAAAAAAAACTTTTATTTTAAAACAAAATAAAGGACTAGAAAATTTGACTGTTACGAAATATCCATATTTTTATTTAGGTAAATTTTTAAATAACTTATGAAAAAGTGTAAAATAATTTTTCTTCTACGAACAACTGTTATTACTTTTAAAAATAACTGAACGGAAAAAACTACAGAAACAACTAACAAAAAGTGACTGTATTTTTTTTGTGAGTGTATCCATATAACAAACTTCTGAGTACAAAATTTTTCAGTATAAAACCATCTCGTAGTCAATTTAGCGGTGTTTGTCCTTCAGTCTGTACACATATCCTTGTAATCATGTAAACCACAGATTGCAGTTGTGAAGGAAACAGTCAGTTGAAAAATCCCACAAGCGGGGCACCCTGTTGGTAAACCTAATAGAATAATACTGGCCCTTAGTTTATACAAATTAATAAAAAAATTCTAAAAACTACACTCAAAGAAGCTTTACAGTTAACTGTAATTACAGTTGTTTTCCATGGAAAAATACAGGATAATTATTATGACAGTTATTTAAAAGAACAACTAACGAAAAGTACTGTATTTCATAGCAATAGTTTAAAGCAGTTATTTTTAATATAATAAACAACTACCGAAACAGTATTTTTGCGGTAAACAGTTATTTTTGTTAGTTATTTAAAAAATACAAAATTTTATTAATTTTTTTTTTTTTTGTTTAGTTTAAGTACGATAAAGTAATTACCAATTTTTTATAATCAAAAGAAATGTTTTTTTATTAAACTATACCTGTAACTACAAAAGACAGTAGTTTTTATCTATTTTGTCAGTTGTTTTAAAAAAAAAATTGGCAGTCAATTTAACGACATTGTAAGTTAGTTATTTTTTAACAGTGAAAAATAACCAAATTAACCTTTTTAACTGCATATACCCTTGTTTAAATTGTCATTTTCAGTAGTTTCTAGGGACACCAATCTTTTTGAATAATAAAACAATGGAAAACATGTTGTATTTGGCGACACAATCTAATTCTAACCCTAATGTCACTAGTGGTAATTTTTCATAATTTATTTATTTTTAACTTTTTCCAGCTAGATATTCTTTTTAGCTATTTCTAGCGATTTTTTTTGGCAAGATTTGGCTAAAATTTGCCAAGAGTGTTCTACACACACAAGAAATATGGCACTTGTTTACAAATTTGTGGTGAAAAAATATGATACACCATTTCTTCCTGTGTCTTTGGTCAAAAAAGAACAAAGAAGAAATTTTACAGTATTAAATAAATAAAATAAGATATATTAAAAAAAAAATTATTTAAATTTTTGCATTCAAAATACAAAAATAATTTTTTCGGATTTTCTATATTTTCATGTATTTAGTTAGAATATTGTTCTACCTCAAGTCCAAAATCTAATATGATATTGTCGTATTTTGTAGCTTCAGAAATGTTGACCATTTTCATGATATGTTGACCATTTTACTGGGCATCAGTTGTCTGCAATAAGAAAATCATAACTGGGTAATGCAGGCCGAGGCATTACAAACAGTTAATAAAATCAATGGAACGATAATTATGTACTTTTTATCATTGAACTATCTGATTTGGTAAAACTCCAGTTTTAACTGCATTCGTAGTTATTTATACAGTTTTACAATAGCTTTGATGTATGTTGTTTTAACTGCATTTGTAATTGCTTTTGCTACATTTGCTAGTTTATTTTTAACAGTTAAAAATAATTCAAAGACTATTTTTAATATTCTGGACCTTATGCAAAGAAGGTCGTTGGCACTCATCAATGGTAGCAGGGTATCCAGCTCTGTGGACTCATTGGAACATCGTCGGATTGTGGCTTGTATAATACTGTTCTATTGATATTACCATGCGAAGTGTTTTACTGATATAAGTGAACTTTTTCATGGGGCCCGTGTTTTTGTTCGGAAGACAATCTTGTTCGGTAGAGCTAATTCGTTTGTAAATTGTCGATTTCCCAGTTGATTGCATAACGCATCTCAGGAAAAATTCGATCATTAGTCGAACCACCGGTATGTGGAATAAATTCGCCTCAGATGATTTTTCAGATACTTTCAAATTAGATAAATATAAGTCAAATGTCCACAAACACTACTCCGTCTTTCCTACTTCCCAAAACTTATCCTGGTATCAATACAGTGCATTAGTAGGGGGCATCCCCTAAATATTGATCGTTAGTAAACAAAATTTTACTTGACCCTTCCTAAAGTTTTTTTAAACTGGTACGCAGTTTTTATTTTTTTATGATTTTACATTTCTTTGGGCATTAAGGGGTTGCAAAATTCCTATATAATACATTTTTACTATATTTTAATAACTTCCCTAAGCCTCCTTCCCTTTTTCTGCCAGTTATATATTTTTTTTTCCTTCAGCGTCTGTATCATGTTAATTTAAGTTAAACGGAAGTGAGTAATTTTTTTTTCACTTTTCCATCATGATGTTTCAATTTTTCATATGATGCTGGAAAAAACAAACCATGACGGTGTAATTTTTGTACATTTTCAACATTTTGCTGTCAGTTGACATAAAACTATTAATTTTAACATGATTTTTTTTCTGTTTCAATGTACACATGTATATTTATCCTTATTGAAAAAAGGTGGTTATAAAATATATTTTGAATATTGAATTGAAATGTTAATAAATATTATTTTCGGCTCTATATAATGTTTATTTCGAAAAATGGTTAAAAAAAACGAAAAGGAAATTAAATCACATGAATTAAGGCTATGGGTATTAAAATAAGTGATTTATATTAATATTGATTATATAGCAGGCCAACAAAAAAAATGACAGTTATATTTTAAAAATCTAATAGCTTAAATAAGATAAAATCTCTTTCAGTTTTAATTTAAATATTTAGCTTCACAAATAAGATTTTTTCTAAGCATTAAATTAAATGTTGTAGCATGTACTTAGTAGCTTCTAAGTACCCTTTAATATGACAAGGACTTCAATTTCCAAGGCACTAGCATAGTTGTTTTATGTTAGTTATAAAATATGTATGTATGTCATTATCACAATCTTGTCACCCTTTTCATTTTATTTTTAGTTTTTTCTAGCACTTTATCTGTAGTTTTCTTTCATATTGTGTCTCCTATTTGCCTTTGTATAAAACTAACAATAGTTCACGTGTTTTACATACATTTCCAATGTTGTATAACTACGTGTAGTAACCACAAGTGTCACATTAGTGTGGCAAAACATACTTTACACACATCCCAGGAAAGTTTTTGACAATCGTTTGACAATGACAACAATTCTGGAACGCGTTCCACTAGAACTTTCATATATATGGAAATAATTCGGGAACTCATATCACCGATTGATGGAGAATCAATTCTAGCATTAATTCCAGAACAGATTCTAAAACAACCGGTTCCTGCTTGGAGGAATAAAAGCGGTTGCTTGAGGGATGATTTCAAACAGAATGGCAAAGTAGCTATTCTACAGCTTAATCTTTGAAACAAAAAAAATTTATTGGGATATTTTGCCTCACCGTCTCTCAGCATAATTATTTTTGCATCATAAACTATAAAAGTGTGTTTTTTTCATATTCTTAAAAATAGACATTAATTAAAAACACATTAAATTAGAATAGTAGTGGCAGACTTTTGTTTGTAGACTGAATGTACATAAAAGATTTAGACAAAAAGAAAAACATTATTTGTGGTTAGACTGTGAATATAATTTGGAAAAATATTCCAAAGAAATTAAATTTAATGATGATATAGTGGGTCTAAGATGTAAACTGTTTTTTGTGGTATTTGAAAAACTAATACAAAAATGTATAAAAATCAAATTTTAACATAAACCTTATTTCAGGTTACAGGTTGCCATTTTTTTTTTGTCCACACTCTAATTAAATTCTGTTGAAATTTACCCAACTTATAGTAGGAAACTGAACTCCTACTATAAATTGGGTAAATTTACTCTATGTGCGTAATTGAAAAAAAATACGCACATTGTGTTTAAGTTGGTGCACAAATAATTTGTAATTTTACATTGAAAGTGCGTAAAAATTAAATCAAATTTTGAAATTAGTGTGTTAATTTACTAAATTTGTGTGTAAAAAAGCACGTTTCACGTGTAAATGTACGCATAAAATGCGTAAAAATCCACAAAAAATGCCCAAAAATCCACAGAAAGTGCGTAAAAATAAAATATAATGCGTACATTTACAACAGGTGTGCTAACTTTAAGCACCACCCAAAAATTTTTTTAAATAAAATATCAAATTAATTTTTAGTACGTATTTTATTAATAATAATATCCGAGTCATTCTCTCATAATCGTTTATGTCCAAATTAGTCGTTTTGGGATCTTAAGCCATTTGTATAAAATTCATATAAAAATTTGTTATAACTATTGAATGGGTGCGATGATTCCTGCTCAACAAAATGCCTTCTTTGAAAGGGGGGCAGTAACCGTCAACAATAATGGGAGAAAACGCCTTAAGAGAGCTATGGCCTACGCAGGAACAACTGAGTGCAATGACTCCTGCTCAACAAAGTCAGTATTCATTGAGTACTGCCTAACTTGCAGTTGTTCCTGCGTAGGCCATATCTCTCTTAAGGCGTTTTCTCCCGTTATTGTTGACGGTTACTGCCTCCCTTTCAAAGAAGGCATTTTGTTGAGCAGCAGTCATTGCACCCAGTTGTTTTACCAAGGCGTATCTTTCTTACGGCATTTTCTCCTGTTATTGTTGACGGTTGTTGGTTGACTGCCTCCCTTGCAAAGAACGCATTTTGTTGAGCAGGAGTTATTGCACCCAGTAGTTCCTGCCTAGGCCGTGTCTCTCTTACGGCGTTTTCAATTTTGAAATGAGGTTTAGACTACCACATGCGTTAATAATAATTACCAAAAACAATTTCATGCTTATGTTGCTATTTCCAGCCTCTAATGTGTTTGTGGAAATGTTGTAATTCACAAAAAATAATCCGTTTTCGCTTTTTCTTTTATTATTTATAATTTTTTTCAATTTTTTCCAATTTGAAATGTCAGAGTATTTATTACTATTATTGGATAGTATATTTACCAACTTTGTGCGTAAAAATTTTATTTAACAAAACAATAGTAATTTTAGGCACAATGTGTTTATTTATAAGCACATAATATCTAAAAATACTTTGTGTGTGTATTATTGCGTATGAAAGTGGGTACAAAAAAAGTTTACGTATTTTTTGTTTATATTTACCGAATTTTCGTAAAATTAAACAAAATTTTACCCATTTTATAGTAGTAAATTTACAAACATTTTTTAGAGTGCATATAACTAAGGTTGACCCTAATGAGCATATATGGTCATATATGGGCTAGTATATACATGGATATAGCTAATCATATATGGGTGTAGTTGATCGTATATGTCCATATAAAGTTCCATAAACGGTATATCATACATATATGCCAAATATACATCCGAAATTTTGGAGTATATTGCCGTATATAATCGTATATGAACATATATTAACGATATATATGCATATATGAACATATATGATCATATGCGACCATATACCCTCAAATTTTAGATTTGAACACATATTTTCATATATATGATTATACATGGTCATATATTGTACTATATATGGTCAGCTATACCCATATATGGCTATAGCTGACCATATATGTCCATATATTGTACGATATAACCGTCTCAACGATATATGGTCTCATATATAATCAATCGGACCCGAAATTTGAGGGTATATGGTCATATATGATCGCATATGTTCATATATGCTCATATATGGTCATATATTATCATATATGATCATCCGAAATTTGAGGGTATATGGTCATATATGATCACATATGTTCATATATGCTCATATATGATCATATCTGGCCATATACCCTCAAATTTCGGATCCGAACATATATGGGCATGTGTGCAATCATGTACGATCGCATCAAACCAATCAAAAATTTTGTATTGCTATTTTCGCGTTTAATAGGCCAGAATATATAAAAAAACCAACATTTGCATGCACTGCCCTAAATGGTTGTAAACTACCCAGTCAGTAAAATACACACGGGAAAGCGATGGCAATAAACTTTAACAGTTAGCACAAGTACTGGCAAAAAGTGCTTTCTCGTTCCCAAAAGGATAACATCATTAGATCAGCTGTTCAAAAAGTGCCGGAAAAGCACTGGGGAAACAAAATTTCCAACGTAGGCAAACCGCTGGTAAAACCAATAAGTAGGTGGTCTGGAAATATATTTTCCAAAATAAAATTTAAAAAAAGTTAATGTTTTTTTTTGCCATGGCTTGATTTGGACCCAGGCCGTCAGATTGGCAGACGACAGCTCTACCCACTGAGCTAACAAGACATATAATACTTGATGGCTAAAAACATAAATGAATGATAACAGCTGGACAACTTCTGGTTGCGCTAAAATGTTGTTTTTTGCAGCTAATATACCAGCGTTGGAAAAACAAAACAAAAAGTTGGTCTTAAAAAAGCTTTTCCAAAAAAAAAAAAATTTATTTTATAAAGCAAAAAATTTTTGAATTAAAAAAAATCATAAAAAAATATGTTGCTTGCTGGATTTGAACTCGGAACCTTCTGCTACGAAGCGTCATCATTTTTATAAAATCATTGCTCTACCAGTGAATTGATTTGTTTACTGCTGGCAATTTGTGGTTAGGGAGTACTGGATAAAAACTGTTTGCAAATGTTGGCATAGCACTCTAAGCCTATTATTTGCCAGTGGGTTTTTTTATAATTCGTCCCAATTTTTGTAAACCAAATGCTAGCAAAACGCTTTGTGCAAACGCTGGCAAAGAGTCTCAAGTGAGTGTTCTGCCAGTTATTTATTTTTAACACCGCTTTTTAACCCAGTGCTATGCCAGTGCTTGTTTTTTTGTACCACTGCCAATTTCTGACTGGTTAGTGTTATTAATACTTTTTTAAACGATTCCTATTTAAAGCATATTTTAAGGAATAATTTATTTTCAAATTTAACAAAACAGCACATTACATATTTTGGCTAAAAATTTCAAACTGAAAAACCTTCGTTACGTATTTTGTTTCCTTTGTCTATTCATATATACATATATGAGGATTTTAATACTAACTGTATCGCTATAGTAAAGAAGGAATAAGAGTATATTGACTTAATGTCAAACTTGCAGTATTTAATATCCTATACGATACTAATAAAAATATGAAAATAGCTAAGTGATTGTTTGATTGTTAAGAAGACAAAAATGGAGAAAAATAAAAAGAGCATTACTTGCTGTGGAGGCACTAGCTTTTCCAAAACTCGAGAATTCTGATGAGACATTTTGCCGGATCGAAATACATATATCAACATAGCTAAAAATAATAAATTTGCTTTACTATTGTAAATATACGAAGACTGGATGCTCCTTATAAATGCACAGAATTTTTACCGGATGAATTATCTAAGATATCAGGCATTCGACTGGGTGTTGTGATTAGATATTTCAATACTTTGGGTTGGATCTAGCACCCTTCGAGTGGTGTGGTTTTTCACAACGGAGTCATCTTTCACTCTATTTTTTACTCGCATAGTATGCGCTGCCACTTTAACCAATCAAGTCAATCAAACATAACCAGTGAGGAAGGACATCAGTGCGTATAATCAATATCGTTCGTATTTATCATATTGATTATACGCACTGATGTCCCAAATTATTATAGAACAAATTTTGATTGAATTTTTTAGGTAGACAATTTTTAAATATTTTCTCTAAAAACGCACGCTAAAACTTTCTGAATCGATATAATATTATTCAAACATTTTTTTTTAAATAAAAACTAGAAAATTTGGACTTTTTTTAGATAAATTCAGAACTACACCCAGAAAACAGATTCGGTGCTCACAGTTGCATCAAATGAATTTTTCGGTTGTGGCTACCGAATTATTCTTGATACAACTGAAATTCTGTTGCCATAGTCAAATTATTCCTGTCTCAATTGGTTTTCTGTTGCCACAACTGAAAAATTCGGCTACCAAAACCGAACCATGCGATTGGCTACAAATGCAGTTATCAGAACTGAATCTGTTTTCTGGGTGTAGTTATAAATTTTGAAAAAGTTTTAAAATTATAATTTCACTTAGTAAAAATATATTTTCTAAATTGCCCATTGCTTATATAATAAATAACCAGAGTTAAATATTAACTACATATATCGTCATATGAATTTGATATTCATGGTTAAGCATTAAGCCACATTCACAATGATAGAGTACTTCACTCTGCAGAGTGGATTTTATTTCTTCCTTTTTCCCACTTACATATTTTTTGTATCATGTCATCTCTATTTTAGTAAACACCACTCTACAGAGTGGAATACTCTATCATTGTGAATCTAGCTTTAAACTTTGGTTATTTTGAGAAAAGTTAGCAGGTAATAGACAAAATGATTTTCCAAATTCCTTTAAATTATTATAAATAACTACTACTTTTTACTTTTTGGGAAAATTTAAAAAAGTTGTGCCATTTTCTATTCGGTTCTTTTAGAACAATAAATACTGCATGTTTCAAATGAATACGATATACTTTTTTAGCTGGACTGTTGGTATGAAAAGCCTTATATATGTATGTGGTTTTGTTTTGTTTCTATAGTTTGTGGGTGTTTTTTATATAATGATATATATTATTTTATATATATTTTTTACACATTTCCACTATTATGAACAAAAACCAAACCAAAAAAAAATTATAATAAAACAAGTGTTTATTTAAATGCACACAACCATTAACGCCTTATATAACTACCCAGTCAGAAAAATACAAACGGGAAAGCGATGGCAAAGCACTTTAACAGGTGGTACAAGTAGTGGGAAAAAGTGCTTTCCCATTCCCAAAATGATAACATCAGTAGAGAAAAGGACCGGCTGTTCAAAAAGCGACGGCAAAACGCTGGCAAAACCAATAAATAGGTGGTCTGGAAATATATTTTCCAAAATAAAATTTAAAAAAAGTTCATATGTATTTTTTTTTGGTCCTGCCGTGATTTGAACCCAGGCTGTCAGATTGGTACACGATTGCTCTACCCACTGAGCTAACGAGACATATAATATTTGATGGCTAAACACATACATAAATGAGTGATAATAGCTGGACAACTACTGGCTATGCTAAAATGCTAGCACTGGCAAACAGTTTCTTGGAACTAATACTTATGCCAGCGTTGGGAGAGCAAAAAAAAGTTGGTCTAAAGAAGCTTTTCCACAAACAAAAAATTGATTTTATAGAACAAAAAAATTTTTAAATAAAAAAATCAAAAAAAAATTTTTTGCTTGCAACCGGATTTGAACTTAGAACCAACCTCCTGACTACAAACCTTTTTTAACGAATTGTCAACATTTTTATAAAATCATTGCTCTACCAGTCAATTGGTTTTTGTCCCAGTGGTAGCATTGGCTAGGTAGCACTGGATAACCACTGGTTGCAAACTTTGGCATATCACTCTTAGACCATTCTTTGCCAGTGGATTTTTTTATAAACCACCGAAATTTTTGTAAAACAAATACTGACGAAACGCTTTTTGCAAACGCTGGCAAAGCATCCCAAATGAGTGTTCTCCCAGTCATTTATTTTCAACACCGTGGTTATGATTTTTTGTACCACTGGCGATTCTGATTGGGTATGTACACATGTATTGTAAAAACTAAATTGTATAAGTGTATGTATGTGGGAAGTATGAATAAAATGAATAGAAATTGTAAATGTCTGGCTAGGAAAGCATTGTGTTCGAAATACTCCCATTATTCTTATTTAGAAAAAGGCTCCGATATTATTTGAAAAATTTCAATTATGATATACAAAATTTACAAAATTTTTCTCTTAACATTTTTTTTTAGAATCTTCTTCTGAATGAAATTTATGTATAGTTGATCTTTTAATTCGTAAATGAATTATTTTCGTTCGATTTGAGATCATATATATTATCGAATTTTCTTTAAATTATAGATAACAAAATTTTTTACAAGTAAATTACAGAGAATAAGAATTGAAAAAATTCGATAGGGGCCAGTATGAGGGAATAAGAATTAAGATTTCGCTACAAGCCCATAATCAATATCTATACAGTTATATACTCGTATTAATAACACTGTACAAGAAAACAAAATTTTTTCCAAACTAACAAGGTTCTGACAACAAATTCTGGCAGAAGGGACACAAGAAAAAATATACGTGTACCGGCATTTTAAAAGTTTACATCTGGTCCTATATTTTTTGGGGAGTAAAAGAGTCCCCCATTTTGCAAATGCTTATTGTGAATCGGCTTAGGAAACTATGTGAATTTTCCATTATAGGTATAGCATGAGTTCAGCGAACTTATGTAAAACACTACGAAGAACATTTTTGTGGAACATTCTAACCCTCTGACTTTTCAATTAAAGCGACTTTTTGGCTCCTTTTTAAAAGAGGACAAAAAATACCCGTAAGTTGAAGAGTTAGAGGGTTAAAATGTTCCGCAAAAATATTTGTCATGAAATTCTACCAGAATGTCTCTGAAGACATTAAAGTTTGAAATTTAACTTCAATGTCAGAAATAAGTGAAAATTTAAAACTAACCTCCTAAAATCCAGATTTGTGGGGCTTTTGAGCGCCAATTCTGAATAATAACGAAATTAACCCTTAAACACATTTAAAGTTTTGACTTATTTCTGGCATTGAAATAAAATTTTCAACTTTGATGTGTTTAGAAACTTATAGTAGAATTTCATGACAAATATTTTTGTGGTACATTTTAACCCTCTAACTCTACCACTTACGGGTATTTTTTCTACCTTTTTGAAAAAGCAGCCAACAAAGTCCCTTTAATTGAAGAGTTAGAGGATTAAAATATTCCACAAAAATTTTCCTCGTAGTGTTTTACATAAGTTTACTGCACACCTTCTATACCTGAAATGGAAGATTCACATGGTTTTCTATGCCGATTCACAATAAACATTTGCAAAAGGGGGCAAACGTTAACTCCCAAAACGTATATTTTTTTTTGAATCCTCTATTCCAGAATCAGTTGTCAGAATCTTACTGTACTGTTGTACTGTATAATTGATGATGACCTATTTATGTTGAATGCGAAATTAATTTACAATCCGAAGCAACTCCATTACACTAAAATCAACGAAATTCTAGCAATGCTATTTTTATCTTCCGTTATAACTATTTTTTATTTAATTTTTCTTAAATTTCAAAAATAGTGCCCTAAGGGCCATTAGCAATAAACAAATTAATCTAAAGTTTGAGCTAACTTTAGAGTTGTAGATATCAAATTCCATACAAATTTGAATTTTTTAACTTTAAGTTTGTGTTAACTTTGGGGTATTTGTATATTGTTAATGGGCGTAAGTGATTTAAAAATTATGAATCATGATATAAAAATTTTTTATTAACGAAATGTATCATTAGTTCTTCAAACGCAAAATGTCTCTGAAGCGAAGAATAACAATAAAAAAAAATCACCACTTTTGGCACTTTACATGAAAAAATCAGCGAAATGGCTATGTTGAATGGGAATCTTCCATTTTAGGTATAGGATGTGTTGAGCGGACTTTTGTAAAACACTACGAGCAACATTTTTGTGGAACATTCTAACCCTCTAACTCTTCAATTAAAGGGAATTTTTTGGCCCCTTTTTAAAAAGGGACAAAAAAGATCCGTAAGTTGAAGAGTTAGAGGGTTAAAATGTTCCACAAAAATATTCCGCGTAGTGTTTTACATAAGTTCGCTAAACACATCCTATACCTAAAATGGAAGATTCCCATGGTTTCTCCCTAAAATCCAGATTTGTGGGACATTTGAGCACCAATTCTGAATAAGTACGAAAGTGCCAAAAATGGTGATTTTTTGAAATGATTGTATGGGGAACCTCCCAGGGGGTTTCCAAGGGGTATGCCACTGGCTTGGGTGGGTCGGCCTTCCAAAGTTAGTGGGGGTCGGACATACATTTGGACCCGATTGGGACACTCTAAATGGGTCAAAGTGGGATTTTTAAAAATTTGACCCTACGGGTAAAAAGTTGGGGTATGCCACTGGCTTGGGTGGGTCGGCCTTCCAAAGTTAGTGGGGGTCGGACATACATTTGGACCCGATTGGGACACTCTAAATGGGTCAAAGTGGGATTTTTAAAAATTTGACCCTACGGGTAAAAAGTTGGGACATCAGAATTCATTTTAGAGGTATGGTTCCTCGGTCAAAGCTTCTTATTTTGATCCCTAGAATACGATTTTCCTTGTCACTTGAGCGATTTTTTTGCCTTCCTACAAATCGACCCGCCCTAATATCCATATTTTTATATGCAGCTGAAAACAGTTCTATTTTTTGATTTTATCAATGTTCGTTCATTATTGTTTTGATATATTACCATCAAAACAATAATGAATGAAACTTGCTGCATATGCCAAATGCAGCAACACAATAATAAATTATTATAAAAAAATTTTTTTATCGGGATAAACATTAATTGGAACAACTTCTTCAACAACTCAAAACTTATTCAAAAAATAATGATAAATATTTTTTTTGAAGGCATGTCCCTATTCGAATTTCATTCTTTCCCAACGAAATCGTCCGGGAACGACGTTGTTTAATAATTAAAATATCAAAAAAGAAACAAAAACAACAGGAAAAATAGCCACAATTTACTTTGTCATCTTTCAAAATACTGCTCTGTTGTTTTGACAGATCTACCAATGTAGTTATTATTGTTTTTTATTTTTATGTGCCCAATTTGCTTGGTTTGCCAAACAGTGGTATATGCAGAAAAAAAACTGCTCATTAAATGGTAAAATTGCGGATATAGAGAAAAATCCATATAAATTTTCATTAAATTAACAAATTTTTCTGTTGAGCAAACAGACATATTATTTTGAGCGTACTCTCATAGCCAGATTTAATTTAGTACTCTCGTAGTCAGATTTAATTTACTCAAAAATTGCATTCCCATCGACGATATATTAATTATGGAATAAAAATATTTGTAAAAAAATTTGGACCTTCTGATGTTTATAATGGAGAACAAATGCTTTTAAAGTTTTTCTTTGGAAAATCATTTGAATTATTTTTATTCCTCCTAACTTTGGAAATAACACTTAAAAATAGTTTAAAGGATTTCCTATAAATCGGAGTTGATATGTAGGGATACTCTACACTGCTTCTGAGTATTTGTTTGTTATGGTAAGTGGTGAAAGTAACATCACCCTCATCAGCATCATCCTCATCACCAGAAGCAGCGTTATTATCATTATCAACGTCATCAACACTGGTAACACAAAACTATGTAACTAACGAGCAAGAAATGAACATTTAAATTGGACTAACAATACAATAATAACAAAAACATTTATATAACTACAGCAACAAAACAAAAAACAAAGTTTTATGTGTTAGTATTACAAATAAAACAAACGCTAATGGTATTAAAATAGATTCTTTTTTTCTTGTTTAACAGAAAATTATATTAAATTATATTTTCTTTTTTACACAAACGAAATACTACACCATACACGTAATTTAGAGAAATCATTTGTCATTTCTTTTTATAACAAAAACAAAATATATATTCTAGATCGTTATAAAAAAAAGTGTACCACAAAAAGACCATGAATTTAGTAGAGAAACGAAAGTTAGAAAAAGTTTAAATTTGTTTAAGGATCAGTTTTTATCATTGGCAATAAAAATGCTAATTAAGTAAGAAATTTTGTTTGAAAATTTTTTAACTCGAGTAAATTTTTTTAAAAATATTGTATTTATGACGATATGTATGATCTTCTAATTGATAAATTAATGGTTTTTCGTTTGATTTGAGATCATACAAGTAAATTAAAGAGAATAAAAATTGAAAAAAAAAATCAATAAATCCAGTGGGATAGAATACGTATTTTCGGGTTCCGCTACAGACCCATCTTCAGTATCCTATTTATGGGTTAGCAATTGATGATCTATTTATATTGAATGTGAAACAAATAAGCATATAGAGTTAAATGCCCATCTATGATGGATTTAACAAAAACATAATTTGTTTCTTAATCCTAAAAGTATGCTTTAATTTTTTTTAATGTATACATTCTACGTATTCTCTATACATTATGGACTTATTCTTAAAGTTTATTTTTACTTTAACAAATTTATAAATCTCTATCTTTATCTCCTCCTGCTTTATACTTAAATTATGCTTAAATATCCTTTTAATGTATATCACTATAATCACATGTATATATTCATGTTTTCTCCAAGAACATATTCGTATGTCGTATCTACATTGTAAATAAATTGCCTTGGTATTTGTATTATGTTTTTGTATCATGTTTCGTTAAACATTAGCATGTAGTTTGTAAGTAGTTGTTCTATTAGTTTGCCTCTGTTATTGTTGTTTAATCAAGTGTTAATACATTAATGATTAACTGAATGAACATTTACTAATTTCATCAAATTAGTTTTAATCTTGTTTGCGCTGAAAATTGTATGGAGTGAAACTATCAAGCACTTTGCTAAATAGCATCACGATTTTTAATATAAAATCTTTAAATAACTTTGCATAAACTTTTTGTTTCTTGGTACAATAGAATAATGAAAAGGATAAAGTTAAAGAAGAAATTAGCTTAATTAAGGAAAAATATAATTAGTTTAAAAATGTATTTTCAAATTAATTTATATTAAATTAAAATTTCAAATGATTGATGGCATTGGAAGAAAGTTTTTATATTAAAGAAAAACTTAAGCTGGAACAATTTCTTTTAGTGCCAGTTTTATAGTCAAAACTAAGAATGCTTTGTGTCTTAAATATTTCTTAAGTTATAATAGAAAATTTGTTTTTAGTTCTGACTATAAAACTGGCCCCTAAAATAATTAAATAATAGGCGTGTTCATTTACTTACTACAAGTTACTACTTTTACTACAGCTGGAAAAATTCAATACAAAAAGTAAACAAAACTTTCCAATTGTAGTAAAAGTAGTACGAATTTCGAGTAAATGAACACACTGAATATATCTGCAAAAAAAATAAAAATATCTCGATATAGATAAATTTGAAATGGCGAATATGCCAGATCCTGTGCAAATTTAAATGTAATTTATTTTCTATTGTTCGATGTCACTACATTGCTAGATCTGTCAAAACAACATCAAAGTATTTTCGAAGATGACAAAGCAAATTGTGGTAAAGATTTTTTGTTGTTGACTTTGTTTTTTTTTTTTTTTGGTATTTTAAATGTTAAATAACTATCCTAGGCGAGAACAAGAAATTCTCATTGAGTTTGAAATTCAACCTAACAACTATTTCTACACTGAGAGAATTATCATCACTTCAGCACTGAATTTCTTCATAGTTTCAATGAAAATTGTCATTGGAACTCGTCAATTGAAACTTTTCATAGAATCTATGAAACAGGTTTCATTAAAGTCAGTGTTAATGAAAAGTTTATAAAATTAATGAAACTCTTCATAAAATGAATAGACCACTCCTCCAATGAATAAATCATTCAGCCATGGAAGGGCTTCATAAAACTAATATGGACTAAATATTTATTCGAATCATCAAATTTAGAACAAAATGGCATCGATTTGCAACATAAATGCATATTTTGACACTAAATGCATATTTGGTGCCTTTTTAATGCATATTTTGTGCTTTTTAATGCATATTTGTGCATATTTTTAATTTTTAGGAGCATTTTAGGAGTATTTTTTATTTTTTCAAAAAAAATTAATTTAAAATTTTTATATTTTGATTCAATTAAAATAAACATTCTTAAAAACTTTATTGACCTATGGAAATTCTACGAGTTCTGTGTCTGTTTGCGAAATATATTTTTAAGTTTTAAATTGCATTATTTTTGCAAAACATATTTCCTATATTTTGAATGCATATTTTTCTTTTTTAGCCGCATATTTTAGGCGCATATTTTCCATTTTTAAGTGCATGAAATTCTTTGCCCTAATTATTATTTATTATAGTTGGTTGTTGTCGTTGCTAAGCTGGATTGGATAAATAAAAAGTATTTAGCAAATGCAAAAAGTGTAATAAAGTTGTAGCATATTTTACGGACGTACAAAATATATCTACTGAAAGAATTCATTAAATTAAAAAGTTTCATAAAATTTTATAATAAGCTTAATTCAATTAATGAAATTCCTTAATAATGTTTCGAAAAAATTAATAATAAAAAATTAATTTAAAAAAAAATTATAAAAGATAATTTTCTCAGTATGGAAATTAATGCACATCACTAAAACTCGGTCTTATGGTTACATAAGACTATTTTTTTATTTTTTTGATGGACCAACACTCAGGGGATGCCCCCTATTAACGCAGTGCATTGTGTTGGTATTAGGAAAATAGGTTATGAGGAGGAGGAAAGAGGGAGTAGTGTTTGTGAATATTTGATTTAAATTTCTCAACATTGTAAGTAACAGGGAAGACTTCTGCGGGGAGATTATTCCACATACGGCTAGTGCGACTGATAAACGAATTCTCTCTATTGAGAATTAAATGTTTAATATAAAATTCTAATTGTATGAAAATTTTTAAAAATTAAAAAAAGTAAATACTATTGAACAATTTCATATATATAAAGTACATTTTCATTAAATTTATGAAGATCTAATTTATGAAATTCAATGAATTTTTTTCAATGAAATTATGAAATTTTATTAAAGAAAAGTTATGAAATAGTTCATAATATTAATTAACATTATATACATAAAGAAATTCTTCATTAATTCTACCAAAAAAAAATTTGTGAAATTATATCATTAACCCCATGAAGGATAATTCTTTCAGTGTAGCCTCGAAAATTTTTCTTGTATTTTTCCAATAATCAGATCGTTAATACGCATCGTTTGCGTGCTACTATATAAGTTTTTTTTTAAATTTCAGGACACCTTAATTTATAGTTATTCAGGGTGGGTGCGAACTGTCTAAATAAAACCTAAACAAAATTCAGGTTTCCAAATTTCTTTGAAATTTGAAAAAGTTTTACAAGAAATTTTGAGCCCTTTTGTCAATTTGTATTTAGTTTAGGATTTATTTAGCCACCTCGCACAGGGCCTTAATAACTAATTTACATATATAAATAAACTCATGACTAAATTAATTTTAGGTATCACTTACCTCACATAAATTTTATTTTAATTACTGCAGTAGTTTTCAAGATAATCAAGATTAAAAATGGTTAATAGTTGGTTGTTTCATCCTTTAAAGAAAAAAGTTTTCAAAATATAAGGCTGACGGTTTTTTTTTATAAAGAGGTTTTTAGACTCTGAGGTTTTCAACAAAAAAAAGTGCTTAATATGTGTCGGGTTTTGCTGTTGGACCATTCCTATCAAAGATATTCCTTTGGTTCCGAATACTTTTTCCAATCAAAAATTCTAGAATCTAAAACTGTTTTCTATAGAAACATATAATCTGGAGTTTTTTCTATTATAAGTGGGCAGTTTATTTAAAGCTTTACATTTTGTAATTAAAAATTGTTTTAAACAATTTTTGTTAATTAAATTTAAATTATTTTAAGATAAATAAATTATCTTAAATATTGTTGGTTAAAATTTGTTTGCCCTTTGACACACATATTATGTATAGTAAAAAAAATCTACTTCATATTACTAGTTTTCTTAGAATTTTCATAGGTTTTTGTGTGGTTTCATAAACTTACATATTATTACACATGTGTACGAGTATGTGAGGCTTTCCGTACCAACTAACCCGCTATAGGAAAAGTGTATAGACAAATTTAGAATTTTGGAAATCCTTAATATTTTATAACGTCAATATAAATGTATGTGGAGAATTTGAAAAAAAAATATATATATAAAAAAAAATTTAAATATTTAGGACTGGTACTAAATTTTGATTGTAATTTATACAAAAATCGGCCAATCTTATTTTTTTTTTATTTCTTAAAAAAGTTCCGTCGATTCATAAATTTTTTATCGTGTTACTTGGTTTCGTTCTAGAGAAATAATTTGTTAAATATTGTGCAAATTTTGTTCTACATAATAGGGACACATTTACGTATACCTAATATACTAATAATAAGTATACGTGCAGGGGAACTTACTAATTTTAGAACAAATATTTGCATTTTTATTGATTGTTTGCTACACGCAATATTTTCTTCTAAACCAAGCTGAGTAAAAAGCTAAAAATTTCTGGGTCGATACCGTGCCTACTTCGCCGGCTTTCTAGAAAAATTTAATCGGACCATAAATACTGTAAGTGCGATATTAATACTATTTACTTTTTATATAATTTTTTCATAGCTGGACAGTAAGTATGGAAAGCCTTATGTATACATTTTTGAAATAGAAAACTTATATGAAAGTGTTATCATAAATCTTTCTTTAGTGGTTTCATATGTTTTGTGTGTGTACCAAATACATACATATTTAACAATGCTGTTATCAAATTGTTCTTATATCTTAGCATAACTTTTTTTGTTGAACAAATACAACACAAAAAAGTTCTAGCTCAATTGGTTCCTTTTTCTTTTTTTCTTTTTTTTTTTTGAGCAGACATAAAACTTAAGAGTTTAAGGACCTTTTGGTATAAAAAAAGGACATATAATATGATTAAGAATTTTAGGAATATTTTGTAGATAATAAGGTATATTTTTAGGAGACAAAATTTGTTATTTTAGTATTTATTGCCAATTAAAACAAGCTGTTATTTAATAATTTTGATCCTTTCTTAAAGGGAATATAAATTTAAAATTTCAATAAAAGGGAATTGTGCAAAAAAAACCCTACATTATACTAAAGCGGTAATTTAAATGTATATTTAAAATATTTTGTATGTTAATAACGCTGCAAATATATTTAAACACAAATGAAATTTCACTTGAAAACAGCATCACTAACATTTCATTAAATTCAACTTACATTTTCTTTTGTTTTTGACTCTTAATGAAATCAACCACAAATTAGTTAAAACAACTAACATATATTACTGACATGCCTTCTTTTGTGGTTTATTTAAAAAAAAACCAAGATGACTTAATAAAATTAATGAATTTTCAGTATTTTATGTTGTTTGTTTTTTTTTTTATATATATTACAAATGAAGTTTTTTTTTTTTTTTTTTTTTTTTTTTTATTAAACAACTTTATTCATATTTAGTTACAAAATACAGATATTAAGCCTCAGCGCCATTATGGCATTATAGAGGCGAGTTGGACTTCACATTTCTTTTACAAATGAATCTTATTTTCACTTAAAAATAACAAAATCTAAATATTACTTACACAACCAACAAATTCTCAATGTAGAAATTCCCTGAGTGTATGACTTATAAATATGTAGTAATGTTGAGGTGACGTATACGCAATATTATTTAATATAAAGTATACGCAACCTATGGCGAAGTATAAATGCACAGACATTTTGTTGATTTTTATAACAGTCTTATAAAAAAAATGTGTTGTTGTTTTGCAGATTAATTTGATTTATAAGACTGTTATAAAAATCAACAAAATTCCTATGCATTTGTATATAAGTGTTTAAGGGAATTTACATATTTGAAATTATATTACAATATTATATTGTGTTTAAAAGTCAACTATAAGTAACAAATCAAATAATAACAAAAAAATTTAAGACAATTAACATTAAAATATATATTCAATCGATAAAACCCAACTTTCGCATATCATTTATATACGAATATTGAAGGTCAATACCAATCATATAAAAAAATAAAAAATGACTGGACTTACAAAATAACCAAGTAAAACCTAGCAATATTCAATCCAGCCAATGAACTAAACCAAACAATCTGTATACTCAACATCTCAACCAGCATTATCAATATCATTATTATCATCATTTTTAGCAACAAAATAAAATAAAAATTAAGAAAAAACGAAGAAAAAATTAACAAAAGTTTTATATCGAAAGATATTATAACCATATGGGTTTTCTTATATGAGGCATTCCAGACCAACTGCCGCGCCCAAGGAAAAAGTATGACAGATTAATGTCAAAATTACAGTATATATTGTCTTACTTTTGAAATTTTTCCAAAAAGTGGGCGTGGTGAAATTTTGACAAATTTATCAAACAAAAATAAGCTTTACGTACGTCATTTGAAAAATTAAATTTTTTTAGAATAATTCAGATTTAGTTCTTAATTTTTGGCGTCATATTGAACGTACTGTTTTATATTTATGTTTATGTTTTTATATTTATGTAAAAAACACAAATTTAACAAACATTTTTTTTTTTAATTTGTTTGCCGCATCTGTACTACATTCAGCGAATATTTTCTCCAAAACGAAGTCCAATTTTAAAAATACAAAAATATTTAAAAAAAAGAATGGCGAATTTTAAGTTAAATTTTTTTTCAAAATTTAATATTTTTTTTTAATTTGCCCATATCAAATATCTATTGATGTCCAACTTTTGCAAAATTCAATTTAATTAAAAAAAATAATATATTTAAACAAATTTCGAAATTTGTAAATATTTAAATATGCCTACTTCGCCCACTTAAAAATTGTTCCATATTTTGTTCGTGTCATATAGAATAATAAATATTGTAAGTTTGACATTAATGTGATGACCAGAGAAGACAAAATTGCTATTTTTGCTTTTTATGCTTTTTATTGCTTGTTTTACTCATATTTGCTTCTTTTTGCTTTTTTTGGATTTTCCGTTTTTTAGCTTTAAAATAGCTTTTTCTTAAGGTTTTTGAGCTTTGAATTGCTTTTTTTAAGACTTTTTACCCAAAAATAATTTTTTGCTGATAAAAATTTATTTTTTCTCTTAATTTTGAGTTTTTTTGATTTAAAAACTGTTCTTTTTCCAAGTTTTTTTTTACTTTTGCTTTTTTATTGCTTTTTTGACAATATTTTTTTGCTTTAAACACATCGGATTTTGCTTTTTTCTGGCTTCTCTGGTGATGGCACTTTTATCTTTTTATCTGGCCAGATAGCATGAAAGGCATGATATACAATTTTTCGATGAAAAATGAAAACATATTACAAAACATACGTATATATCATTGCCATCATACAGTTATTAATATTATCATGTTTATAAAACAGATGTATAACTTAATCACTAAATCACTGACAGATAGAAACACAAAAAAATTCGGTAGAATATAGAAGATGTAGTTTAATATGTGTATGAATTGAATGAATATTGTGTGACAGCCAAGGAAGTATATCAAAACTATTGCTAAATTTAAGTCGGGGAAATAAATATGGGAAGTAATGATAATGGTGTATTTTGTTAAAAATACTCAGAATTTTTACAAAGCAAAAAAACTTGGGGGGTTTTTTATAAATATTATCCGCTCAGGCGTATGATTAATATTGTTACGTTTTTGCCTTTTAAAAACGTTAGATTATTTCCTTTAAATAAACCAGTTTTTGTTCTATTGCCACCAAAATAAATATTCCCAACACTGACACCATATTGTTACATTTCACCTTATAAAAACGCTCGTTTATTTCCTTTATTTAAACCGGCCTGGTGCTCTCTTTTAATTAAAATAACACACACACTCTTAAGTTTGAAATAGCTTAAACTCTTTTCTATTAACTCTGTATTATTTACGCTGTATTAATTTCAATACATCAATCAATATAACACTCACACAAACTCTAATGATTTTAACAAAACGATTTATTAAAGCCCGTTTGAATTGCACAATCGCTAATCATAAACTGATGCACTAAATGACATATGGCAGCCTTATATAGTTTTACTTCCGTTGTGGTGGTAGAGAATTCCGGAAATACCTAGAGAACTAACATTGTAGTGCTGCCAGATTGACCATTTTAATAAATGCCGTTTTTCGGGATATTTTCCTCCAGCAAATTCGTAACAATATAATCATCATATTTCGCAAAATGTGAAATTGAGCGAAAACGTATTTTTATTTTTTAGAATTATTTGATACAATAAATGATATCATATAATATAAAAGAAACAAGTGCTAGCATCTAAGGCCTTCAACTTCAATATATATAAGTATTGATAAAACTAACCGCTTCTTTAAGGAGGGACATTACATTCACGGCAGAGAAAACAGACCTTTTTTTAAAAATTCATAACTCAGTCAAAAACAAACATTTTTCCAAAATTTTTATTATTATAGAGAATTGAACAAATTACAAGAAAAAAAATTCAAAAAAATATATTTTTCACTTCATGGTTTTATAGAGTTCCAAACTGGCGGCAGAGAAAAAAACGGGGCCTCGTGGTTGCAGCGCTGGGAGTCGCAAAAATTGTCCGATCTGGAAAAAAATGACTTTTTTAAATCTTAACAAAATTGGTTATCGTATGACACGAGCTTTTTTCTTTTAAATTTTTTTTCAATTTTTGGTGATGTTCCAAATTTGAAAGTGTGTTTTTTCGAAAAAAATATTGACTTTAAAAATTCATAAAAAATCGAAAAAAATTTAAAAAAAATCTCGTGTCATACGATAGCGAATCAAGTTTAAAAAAATACAAAAAAAAAATTCGTCAAAAAATGAACCCGCTAGTGCCGCAACCAGTACGAAAAACATGGTTTCGAGATAAACGCGTTCAAAGTTTGTGAACAAAGAAAAAAAAGGTACGTAGGTAGCGCGAAAATTAAAAATGCGCTCTCACTAATCCGGCTGTAACTTTGAACGCTAGTGCCGCAACCAGTACGAAAAACATGGTTTCGAGATAAACGCGTTCAAAGTTTGTGAACAAAGAAAAAAAGGTACGTAGGTAGCGCGAACATTAAAAATTCGCTCTCACTAATCCGGCTGTAACTTTTGAACCCGTAGAAATATTTAATTAAATTTTTTTTCTTAGAATCTTAAGAATATTTATTAAAATACAAAATTATAAAAAAAATCGCTTTCAAAAAACGGCCAATGTCATGTCCCCCCTTAATGTTAATACGATGTATATTCTTTCCACTAAATTTCATCTATATTCGTCCATTCGCTAAGAACATGTCCTTTAAGGGTATCCTTATAGAACAAAATGAATGAAAAATTCAAATAAAAGAAAAGTAAAATAAAATTAATGTGGCTTTAATCATAAATTGATTTATAGCAACAACAAAAAGATATATTAATTCAATCTAATGATTAATTTAACATAAAAGTAACATACATTTTCTCATCATTAGAAGCACTTAAATAATCTATATAGAGAATAACATTTTCAGCTTA
This sequence comes from Leucophora obtusa, assembly GCA_949987735.1. Lineage (NCBI taxonomy): Eukaryota > Metazoa > Arthropoda > Insecta > Diptera > Anthomyiidae > Leucophora > Leucophora obtusa. The sequence continues at coordinate 13,526,160 of OX465296.1, forward strand.
ATTTATGATTCTTGATAAAATAAGGTTGAGTGATTATCTTGATAACGCCATAGTCGATGATTGTTGATGATTTATTTAGTGTAAATGAATGATCTAAAGACAAGAAAAGATTAGAATATAGTTATCTTGGTTTTGTGTGTACATTTTTGCGAGTTGTTCTGCACTTTAAATTTTTGATCAAAAAATTCCAACATTTTTTAAGGAAACTTCTATATAACTGTTATTTAAACATATTCCATAAATGCGACATCAGTCTCTTTTCAAATTTTCGCATAACATGTTCTTTGAAAATATCTTTCAATAAAACATTCCCATCGTTTGGGCTCTGCCATTCATAAAATCCTATTGACAGCTTCTGCATTAAATAAACATCAATTTCTAAAACATAATGATGCATTTGAAAAGAACATATTTCCTATTTAAAATATATAATAAAGCAGTTAGAGCATTTATATAAATCTAAATCTTATTTAAAAATTCAATAATAAAATCATCAAAAGAATCAAAAGAATCTACTCTTAACATAACTATAGACATAAATATCCATTTGATTGGCATTATTAGAGAAAAAAATCTTAAAAAGGCAACAAACTAACAATAATAGTACGATATCTTGCAAATACTCGTACATAGTATGGCAAATAGAAAATATAGCTAGCACTGTGTACCAACTATACATACAACAATAACATAAAGTGCTAAAAATGTTTCAAAATGAAATGCATAGAATTTCAATCAAAAACGTTTTACAAATTAAAAGATGAATGAACAGAAAATAAAAAAAAAACAAAAAATTTAACATATAAAAAATGCCACACTTTTACTTTGTGTAGAAGATGGAAAAAATTTTAATATTGGCTACAAATAATTTTATTTTTTTTCTATTTTTCTTTTTATATAATATATATAAATGAAAATAAATTGAAAATGCATCGAATGAATTTATAAAAAGAAGTTGAAAAAATATTTATTGAGAATTTTGTTATAAAAATTGCATATGAAAATGTTAGAAATCAAAAAGTAAAACGGATATTTAAAAATTCAAACGTTATAAAGAGGAAAATTTTGCATGAAATGTTTAATAATATTGTAGTAAAAATATTAGCAAACAGTACACTTACCGAAAAAAGACTAGAAAAATTTTATTTAAACTATTAAAAATTAGTTAAAAATTAACTTGCAGGAAAAACTGCTAAAATTAGCACATTATTTTTGCTAAACACTAGTAGAATAAGAACAGCAAAATCAAAACTGTTAAATATACAGAATTTTATTTAAAAATTACTTCGCAGAAAAAATTGCGGAAATTAGCAGATTATTTTTGCTTAATATTAGTAAGATAGGAATAACAAAACTAAAATTGTTAAATATACAGAATTTTACTTATATTTGAGTTCAATTTTAGTTAAGAGAAAATTACAACTTAACCTGCTAAAATCAACAAGAAATTTTACTAAATAGTTACTCAACTAGAAAATCACAAAAAAAATTTTAATTTTTAAATATTTTTTTTTTGATTTTTTTTTTTAACCAAATAAAAATTTAGCTTTCTGAAATCAGCAGTTTACAATTTTTTTTAGCAAATATTTCTGTTGATTTGCATTCAACTAAATTTAACTGAATAATAACAAAAATTTTAATATAAATTTAAATATAACAGTTCGTTTTTGCCATTTTTAATGAACTAAATTTCTGCAGATTTTACAGTGTACTTTGCCATTTTCAATTTACTAAAAATTAACTAAAATTCTGTAAATTTAACAGTTTTATTTTTTCTGCTCTTATCTTACTAGTATTTAGCAAAAAAAACGCTAATTTCAGCAAATTTTTCTCCAACTTCCATTTCAACTAATTTTTAGTAGCTTCTTCTACTATTTTTATAGGCTTGTTTCTATGAGTGTATAGTCGGCATGTTCAACATTAATTATTTTGTTTTTTTTTATAAGTCAGCTGGTCTTACCAAACTTTTTAGTAAAACACAAAAAGACCAACGAAATCTCCTCACAATTCAAGGCGACAGCCTGAATTAGGACCTTAAAATAATTGATAAATCTTATTTCTATAAATTTGATAAATCTTATTTCAAATAGAGAATATTTAACTTAAATATTTAATCACATTATTAATTATTGAAAAAAATAGAAATTATTTAAAATCAAAATACTCTATTTATAGCAGATATTAAAAAATAAAAAATTATTAATGAAAATTTTGCAAATGAATTTCAATTAACATTTAACAATAATGAAAACAAAAAGTTAATAAAATTTGAAAAAAAATGTTCACTTATTTAATAATTTAAAAACAAAACGACATGGCCCGCAGTATAACTTCCTATTTAAATAAAAATGTTGACAATGAACAGGTGAGTTATTGAAAACTTAAAAAAAAAAAAAATAAATTAAGATAATTAATTTCTAAAATCCATTTTTATAATTCAAAAATTTGTTTAATTTTAAAAATAATTTAAGTTTTATTTTTAAATCTAAAACACGATTTTATATTTATTCATAATTTTGATGTACAATATTTAAATATATTTTAAATCGATTTTGTTGTTTAAAATTTCATTTATTAAATAAATTTAAATTTTTACTTTTCACTTGCCAAACTTTTTTTAATTTCTATTTAATTGACTTTATTTTTAACTTTTTAATTATTTAACTTATTAACAAACACTTGCTTGTCATTTTATGACATTTAAACTCAAACATACACAAAGAAAAAAAATCCAACTATAAGGAGATCATTTTACTAGTAAAATATACTAAATACCCTTATCCTTTGCCTACATCTCCCACACCCAGGAAATATAAAATGTAGACAACATCATATCTACTTTAACAAGATGATGATTGTAATCATGATTTAAATCATGTACATAGAAAATAAGACTTCCTTTCAAGATATTCCAGCAGAAAACAAAACGAAAAACCCAAATAGTTAGTTAAATATGTAAGTGTAAGTAGGTATGTTGGATAGTACTTTGGAAAATTTATTTTATATGTTCTTCTTATGGAAAACAAAAAAAAATAAATGAAAATCTTTACCCTACTTGGCAAAAGACCAAGAAAAAAATTTAAATAATAATATGGCAAAGAAAAATCATACATACATACATACATTCTTGCATACATATAGGTATGTGCTTCTTCTGTATGTTTAATGCGATAAAATGTAATAAAAACCCAAAAAAAAATACCAACAAATTTTCGAAAAATCTCATAATCTGCAAACTGGAAATTTATATGAAAATGCATGTCAAAAAATTCGTTACTACATGTGTAACTCTACGACTAACTACAAAATGTGATACGAGAAGTATCTGCACAAAATATTGAATTAACTTTGGTACTTATTAAGAAATTTAATTTTTGTAAAATGCAGTGAAAACAAAAGCGTTAAATTCGGCTGTCAATATTTTTATATCCACCATAAGATACTTGCTTGAAAACAAAACAAGTAAAAGTGTTATATTCAGCTGTGCAAAATATTTGAATAACCTCCACAATATGATGCACAGTGGGGTTTCTGGCCAAATAAATGGTAATAAACGTCACGGTATATGTTTAATTAATGCCTTCAAAGACATTATATTGTTTTTAGACTACTAAACGTACAATATTTCCGTTTCATTATATTTTGTTCAACATTTTCAATTTGTTGTTATATTTTTTTTTTTCTTTAAATCCCAATTTGTTTGTGTTGGGTATTTTAATACACTTTTTTTTTATTTAATACTCTCATTTGCTAAAGTTCTTGTTTATATTTTTGCACACAAATGATTTTTCTTCTAAAAAAAAGGAAAAAAATTAAATAAGTCTGTCTTTTTTATTCTAAACTAAAAATGCGGCTTTTTATATGGATTTGCAAAAAAAAAAAAAAAAAATCATAATAAACAACAAACTAAACTTCATTATGTATGAAAAATCAACAAACAACAACTGAAAAAAAAAATGTTAAATCTCATACATACACATCTAAATAGTATTATCCTGCCACACATCAACATATACATCAACATTACAGTAATCAGTCTCAGCAGCAACAACAACAACAACAACAGCTAAAGCATGAGCAGACAATTGTACAGACTGTTCAGGCACAATGTAATCTACACAAAGGAGTTGTAGGTAAACCAGTGCAACAGCAACAGCAACATAGCCTACTACATCATCAAAAACAACATTTTCAACACCAACAACCACAAATGAGGCAGGAGTATATGGCTCAATCACAACAGCAATATCAAAATATAGGTACATGGTTACCACACAATAAACCACATGCAGCAGCAACAACAACAACAACAACGACAGCACTAGCAATGAATGGAGATATAACCGATTATATACATGAGCATCAACAACAACAACAACAACACCACCAACAAGAGGCACATATGAATCAAGAACATTATCAGCCACAACAACAAAATTATTATACAAAACGTATAGATGCAGGTGGAGGCGGTAATAATGTTGCTTGTAGTTCCCTACTAATAGAAGAAGATTTTGTTGTTGGTAAAACATATATAACACCTCCAGATATACCATCACCTCCACCACAACCTGTGTTAAATGATAGCAAAAGATTTCCAAGTGGCCATTATCTAGCAGCAGCAACAACAACAATGAATTCAACATCTTTAGCTTCCACAACTAACATTAAGACATGTTGTCAATGTGAAGGACGTGTAAAAAACCCACAGTATTCAAATCATAATAATATACAATCACAACAACATCAAAGACATAATTTGAATGATGAAGCAGTAACAACAACGCCAACAAGTATAACACATCATGCTCATCACTATCAGCATCATCTACAGGAACAACAGCAACAACATCATCGTTTGCAGCATCAATATCAGCCACAACATCAACACCTTCACCATCCGCAACAGCAACAACATACCGAGGAAGCCGTAATTTTAGCAAAGCCTTCATCAGCATTAAAGTCTCAACACCAACACCACCATTATCACCATCAGCCACAGCATCATAATTCCCAGCATCAACAACTGCCATTACATTATCGTAAACTTGATGTTTTTGCTGCAGCCGTCGATGATGATGATGACAACGATACAAGTCCTAGTATAAAGGTAAACAAAACAAAACAAAAAAGAAATTGATGTTGATTATTTTTCTTTCCTGGAATTTCCACTTATTTTTTTGTTTTGAAATCCTTCACAGTTGGAAAATCTTTAAAAGTAATTTTCTGTAATGTGATTTTAAGTCATCTTACGAAGATATTTTTGGTACTTTTTGAAACGAAGTAATACAATAAGAGAGATAATCCTAAGATTTTGTGCACAAAGTACGATGACTACACCAACTATAATGTGGTTAATATTCCGCGAACTGGCCCAAAGTAAAACCTGATTTTTACTTAATGGATGTGGAAGAAAATGTATAAAAAAAATTATAATTCATCAGGCCAATGGATAACCTACATTACAGTACAATTTGGGTCATATTGCCGGAAAGGGACCATTTATCGGGAAGGGAAATTTTATAATAATAAGTAAAGTGAAAATAATAAGTATAGTGAAAAATCTGAATAAAATTGCTGAAAAAGTTCACTTAAGTAAATACCGGGAAAGTGGATTTATATGGGGACTGGGTCTAAAGGTTGTTAGATTTTCTTTAAATTTAAAAGTATGATTTATGGTTCTATATATTTAACATTCACAATTTAAATAACACCATGATATCTACGGATTTGTGTGCAGTGTTGCCACCAGTAAAGCAAAAAAATACACAGCCGTTGGTCAAAAATTATCCAAAACAGTCTGAAATTACACAAAAAATTAATTTTTTTTTCATTCGTTTGAAATAATCATTACAGAATCGAAATAATTTGGAAATAATGAAGCTACTTCCGAAACCACAGACAGAACGGTAGCTGTGTCAATTATAGAGTGAATTTATAATAAAACTAGCCTTTGCTGGTTAATTAAGGCTGAGTTAATGAATTATTTAGAGATATTTTGATCTGCCCCACCGTACTGTTATAAGAAAATTTTTGTCTGATCAAAGCCCAGTAACTCTTATAAAAACTTTGAAAATTATTAATTCTTTTAAGTCATGAGAAAGTCACAATAATAACATCACAGCAAACAAAGATGATCATTAATGACTTAGAAATGAGCTCCAAAAACATAAACATTTTTCCACTTTTTCCTATGAAAGTGGTCCGTTTAAAAGAGCCCCCTGTGTAGTCAGAAATGACTCAAAAAAAAGAACGTATAAAATCGAAATTTTCTTCATAAATTTAAATAATTTTGGAATCTTCTTTGAGTCCGAAAAATTAACTTAGACAACTTTTTGGATTGTTTTCTGAGGGTTCATATTTTCTACCAAAAAAAAGAGTGTTTTCAAAAAAACAATAATCATTTCTATGAGCCATTTAAAAATCTTATTTATGAGCGCTCCGAATTTGCTGGCTAGGATACGCAAATTTCTTTTGCTTAATTTCAACTGATCTTGCCACCCAAGACAAAATTATTTATTTTGCATGCAGTTTGACAAATATTTTCTTTAAAAAGTGGTTAAAATACCGAGCTTATAGGCAAATAATATAAAAAACAACACTTTTGACTTCCCCTAACTAAAGTGGATTTCGTGTTGAACTAAATAATTCACCACAAACCGGAAAGTGGTAGATGTTACACAAATAAACTCATTTTATCAACTATGGGAGCATTGAATTTAGTAAATTTTTCAGTAAACAGCGAAATTACACAAAAACTACACAAAAATGTCAGTATTCAAAAATTATCCAAGGAATGTGTAAACAGTTCCGTTTTTGAATAATTATTCAAAAAGTGGCAACGCTGTTTGTGTGTCTTAATACAGTGTTGTCATATTCGCTTTCCACAGAAAGCTACATATTTCGGGGTGTTCTAGAATCCACATAAAATCTCGTTTTCCAGAACATCCCCGATTAATTAATAGGAAGAATTTCCTGAGTATTGCTTCTCTTAAAAAAATAAAATAAATTACAAGAATATATGGACAGTAGACCGTACCACCTTACAGGCAAAAAAAAGTGCGCGGTACACCCTCAAATATAAAGTATTTTTGCAAGCCAAATCCAAAAAAAAAATTGTAGATCGCCTTTTTGAATTTTTCGGCATTTAAAGTCGAATTTTAAAGTGTGATATATCGATTTTTTTGCCTCGAGGAGACCAGTGTTTTGCTATAAAAGAAAAACCCAATGAAAAAAATCATGGATGGTAACCGAAACGATGCGGTTATCGGTAAGGGTAACGCTATTTTAGATTATTTCGGTAACGGTATTTTAAGGGTAACGATATTTCATTTATTTCGGTATCGGTATTTTAAGGATAACGGTTTTTTATATATTTCGGTAATAGTATTTTACGGATAACGGTATTTTGATTATTTCGCTACCGGTATTTTAAGGTTAGCGATATTTCAGTTATTTCAGTAACGGTATTTTAAGGATAACGGTAATCAGTTATTTCAAGGCATCCGGCAATTTTTTTTACAAAAAACAAACGAGATTAAAAACAAAACCAATTTACCAACTTAAAGTACGAAAAATACTCAATACCCACGTGCAATTACCAAAAGCAGAAAATTAGAAATAACGGTTACGGTATTTTAGGGGTAACGGTAATTTTGGGGTAACGATTTTTATTTCGGTAGCGGTATTTTAAGGGTATCGATATTTCATTTATTTCGGTATCGGTATTTTAAGGATAACGGTATTTCAGTTATTTCGTTAACGGTATTTTAAGGATAACGGTATTTCGGTAACGGTATTTTAGGGACAACGGTAGCCAGTTGAAAGGGTTTTGAATCGATAACGGTATTTTAGAGATATTGCCTGCCAACCCTGAAACAAATTTAAAAAAGTGTCCCCTACAAAAAAATTTAAAAAAATTCTGCTCGGTTTATCGAAAAACTTCCTTAGCAAAAGTTTAATAATTTTTTGCGAGCTTTAATTTTCTGACATTAGGGTCGTACATTAGGTTGGTAGCAACTGAGATCTGGTGAGTAAATACTAGAACGGGATACTTGATTTCAATGTTAATTAGAGCAAAACATTGGTCCTCTCGAGAGAAAAATATCGATGTATCATAATTTAAGATCCGACTGTAAATGTCAAAGATATAACGAAAAATGTAAAATGGCAGCCCCTTCGTTCGGCAAAAAAAATTTTTTTTTGAAACTCCCTTTAAAAAATAATTTAGATTGGACGGTGTACGGCGAACTTTTTTTTTGAGGTACGGTCTAATGGACAGACTGACAGACGGACATCGCTAAATCGATTCTGAAAGTGATGTTGAATTAATCGGTGTACTTAGGGTGGCCATTTTTTCTGACTTCAAATCGGTACAAATTTTTGAAGATATAATCACGAAAAAAAACAATTATGTTGCCAACCGAATGATTCAGTTGCTGCAACAAAGTTTTTAGATTAATACTACCGAATTTTTATTTAGGACAGCGTATTTCAGTTCTCGAAATCAAATTGCATTGTACAAACTAATTTTCTGTAGATACAAACGACATTTTCCACTAGCACAACGAACCAATCGATTGGCTGCAGATTGAGCCATCAGAACAAATATGTTTTCTTTTTGCTAATTTCTCAAAAAAAATTCTATGGCAGAAATACATTTACATTATGGCTATTTTTCCACATTAAAAACATTTTATATACAATTTCAAGGTTTTGTAAACCTTTTCTATCGAAAAATTATCTGATTCTAGGCACTTTTCCTTTCGAAATTTCCACATAAAAGTATTCAAATTTTGTTTTTAGGACAATTCAAATTTTTTGTCACAGCCAAATAAATGTTTTACAATTGGTTTTCTGTTTTCGCAACTGATTTGTTTTTCGAAATCACTGAACGGAAAAATATGTTTTAAATCACTGAACGGTTGAGTGAAATTTTGCGTTCACACTGTATTGTTTATAATTTGTAGGAATTCTTTTTTCGATTTATAATAACTGCAGCCCGTTCGTGTTTCTAAATCGAGAAATGCACTGTCGCCTTGCTCTATACAGGGTGAGTTATGAGATGAGAAAGTTGACTAGAATTTTAGTGATTAATCTTTAAGGTCCCGATCAGAAAAACATTATACCTAACATATGTAGTCATATATCATTTGATATAGTCGATATTTAATCTTATCCGAGTTCATCTCAAAATTGGAGTATCCAGTAATATCCAATAAGATCCCTCAAATATATTCCAGGATTAAATTAGATCCACATAGATCTCAAAATTGGGAAATCCAATAATATCAAATTGAGATCCCGATAGATCCCAAAATATCCCATGGGAATAATTTAGATACAATTAGATACAAATGGATGAGCTAATTTTAGCAGATCGAATTAGATATTTTGAGATCCAAATTTATCCTTTGATATATTTGGAATTATTTAAATTTTAATAAAATTTTAAAAATAACACAAAAAATTCAAAAAAGATATTAAAAAAATATTTATTTCCTATAAAAAATAACCCCCGTCCGCAGGATTCGAACCCTGGGTGCTGGAGTTTTAGTCGGTCACTTAACTCACTCAGCCACACACTGCTATACAAAATGATTGACTATATGAGACAATATTGTTCATGTTATTGCGTTATATATAATTATATAAATTTATATATACTTGACTTGGAAAAAATAAATTCATAATATTCTTGCAAAAAAACATAAATTAAAAATCTTAAATGTTTTCCACTCATGGAATTTTTTTTGGTGAAGAAGATAAAAAAAATGTTTGTTGGAGGGTATAGGTCCCGATTTATATGGTATAATCATCAACAATCAATATTTTCGAAATTAATAATGGGGTAAGAACAATATACATGTTGTTGAAAAGGTAATATAAATGTCTTCTAAATAAGGTATGACATGCATAAATTTAGCGATCCTTTGAAAAATAATACTCTTATCCAACACCTTTTCACAAGTTGTTTTGTTGGTATTAAAATAAGGAGTAAAAAAATAAGAATATTGCAAAAACTTTATGTAAAAGTATTACAAAAGAAATCATTTTCACTCTGCAAGAACTCAAATGCAGAACTTTAACGAAATTAATATATATTACGATATCTAATTATATATTTTAAATACAATTAATTTAAGACATAATTTGTAGATGCTGTTGACACAAGATATTAAGACATTAAGATTTGTAAAAAAAATATTTATAAGTACATAAATCAAATTTCAGGTGCTTTTATCAGAAAATTGGTTAAATTTTTTAGGATCTGTAAAAAAAATATTTACAAGTAAATTAAATTGAGTTATAAAAGTATATAAGGTTATATAAGACTATATATAATTATATATTAAACACATAGAAAATATTACTGACGTGGGACCATATATAATTATATCTCAAAATATATTGTTAATCTTGCACCATATATGGAATCCTATAGCATTTAATATAATATATAGTCATATATAAAAATATCTTACATCATACAACCAAAAAATATTTATAAGAGGGCATATATTATTATATCTCAAAATATATGGCTTATATGCTACCATATGTGATCATATATTATGTTATATATGATTATTTATAATTATATATGACAATAGATATGTCATATCTCATTATGTATATCATATATGGTTGATATCTAATCTTATAAAAGACAATATATAAAAATAAATTGTTATATCAGGTACCACATAAGAAACATATAATTATATATGGCTATATATGACAACATATATATTCATATATTATAAGATAAACACCAGCACAAACAGTGTTTTACACAGTCGTGTAGGTTACAAATACTTGTACTCCCAAGGAAGTTGTCTTTGTCCGGACCATTAGACCTTAATGAAAGTTGGACCTTTATGAAAGAGGAGAAATATTTAAGGAACACTTATTTTTTAACTATGTAATCTAGGGTGTCCATTTTTTCTGACTTCAAATCAGTACAAATTTTATAAAATATTATCATCAAAAAAAAAAATCAGTATGCAGCCAACCTAATTTGTTGTCAACCAAATGTTTGATTGAGGTAACAAAATTTTACGGTAAACCATCATACCATTCTAAAAAACCTTACACATTTCTCCCTATTCAGACCCCAAGACAAAAATTTTTTTTTGCATGAAAAAATCCAGTGTTTTAAGTACAGGAAACGGACCCATTATTTAGAAATTTCAATGATCTGTTACTATCCCTTTTCTGATTTTTGTTGTAACAGATTGATGATATATAGCCATAAATATATATAAATAATAACCAATCGATTGGCTACAAATTTAGTTGGCAGAACATAGCAAAACTTCACATTTTGGCTACGTTTTTCTACAAAAACACGGTAGAGAAAACTTCTCACATTTACAAAAATTTATCCTATATAAGAAAAACTACATTATACTTGCATTTTAGCTTTTTTTACTAAAAAAAATGTAATATTTTTTTAAATGCCAAAAATCAGTACAATCAGTACAAATTTTAAAAAATCAGTACATATCAGTACACGACTTTTTCATCAGTACACGTGACCAAAAATCAGTACATGTACTGATCACATCAGTACGAATGGTCACCCTAATGTAATCTCATATTCAAGGCTTCCTTACTCGAGCGTAAACGTAACGTATCTCTGCGTAGCTGAATTAATTAGTTAAATAAGAACAGAAGATGTGTTGTGTTTTTTGTTTCATTCTTATGCATTGAAAAAATAAAAAAAATAAATACACAACAAAAATATGTTGTGAATAGGCTTTAGGTTTTAAATAGTGGTGTGAAAAGTAAATGAAAAATTTCTTAAATTTTATGAAAAAGCTTCATATATTTTATGAATCTCGTTTTAATAAAACTTTTTCATTAAGTGTATGCAAATTTTGATATTGCAAATAAATTGAAATTTTTCACAACATTTTATGAAAAATTCCATTAATTCAATGAAAAGTTTCAGTTAATATCATGCAGTAAAGAAACCAACGCCTCCAGTGGGAAACGAACCATCGATCCCCTCGCTATAACGTAAAATCATTAAATAATATGGTTTTATAAATCGGCTCTGGAATTTTTTATTCGGATTGACGAGAGCTTACTGTACTTGAAAGAGTTAATGCTCATTTAGCCATACGTAAAGTAACTTGACGAATCAGCTGATTCAATCTAAAATAATGAGTAAAAAAGAAATAGACTGTCAGCTATGGTCTTTTAACTCATTAGATTTTCCATAAGGAGACTCGTCACGTTACGTCCACGTATAGCTAATTCTTCCTTTAGACTTATTTTGATGCCCTTTGTATTACTCTCAAATATCACCTCGCCGATAACTAAACTTTTCCTACCAGGTTTATTATCTTTTGCCAGCTTCCTGTTTATGTTTGTCTTACTTATTTATTTATATTTATGTATATTTTGTTATATTTTTTGTAGGTAAAATCAGTACAAAAGTTGACATTTTTTAAAATTTTTTCCATCTTTTTCATAAATGATGTAGCATTTTATATTTCGCCCCTAATTTTAGTGATTTACTTTTCGGTTTGAAACTTTTTAACCCAAAAAAATAAAAATCTTAAGTGTAAATTTGTTGACATGTTGTAAACAATTTTTGTATATAAATTATTTAAAAGGAAATAATAATAATATTGTACACCTTGTTAGTATAAAGTTATTTATGTCAACATTTTCATTATTTTTAACAAAATATTGTGTTAACCAAAATAATCTCACTAATGATAATAAAATTTCTTTCTTTCTTTTACAGGTATGTATCCTAAATATGTTAATTATAAATTATGAAAAAAGTAAGTAAATATATGTTTTATTATTTAAATTTTGAAACTGTTCCATTACATAAAATGTTAAATAAAAAAAATATTTAATCATTTCATTTGAAAAAATTTTATTATTGCAAAAAACTTGGTTATTTTGATAACTTTTTTTATTGTATTTAAATTCAAGGGAATAAGGAATTTGGTGGGGATTGGCTAAACAAAAGTCACGCCGCAAATCGATTGAAAATTTGATTAGTATTTATAGGTAATAAAAACGGTTTTTTAAAGTTTTAAATAAAATTTAACTATTGAGTATAACTGTTTGCAGAAAATGATTACAGAATCGTAATCTTACTAATTACGTAATCTTACTAATTCCGAAAAGCTTTACAAATTGAAAATTGGTTGGAAAATATTCAAGTTATTACAGATTCCCCAGGACATTAATTTGTCAAAGATCACTTAATTATGTAATCCAAGAACAAATTTAATTTTTTCCAGAAATTTTCCCATGCTTCATTACTTTTTAATTCTTTAAAAACAAAAATACTCAAACATGATTTTCAAGCTAACCCTTCCCCATTCCTATGTATAGATTTCTTTATGTGGTAAATTTCTTTTAAAGCATTTTCAAAACTCCAACTTCAGTTTTGTTTTTCTCAAAATTGTTAAACCAAAATTAAATGAGGATTTAATAAGAACATTATCAGAAATTAAAATATCATATATTACTTATGTCCCTCTTTTAACTTTGCTATGGCAGCTATTTAATTTCAGCAAATTTGCAGAATAATTAAATTTTTCTTAATTTGGTCATTATTGTTAAATTTCTTTGCTGTTACTGAGATTCAATAAAGAAAACTAAAAATATTGTTATGTTTTTACCTTTTAAAAACGTTGGTTTATTTCCTTGAAATAAACCGTGTTCTTTTCTATTGCAATCAAAATATCAACCCACTCTTTGGTTTCTTATACACTTATTTATTTAACACTTTATTAATTTACAACAACAGTATAAAACACACACACAATTTAACCAAAGATTTACTAGAGCTCAACTAAACTATACAAATGCTAATGCGCAACTCAAGTACATTCTTCAAGTGGCAGCACTTTTATAGTTTACCCTCCGTGGTTGTAGAACAAACTAGAAAGTCCAAAAACATCCAGAGTACTAAAATTACAACATTTTATTTTATTCATAACATAGGCCCAAACCACTTAACCTTATACTTAAATCTAGTGGTGCCAGATTGATTGGGGTAATTTTCTCCTTAAATACCAGAATTTTTCTATATTTATAACTTATACACTCACAAAAAAAGTTAGTACAAAAGTCTGTTAAACACGTTCTGCTTCAATTAAACTATTTTTTCTGTTATTATGTCTTAAAATTTAGGATTGAACTAATATTTTTTGTAAATCCAATGTAGTACCGCAATTACTGTAATCCATATAACTATCCATGTAACTTTGCATACTAATTTTTAGTAAATTGAGTTTCTTAATTTTACAAAATTTTCCGCTTATTTAAACCACAACAATTATTTTTAAATGAGTATATTTTTGTATCTCTGCTATCAATATCACATACTCGTAGATATGGCGCTACCCAGCAAAAAAAGAGATGCCGAAGCAGTAGAAAAGCACTACAATTTATGATCTAGATGTACTTTTTTTTTAGCATAAACACTAACGATTTTAACATTGAGTTGTCATAGGAGCGGAGTACCTACTCCCACTTCAACATTTTTGCAGTAGGTACTTTTTGAACGAGTGCTAAAGAAGCTCTTTTTCACCAATTAAAAGTTAAAAAAAAAATTTTCACAAAAAAAAATTATATTTTATTTATTTTACAAAAGTTTTTTTATTGCCACCACGGGGTATCGAACTTGGGACCTCACGGTTGCTAGTCTAGCGCTCTACCGCTGAGCTATTCTTTCATATAAAATTTGAGTGGCATAAAAACACCACTTTGTTACTGCGAGATATTGTTCCTTATTCTCTTCAACAAAAGTACTTATTAAACAAGTGTAAAAGATGCACTCCAATTTAATATTGTTTTCAGTACTATTTTTACAGGTGCATAAAAAGCAATTTCTCACCATTTTTTATATATACATATTTTTTCAAAATTTTTAATTTAAAAAAATATTGAATTTAAACAAATTAATTAAAAATATTAAAAAAAAAAATTATAAAAAAAAATGAAAAAAAAAATGAAAAAAAAAATAAAAAAATATTGGTTCCGCCGGGAATCGAACCCGGGAACCTCTGTTTGGAAATGCCAAATTCACTTTTAGAGCAATTACTCTCTAGAAGCAATACTTAAGTGGTGTTTTGGAAGTTGTTCAGTAGTAATTCTAAAAAAGCTGTAAAAATATACTAATGGATACTTTGGAAGCAATGAAAGAAGTGATTTTTTGAAGTTGTTCAGAATAACTTCTAAAAAAGCAGTAAAAATACACTAACGGATACTTGTGAAGTATTGAAAGAAGTAGTTTATAAAGCATTACTTTGCAATTTTTTTGCTGGGTATATTTTCATATTTTTTTATTGTATAATCATAAAATGGCTTATATCTGGGAAACTAAGCGAGATAGAGCAAAATAGATATATTCGTAAATCTGTAACTAATCTTTATAAACCTCATT
Organism: Leucophora obtusa; assembly: GCA_949987735.1. Taxonomy (NCBI): domain Eukaryota; kingdom Metazoa; phylum Arthropoda; class Insecta; order Diptera; family Anthomyiidae; genus Leucophora; species Leucophora obtusa. The sequence continues at coordinate 13,541,584 of OX465296.1, forward strand.
TAATCCCAATAGCGAATAGTGACCGAAGAGTCCATAAACCCAGATTGAAAGCGACATTTTAGCAAAAAAAAAAATGTAGTTAAATCGGGTAAAGTTTCTGTTGAATTAATTTAATTTAACTAAAATTGTCTGTGTATTTAGCAGTGTGTAAAATTTAGCTTACTTAAATTTGTCAGACCATGATTCTCAACTTCACACTATTCTTTAATTCATATACACTGAAAATATTATTACAGTAACTGACTGTAGTTTATTTAAAATGTTATCCGTACATTTATTTTTAAATGATTATTCAGTTAAAATACAAAGAAATATATTTTTTAACCGTTTTTGTCGTGTATTTGAAAAATAAATTAAATGTAAATACGGATTTTCTGTTACAGTTAATATTTGCATTAAAAATGTTTTGTTAAAAAAAAGAATTCCTATTCGATTTCTAGGTCAGTTAAAAAAATTAAATAAACTAAATATCATTTATTCTAACGTATTTTGTAGTTAATTTTTAAAATTTAAAAAACGAAATAAATGAAAAATCATTATTTTTTAAGGATTTTGTATTTTATTTATTAACATTTAAAAATAAATGAAAAGTTCTTTTGATTTAAATGAAAAGGCAATAGAACGGTTTTCAAGTGATTTTTCATTTATTTTAAATTACATTTTCGGTTAATTTAAACTACAAACTATTTTGAGTGTACATATGTAGGTGGACTCTTAACCTACATATATCAGATCTGTTTACTAACTTATTATTTTGAGTGTATGTTTGCACTAATTATAGCTAAAAAAAATCATATGGACCAGTGATGGACATCAAACTAAAAAAACTGAACTTTATTCGTTTTGTAAAGAGATTAGCTGTATTCTGTTAAAATTTTATATTATACCTAGAGAGCATTTAAGGGTTAACTAGTAAATAAGAGAACTTTCAACAACCTGTTGCTTATACTAGTATTTACACTCTTAAATTTTTCTATTCCATGTTTTCTCTTTTGTAAACAATAACAAAAATATGAAAAACATAGAATAGTATCAACAAGTGGCCAACAAGCACGTTTTCTACATGCTCTACCGTGCACAGCCCCAATCTATCACTGTTTATGTGTTTTGCTTTCGATATTCGCTTCATGTTTAAAAACCTCATACAATTTTGGCGCTTTAGAAAGAGTATACGAGTAAGTAAACCAAAGAGTATGAGTAATAAAATTTTAAATAATATAAAATAATCTCTTGCAATAAAAAAGTTTTTTGTTTTGTTTAAAACACAAACGTGGGTAACACCAACAACAAAAAATTGGCTCTTATATTTTTTGATTTGTTTGCTTTTGGAAAGTTTGCAAAACACACTTTGTTGTTGAGTTTGGAAATGGTTGAACATGTGAAATGCACTCCAGTTGCTGCTGTTGTTTGTGGTTTGGGGTTTTTGGATGTTGTTTGGTTGTTGTTACGTTTATCATGATTATGTTTTTTAGTTGACAATTGGTGCTCGTGGCGAACGGTTGGAATTTTATTTCACTTTCTACTCTTTTTCATACGATTTTGGTTTTATACATATAGAAATATGTACTTGTTTTGACTTTAAAAACAACAACAAAAAGCATTACGTTAAGCTAGCAAATAAACAAGTATTACAACTGTATAATTTAGTTTTTTTTTGTGTTCGTTGTTGTCTTTTTTTTTTTGTAATTTTAAATCCGTGTTTTAACCGTTATAATTGTGTATGTAAAACAAAGCACTGTTGAAAGACCATTATCGTTCAAACGAAGTCAAAAGTATAAAAACATAAAAAAAAATAAAATACAAAAAAAGTGATGCAAAAAAACTATAAAACATTTTGTTTTGGTAAATATAATTTAACATATTTTTTTATACAATTTTTATTATTTTTTTCTTACTTTTTGCAAACATTTCGTCGTGTTTCTGTTTTGTTTTATAAAAGTGTTTTTCTTTTTTCGAGTGTATAAAAATTTGTGTCAAGTTCGTTGTGTTTTTAAAAGCACCTCTCAAGGGGTTAAAATTATGATGTTCCGTTTGTTTTCTATGGAGAATATGCATTTTGTCTTTTTATTTTGCATATTTATAGCACATATTGTTGGCTGCATTATGCTGCTACTTGCTCTGAGAATATTGTGTAAATTGCGATATAAATAATGGAATTTAAAAATAAGTTTGTGGTGTTTTTTAATATAATTTTTAAAAATAATTTAAATAGGTATAATTTAAAAAACAAAAAAAAAAACAATTACTTCACAAATCTAGTCTGCTTGGGAGTAGACTAGAAATTTAATTTTTTTTAATTTTCGTTTACATTTCATGCTATTCTACCAGCCAATTGGTAAATTTGGAGTTAAAAGCCATTCCTTAGCCCAAAGTAATTACTTCGAAGTAATTGCTAAGTTTTATTCATATGACCCATTGTGTTATCGGATCTTAAAGTGATATATTCGTTAAAAATTCGTTATAAATATATAAAAAAAAAGTTTTAGGGTGAATAAAAAATATTAATCTTTACAAGTGTGGTGAAAACAATATATAAAAGTGTTTTATTCACCATTCGCTGTATTTGAAAAAAAAAAGATTCATATGTATTTGCGAAAACTTCGTCGCTTTTTCGCTTTATTTTAACGAATATGGACGAATCTAACTCTGAAAGAAAATCAAATTCATTCCGCTTCATACATGACGCTCTTACAAAATGGGGCATTAGAGCGGCATTATTTCTACTTTCAGTTTTTATCAATTATTGTTCCGATTATTCGCTTATACGCCGATTTGGATGAAACCCGGTTATGAGTTAGAAATTTATGTATGTAGTATGTATGTGCCATTTAGGAATTTAGTAAATATCAATTAAAATTCAGAACACATAATATGGCTTCCAATTCATGATTTCTGTATTTCATATGGTATTTTCGGAATTTCAATTAATAATCTCTTAATTTTAATTGTTATGTTCTAAATTTCAATTGATATTTTCTGAAGCTGACTTTCTGAATACCCCTTGATATTTTCTAAATTGATATTTTTGATATTTTTTTTAATTTTCAATTGATATTTTTCTGAATTTCAATTCATATTTTCCTGAATTTCAATTGATATTTTTCTTAATTTCAATTAATACTTTTTGCTTTTCGAATGATATTTTTTTTTAATTTCAATTGATATTTTCTGAATTTTAATTAGAAAATATGATTTTTAATTAATGTTTTCTTAATTTCAAATGGAGATTGTGGATTTCAATTGATGTTTTATGAATTTCAAAAGGAAATTCTGAACTGCAACTAATATTTTCTGGATTAAAATTGCAAAATGTGTAGATCAACAATTTTTGGTACGTCATATTATTTCGTTGATGGAGTTATTTATGCCAAAAAAATAAAATTACTTCAGCGATGAATTTCTCGTTTCTTCTTCTAACACATTTTTCATTCTCATTGCGAAGAAAAATGCCAATAATTTATCAAATAAAAAATACCTTTATCAAATCGCTAAAATACCGAATCAAAAAATTGTTACGGTAATTTGTGGGTACACTCATAGAAATAAATCTGTAAAAATAGCAAAAAAAAAAACAGCTCGCAGAAAAAACTGGTAAAATTAGCAGATTTTTTCCTAAATACTAGTAAAATAAGAACAGCAAAAATAAAACTGTTAAATGTACAGAAATCTACAATAGTTGTATTTGAGTTAAATCTTAGTTAATTAAAAATGACAAATTATACTTTGAAATCTGCAGGAAATTTTGCTTAATATTAGTAGACTAATAGTAAAAACAAACTGTTATTTCTATAAAATTTTTGTTATTTTGAAGTCAAATTTAGTTGAAGGCAATTAGCTAATTGCTAAAATAAACAGAAATATTTGCTAAGAAAAAAAGTAGTAAACTGTTGATTTCAGAAAGCCAAATTTTTATTTGTATTAAAAAAATCGAAAAAAATCTTTAAAAAATTTTAGTTTTTTTTTGTGATTTTTTAGACTACTAATTTCTTAGCGAAATTTTTTGCTATTGTTAGCAGGTTAAGTTGTTATTTTCTATTAACTAAAATTTAACTCAAATATAAATAAAATTCCGTATATTTTTTGCTATTCCTATCTCACTAATATTTATAAAAAATAATCTGCTATTTTTTTAGCAGTTTTTTCTGCAAGGTTATTGTAACTAATTTTTAGTAGTTTTAACTAAAATTTTTACAGACTTTTGCTATTAGTGTAGTAAAAATTTGCTACGGTTAAATAAGAAAAATAATAAATGGTATTTATTTTTTTATAGTGTACACTGTTAAGTTAAATGTTTCACAGTTAATTTTAACATCGATGTTGTTGTAGGGTAGACTGGGTCACATTATCCAATTTTTTGTTACCAGACTAATAAATTTTTAGGAAAAAATCTTTTTAGGCCCGATTACTGAATGTTGAGTTAGCTATTAACCGGGACTTTAACTGACACATTTGTTGTTGTTTCTCATATAAAATTTGAATTTAACTCTCGGCTAAATTTTAACTAGATATTCAGTAATCGGCCCTTAATCTACAGATTAATTACTAAATTCCATTTTAATTCCTAAAATTTCAATAATTTATATTATTTGTTTAAAATTTATAAAAAATCCAAACCCCCACTCAATGGGGCACACTCGACAATACAATCAAAAAAGTATCACAGTTACTACATGACAGTTATTTGTGAAGTAATCAGAAGTTGTTTCTTTTTTAACAGTAATTACAATTGATTTCTGTGAAAAAATACAAATCAACTATTATGACAGTTATTTAAGAAAACGACTAACGAAAAATACAAAATTTTCGTAATAGTTGTCCAACGCAGTTATTTTTAATATCATAATAAACAACTACCAAAATAGTGTTTTTACAGTAAGCAGTCATTTTTGTTAGTGATTTAAAAAATAAATAATTTCGTTGATTTTTTTCTTCAAATTCTTGTTCAGTTTATATTTGTTATTGATGTATTCTTAGTTTGCAAATAAAAATCAGAAAATTGTATTGTGTCTCCAATGCATAAAAAAGTAATAACTGGAAAACCGTTTGGAATGTTGACTTCAAATTTCAAGTACGATGAAGTATTTACACATTTTTTTGTAATCGTAAGAAAAAAAAATTGTTTTTTTTTTATAAAAATATATTTTTGTAATGTCAAAAAAATTAACTGCAAAAAACAGTAGTTTTTAACAATTTTGTCAGTTGTTTTAAAAATTTTGTTGTCAAACTTTGTCAGTTAATTTGACGACATTGTCAGTTATTTTTCAACAGTTAAAAATAACTACATTATTAGTTATTTTGAAGGTAAATAAATACCTTTGTCTTGTTTTAATTGTCATTTTCAGTAGATTCTACCGACAAACTTTTTTGAGTGTAGAATATTCTAAAACAATTTGAAAAGTGTCCATTTCTAAAAGATTGTTGGATACAAATACATTATAATTATGAGTCTGCATTAGGTTAATAATGACAGGTGAATTTAATACAAGATTTTGATTTGATAATTCGGTTGCCACAAAATAATTCGTTACACGGAAGTTTTCCGCTTAGGACTGTCCGTTACTGGCTGAATTCACTACATATATTTCTTTTCTATAATGAACTACTACCAATTGTTAACCAGCCCCATTGATAATAATTCCGCAGAAACTGCTACGGCTTCAAGGTAAACATGTTTAAAAAGTTCAAATCCCAATTTCTCCAGTATAGTAACGGATCGGGGTTCCGGACTATACGCTGTCGGCAAGCGGATTAAATTTCGGAAAGCAAATTTCAATTAACAGTGCAATAAATATACAAATTTTCTCTAACAACGGAACGGATCGGGGCTGCGGACTATATATTGTATAGTTTCAGAATTGCTACGTTACTTCAATATCGGCACGACAGTTTCCGACAGTTTTACAAAAAACGTAAATATTTTTTAATAATTTTCCAAAAAAATAGTTTTGTATTTCTGTTGGAAATTCGTTTTAAAAGATTTTTTAAAAATTTGTCGAAATTTTTTTGAAAATTTATTGAAAAATTTACGATTACCATTTCAGGTTTCTGTCGGGAATGGTCGTGCCGACATTTACGCAACCTAGGCGTTTTTCAATTATGTGGTATAGGTTATAAAGACTATACTAATGTTTTCTTTTTCCAAAAACACTTCACCCGGACCCAGTTTTTTTACACCTACGTATATTTACTGCACAGTTAATTGAAATTTGTTTTCGGAATTTAATCCGCTTCCCAAAAAAGGCCAAATGCGTACCTTGGGGTAGGGTACCATACTGTGGACATGCCTGACTTTCATTTTTTTTACTTGCAAAAATTAATTATCTCCGCAAATGGAGACTTTTAGTTTTTTTTTTTTGTCAATTTAAAATTTCATAATTTTTATTCATAGTTCTTAGAAAAATTTTAAAAATTACTTTCTTTATAATGTACATTAGAGTGGCCCGATTTGTATGGACAAACATTTGTTGATATTGTGCCATCGATTTTTCGATAGCTTTTGGCATGAGGAAAAATAATTTTCCATGCGCCCAAATTTAAATTTTTTACAATTTTATAATAAATGCTAGATTATCGCCATCTTGCAGAGGTTTTTTGAAACAACTAATGAAGTTATAAACAATATAACATTACAACCTTTCCAGAAAGGTATTACTTATGAAAATCGGATAAAAAATGTGGCAACTAGAGGTAAAAGTATATAAGTAAAATTATTTTCTGCTTGATGATGAAATGATGATGTTGATGAAAACAAGCACACCCAGGAAAAAGATTGGTTGGCTTTCGATCAAAACCATTAAAATGAATTTCCCAGGACTTTATTTTATTTGGAATTACCTATAATTGAATACTACATCAAAAATATTTTACTAGGTATTAAAAATAGGGAAAATGAACTAAAAAACAATCCTTTTAACAAATTATTGGTATCTCCAATCAATTTTAAAATTAGTATCAGTTTAGTAATTCTATGCAGTAGAAGCAGCCATTTATTTAGTGAATATACAAGAAAATTGGTGTTATCTATAACCTTTTTTAAAAAAATTTCAATATTCGAAAGTGGTAACTATAAATACGGGTATCCTAATCAAATATGACCTTAAATTCAAGTTTCTGTAGAACCAACCGAATTGTGGATTGTATTGATAACACACACAACTATTAATTGGTATTGATAAACGAATTTTATACTGTATTAATAAAACACATAAATTCAAAATTAGTCATTAAAATTATTAAGTGTTTGTGGTGTAGTGGGTGAGGAGTTGGCCTAGCACGCCGGATTTCCGGGTTCGAATCCCGGAAAAGACAAAAATTTAGATGTTTTTTTTAATTATAATAAAATATTCATATGTATAAACAGTAAATATGGCTAAGAAATTTAAAAGTAGTTGTGGTGCAGTGGGTAAAAGTGTGAACTATTAACCTGAAGGGCCGGGTTCAATACCAGAAAATTCAAAAAAAGTTTTTTAATTTCAATAAAATTTTGTAGAACATAATAATATTTATGTGGAAGATAATATTGAATTAGACAACCGAATATTGGCTTTCACGACGAAAAATATAATTTAATATAAAGATAGTTGTCGTAACCGCACGAATTCGATTGGCAACAAATTCGGTGGCCACAACTGAGACTATTTTCTGTGTGCAGAAAATAATTTTACTTATATACTTTTACCTCTAGTTTTATCCGATTTTTATAAGTAATACCTTTCTGGAAAGGCTGTAATGTTATAATGTTTACAACTTCATTAGTTGTTTCAAAAAGCCACCACAAGATGGCGCTTATCTAGCATTTATTAGAAAATTGTCAAAAATTTAAATTTGGGCGCCGCGAAAATGATTTTTTTGATATGTCGTAGTGTAACTTTTTTTTCTCATGCCAAAAGCTATCGAAAACTCGATGGCACAATATCGATTGCTAAATTGACCCACCCTAATGTACATACTTAATATTTTTTAGTACATAAACTGTTATCACTTTGTCAAATTTTATTACTTTTCAAATCGTTCAATTGTAAAATTGTATAATTTATAATCATTCCCAATTCTTAACCGTTATAATCCTTTTGTAAATGTTTAACTTATTTTATGCCAAATTGGCATTTGATTTAAAAAAGAGGAAAAGCTTTTCACATTATTATTGTTATTGTAAACTAACTAAACTAACCCTATTTTTTAACTTAAACAATTTCTTTGCAAAAACTTTTCTTTGATTCTTTCCATGTCTACACAAAAAGACTTTTATTGCTTTGGTATATCACAGACATTTTAAATTCAAAACTCAATTGTTTTCCGTTACTTACAAATCATTTCATTTTCAAATATCTACATCATCATCATCGTTCTCGGCATCTTTAATATTGTCATACATTTTGAACATTGGAGAAAAGTTTTTAGAATTTTTTTCTTCTTTTTTTCCCTGTTAACAAATTTTCATAAAGGAGGCCATATTTGTCAATTGTCTTTTGCCAAGAAGTGGATATTTGTATGTTCTCTAGAAAAAAAAAGAAATCAAAAATTGAATGTTTAATGTTAAATTAGATTGTTAGAAAGAAGTATTGTTGTAGTACTCGTTTTCTATATGATTTTCGTTTATTTTGTTCTAGAGTTTATAAACCGTTAAAAAGTTTTGCTTTTAATTTGGGTTGTGACAATGATTTGAACAAGGATATTACAATATTGAATTGTATGTCTTATCATCAAGGTTGGTTACCGTTATCGTTATAATACCGTTATCGCTAAAATACCGTTTCAAATTGAATACCCTTACCGTTATCGATACCTCTAAAAAAATGTCTAAATACCGTTATCGTTACCGATACCGTTATTTTTATGGGTAGTTACCGGTATTTTACCGGTATTTATTATTTTGTATAAAAAGTACAATTTTTTTATTTTATAATCTTGAGTGTTTTGTTTACAAAAATTTTATAGATAATAATTTTACTTATTAAAACTACCAGTATTGAATTTATAGATTAAAATATGTATTTTCAGTACTTAAAATTTAAAATATGCCATGTTTTTACTTGTTTTTATATGTTTTTAACATAATTTTTAATACCGGTACGTACCGGTATTGCTGTTTCGATAACGGTATACCGTTACCGAAACAGTCTTAAATACCGTTACCTTTACCGTTACCTAAACAAACGAAATCTGATACCGTTACCGTTACCCTTACCGTTATTCGTTTCGGTAACCAACCTTGCTTATCATAAATTTACACTTAAATAAGTGTTTTGTTTAATTAAGATAATCCGAATGGGTTGTTTTACTAAAAATGTTCTTACACTCACAATAAAATGATAGCAAATACAACTGCTAAATGCCGTTAACTGAATGAAACTAAATGTTAACATATTTTGTTGATTTAACCCTCTAATGCTCACTCCTTTAGGTATTTTGCAAATTATCATAAATTACTCAGCAATTTCCCCGTGAAAATCTTAGAAACCAATACAATACAATTTTGTGATTTTTATTTCCAAAATTAAATTATATCCATAATAGGAGCTATAAACTAAACAAGAATTTTAAAAAACTCAAAGATTTTTTTTAATAACTTACAGAAACAACCGTTTACTGTAAAAATACTGTTTTGGTAGTTGTTTATTATAGAATTGAAATTAACTCCTCTAAACAATTCTAAAACAATACAGTATATTTCGTCACTTGTTTTTTTTAGTACTGTCATAACAGTTGTTTTGTATTTTTCCATAGAAAACAACTGAAATTACAGTTAAAACCAACAATTACTATTTACTACACAAACAACTGTCATGTAGTAACTATAAAATTGTTTTGATTGTCTATGAGTCAGTTTTATAGTCAAAACTAATAACGATTTTTATCTTAAATATTGCCTAAGTAAGAAAATTTGTTTCAAAAATTCTAACTTAAGTAAAATTTGAGAAAAAAAAATCGTTTTAAGTTCAGACTATGAAACTGGCCCTAAGCCTCATCTGCATGTATGTATATGAAATTTTATGTAAATTCGATCAACCAATAAAAAGTTGCCAATATATTTTTAATCTGAACCACTGTGCATTTCGCGGGTTTTCGATACTATTCTTACCAATTCATTAATTATACCCTACACCACTACAGGAACAGGAAAGTTATAATAAGTTTTTGCTGATATTATTAAACCTAGACCCACCTTGTAGTATACTGATCGACCCAGAAATACGTTTTGTTTCGATTTAACGATGTTCGCCCGTCTGCATTCTTGTGCGTACGCTACACACCGCAAATATTAATATATTTTTTTGAAATTTAGTACACTGACTTATATCTACCCACCGACTAAACCTCTTGATTTTGGTTTAAATCGGTAAATTTTGGACCTAGTGCCCATATAAAGGTCCCTCCAAAATTGGGTTTTCGGCACGCTACAGGTCACAACAACGAAGATATTTTAATGAAATTTGGGACGCTGCTTCACATAGGCTCATAGACAAAGCCTATTTATTTATTTGTTTTATAAAGAATCAGTCCAGGCTTAGACCCATTGTACGTATAAAGATCGCAAACATTGAAATATTTTGATGAAATTCTGTACACCGACATATATAAGCCCAAGGACGAAGCCCATTGGTTTGAGTTTAAATCGGTGCATGTTTGGACCTAGTGCCCATGTGAAGGCTCACCCAAAATTGGATTTTTCATCGCAAATATGAAGATATTTTAATGAAATTTGACACACATGTGTCCAAAGACAAAGCCTATATTTGGGCCTATCGCCCATATGTACTGTATTTCCGATTTTTTCTTAAATACGCGTAACACTATGTAAATCAAAATTTCTTACTGTTACTGTTTTTATCATTTCATAGAGACATTTTGACACAAATCTATTTCTCTAAATTCGAAAATATAAACAAAAATTGCCCTTAAGAAAGCCTCGTGCATTAGAATTCAATTAACTCTACACATGTCTGTGGCGATCGTATTGTGTATATCGTTATGAGGTGATTCTAAAACTCAAATCCTCTAGAGGGTTGGCGGTTCAAGTACCAGTCAGGGCATACACTCTGTAAAAAAAGTTCATGTAAATAAAGATAATTTTTAATATTAGTTTAATGAAATTCCCTTGGGTCTGCTAACGTTTCAATAAAAATGTTGTATTCTTCTTCCTGGAAAATATCACTTTCAAAAAAATTTCGAAAGTTTTCATGTGTGCAAGCTTATGCCCGACAGTGTAATAACAATTTTTTTTTGTCTAAATTGTTATTAAAAAAGTTTTGAAACACACAACAATAGACTTTTCCAATATCTCTATTACAATTTGAGTCCTTTATCTATTTAAATATTTTTTGATACAGTTGCAGTTTTTCTTTCATTACTTTAACCCAATTTGATGTCATATTTATGCAACTGAGCTTGAGCATATAGGGAAGGTATCCTTATGAGTAGTTAAGGAATAAATTTAAAAAAAAGTAACTTGAAAAAATTATAACTAGTTCGAACCGATTTTTAATTTAATTTTTATTGTAATAAATAGAACCACCAACTATTTAATTAGTCCCAACTTAGGTTAATTCAACCTCTTCATTACTGAAGCTTCGTTCTAGGTCTCTTTATATTTTTAAAACATAAAAAATTCTATAAGGCAACCTTCCTAATTACTGAAAAAAATCTATGTATTTGCAATAAAAAGAAGAAAAGTAAAATTGCCACATTTGTTTAGTTTTTATAGTTGTTCAAGTAATGACTACAAAATATTAATACTATTTAATTAATTTTAGTCGGTCTGTCTGGTAATCATACATGGGACTATAAACGAGTGGACCAAATAACTAATGATTTCATTGGCATTTAATTAATATGAATTGCTATAAAAATATTGTCATTAACATTTTTTTAAGAATGAAAATAAATTTAAGACGAAATTTTACTATATCACTAAAATCCAGTCACCACCCATTCCGTGTCGTTCGCAATGTTTAGTGTTCCAATTCCACTCATTCCACTTGTCTAGTGTTTCAATTCTGCTCGTGTTATTGCATTTCATTTCATTTGTTTCCGATCTTGAAAAATATTGCATTCCGCGATGTCCACATGGAAAATATTTTTTTTTTTAATTTTTGATAAAGTCACATATTGTTTCATACCAAACTATATACTAGAGTGTCCAAAACCGTAACCGAAAACCGGTTAACCGGTTTTTTAATTTCACAAAACCGAACTGTTACGAATAATTTCTAAATTCGAATAAAGCGAAAACCAGTTATTATTTTCGCTTAACCGGTTCTTTTAAAACATGATCTTTAAAAACTATTTTTAAACTAATCGTTTCGAAATTTAATCGGGGGTGTTCTGTAAAACGAATCCACATAATCCACGTTTTAATATAAAATAATACGTAGTTGTATGATGATATTATATGGATTCGTTTTTTAGAGCACTCCCAAATATTTAGACTGCATTTTATTTTCTAAATACAATTTTAATAAACGAAACTGCAATTTTGTTCTTTTTATATAAAAAAAAAACTATCGGTGATGTTCTGGAAAACGAATCCACATAATATCATGCGATTTTTAACAACAACAACACATTATTTTATATTAAAACAAACGATTTTATTAGTTTAAAATAGTTAATAGTTTTAAAAACGCATGTTTTAAAATAATAATAACCGGTTTTCGGTTTATTCGAATTTAGATTTATTCGAACATGCAATCAAATAAATATTATATGTAAATCGTATATAACATGGTCGTTTGAAATTCAATATATAAAACTGTTTTCTTTTTGTGATGTTTTTAATATATTAATATTCAGCAAAATTGTTTGCTGATTTCAGCAGTGTAAAATGTTGTTTGAAATTAACTAAAATTTAACAAAAACTTGATTTTTGTTCGGTTTTAATATCAAACATGACAAATTCCAAATAGAATTCACAATTTATTTTGCAACAAATACCTAAAAAACTTATGAAAAAAACTTTCCTAGAACCAATGGTTGGCAATTAATGCATTTTCAAGTGCTACCAAGCACTATCATCTGATTGTTTTATGGGGTTCTCTCTAGGTTATAATGTATATCGAACTTGATCAACAAGAGGGTATTAACTCAAAATTTTAAAAATTCACTTATTGCAAGAAATCAACTAACAACATCAATATCTATCTACTGTACAAATTTCAACGTATTCCGATTACGCTTTAATCTCAAAAACCTTTAATCAACAAAAATTTCCAGAAAAATGGTGTTAACTCAAAAAATTTATTAATGTGTAATAATTGCAAAAATTTAAAAGAAAAATAATGTAAATATATTTCAAATGGAATTTGCTTACCATGATGTATTCGGATTTTCAAATTCCCTTAAAATGTAACCACAAACAGTTTTTCAGCTCTACTGAAAATTTTAAAATTTTGAGTTAATAAATTAAAATAATTACTTTAATGAAACATTTCATTGTCTTTATTTGCCAATTCAGCCAATGAAACTTTTTTTAAATTAATGAAATTTTTTCACAAAAAGTTCAAGAATTTTCCTTGTCATTTTTGAAAAGTTTCATGGTTTTTAAGTCTTTTGTGCTTGGTAAAACTTATTCATCAAATGTATAAAACTTTATATATTAAATATTCATAAAATTTAATGAACAAATATCAAGTGCGATATTTTAGTCTTTGTCTTTATGTGAATTCCAAAGTGAAAACATTTAGAGAAATAAACTCAAAAATTATTACTTATTTATTTCATATTACAGCGAAAATCACATGTCTTTAACAAGGCTATTATTTTTCTCTATGTTATAGTTGTTGCTATGAATAAAGCTCATTTAGTAGTAAAGCAAACGTTTGTATGTTGAGTTTTACTATTCAAGCTTTTAAATATATTTATATGTATATACGGCATGATGGGTTAGGGTGTAATACAAAAACAAATAATCGTTGTAAAGTTCCTTGCTTTCGTTCTAATCACTATAAATAGCATTAAAAGCTTGAATGTTAAAACACAACATACAAACGTTTGTTTCACTACTAAAGGAGCTTTAGTCATAGCAACAACTCATAGAAATAAAACTGTCAAATTTACAGCATTTTAGTTATATTTCAGTTAACTGCTAGTTAATTCAAATTACAAATTATACTAAAAAATCTTTGAATAATTTTGCTAAATATTAGTAGACTAGCAAAAAAAATTGTTATATCCACAAAATTTTTGTTATTCCTGCTAAAATCAACAGAAATACATACATATTTACTAAAAAAAATTAGTAAATTGCGGATTTCAGAAGCTAGATTTATATTTGCATTAAAAAAATAATCGGAAAAAACTTCAAAATTTTGATTTTTTTGTGATTTTTTAGGCTAATATTTTGATGATTTTAGCAGGTTAAGTTGTTATTTTCTATCAACTAAAAATTAACAAAAATTTATCAGTGTATCATGGAAAGGAAAATAAACCCTCAGAGGGTTAATTGTTTTTATCAATAGTTGTAAAGTTCTTTTACGTCTTTTGAAATTATAAAATTTTATTCGAACTTGATACAGAAACTAAATAATAAGTCTGAAATGAAATCTATACGACAATTTTTTCTGTGGTTATTATTTAGCAACAAATAAGTAATATTATGCCATAAAAATGTTGTATAGTTATAATCAAAAGAAAATTTTCAAAATTTATAACTGAAAATAATTATAATCAAAAGTTATAACCTCAAAATAACAAAACCAACAACAGCAGCAAACAAATATCAAATAACAAACAAATCATCATTGTCGTAGTGTGTGAGTGCATGTGTTTGTGAGTGAATGTATTGTATTTGTTGATATGACTTAAGAGAAAAAGTTAACAATACACATGTTACTTGCTAAATTTAACAAGCAAAAATAAAAAATAAAAAAAAACTAATGAAAATTTGTGTGTTTAAAATAAAACTTAAGCAGTTACTACAATATAAAGCATTGGGGTGGTACATAATATTGATAACATTTTCAAGATCAAATTAATATTTGGGAGTACATAACTACGAGTACTAGATCGAAAATTAACATTTTTGCTACCATTCGTCGATCTTTTTGACACATTTTATCAATTAATCGAAATCAGCATATAAAGTTTGGAGAGCCTTCCTTTCTTATATACTGAGAAAATAATTTTCATTATATTAATGAATTTTTGCATAAAATCTATGAAGCTTCATTATAATTCAGCCAATGAAACTTTTCACTAAATTAATACAATTTCTAACATAATTATATGAAAAAATTAATTTTGGTTAGTTTTAGCAAGTTTCATCAAAGAATTAGATGCATAAAAATTATGAACCTTTAACTTAATGTTAAGAAATTTTGCATTCCCCTTGTCAAAAAACTTCAATTTATTTACAGAAAAAATTCACTTGTTTGATTGGAAGAAATATCTCTATGTGATGATAATTTTTAGCCCAGTTCAGCCAATGACACTATTCTAAAAATTACCTTCGGAAAATGTACGAAAATTTTCTTAATATTAATGAAAAATTTTAATGATTTCTATGAAACTGTTGTTAATAATGCTTTTTCATTAAATATGTGAAATTTTCATATCATATATAATGGTTTTCTTTAAATATTATGAATAATAAATGAATGTTATTTTAGTTTGACTCAAGATCATAAATTAATATCATTTTCTGTTTAAATTATTTTCAAATCAAAGAAAGATGATACAATTTTTACAAGTAAAAGTTTTAAAGTATGAATAATTTCATTATTTTTATGAAAGATTTCGTTGTCTTTATTTTCCAATTCAGCCAATAAAATTTTAATTTAAAATAATGCAATTTTTTCACAAAAAGATCAAGAATTTTCCTTATCATTTTTGAAAAGCTTCGTGGTTTTTAAGACTTTTGTGCTTGGTAAAACTTGTTCATCGAATATATGAAACTTTACATATTAAATTTAAAACTCTTCGTAAAAGTTAATGAAAAATTTTTCTAATTTAATGAAAAAAAAATCATTTTTGAATTTAAACGAAACTTTAGCGACTTTATGAAACACTACATCAACATCAGGAAGATGTTTCTCTTAGGCCTGCTAACTTTTTTTCAAAATAACTTAAGTTTAGTGCTTAACTATAGTTAATAATGTTAAATTTTTAGTAAAATAGTATCTGTGGTTAGGGTGCTACTCTGTCTCATTTTACATAAGTTGTCTCCTCTAAGGGTTAGTTTTATAGTCAGAACTAAGATCGATTTTTGATTTAAATATTTCTTAAATAAGAAATTTTTAAACAAAATATCCTAAGTATTTGAGAAATATTTAAAAATGGCGCGAATGATAGCTGCTTTATTTCGTATTGTTCAAATATTTGAGAACATTGCAAATATATTGTATAAAAATAGGAAAATTACATTAGGGCAAAAGAAGTTCAACCAGACTTACATACCGAGGAAATCAATGACAAATTGACAAAAAAAATGTAAAAAATGGCAACCATAAAATGACATTTAGTCATTGATTGTCAATAATATTGTCAATTTCCTAAGTTGCTCTCTATTTTTAGCGTTTTTTCTGTGTTTTTAACGATTTTTAATCATTTTGAGCGATTTGCTGTTCGAACAAAGTATGTATCACTGTTTATTTGTATACAAATTGTATTTCTTATTCTTTCTTATATTTGTTGTTTCAATACAAAATTAATAAAGTGTGCTACAGGCTTACATAAGTGTTATAAATATTTTGCTTAATTTGTTTTTGATACTGAAAGCTTTGAGTTTGAAATTAAATGTCACCGTAATTTACTTGTGTTTACAAAACAGACCTATCTTTTTTAACAAGCCCACAAAAAAGCAAGTAAAATTTTTTTTAGTAATTTGAATATTTTAGATTTTCTATCTACAAAACCTGCAAACATATACAAAAGATAAATATAAACACAGACATACATATTTTTGTAGTTAACAAACACATTTTTTTAGTCATATTTAAAAAAAAAAAAATCCCCAATGGCCAAGAAGGACAAAAAATAACAAAACTTTAGGGGCCACTTATCAATTTTAGCTAAGGAACTTGGGTATTTATTTTAATAATTAATTTTCGATAAACTGTACTATTAATTAATTAAATTGTTAAATGTTAACCCTTTCAAAAAAAGTTTAAATAACTACAATTGTAGTTGAAAAGGCATGCATTATATTTGTATTTAAATCCCAAGTGCGAATGTACTTGTGATCCCTACACTCAAAAAGTTTAACAGTTACTTTAAGACAGTAGTTTGTGTAGTAATCGGTACTTGTTGTTTTTAACTATAATTACAGTTGTTTTTCTATGGGAAAAAAGCACAAAACAATCGTTATAACAACTAATGAAAAGTACTTAAATTTCGTAACAGTTGTTCAAAGCAGTTATTTTTAATCATAAATAATAAATAACTACCAAAACAGTATTTTTACAGTAAAATTTGTTATTACTGATTTTTGTTAGCTATTTGAAAAATAAAAAATTTCGTTTAATTTTAAATAATCTTGTTTAGTTTATATTTTTTATTATTTATATATTCCTAGTTTGCAAATAAAATTCATAAAATTGTTTTGCATCTCCAATGCATAAAAGTCTAATAACTGGAGAACATGTTTGGAAGTTATACTTCAAATTTTTAAATAGGCTGAAGTAATTACACATAAATTTGTAATCGAAATAAAAAAATGTAATTTTCTATTAAAATATACCAGAAGAATGAACTGTAAAAACAGTATTTCTCAATTTTGTCAGTTGTTTTACAATTTTTGTAGTAAAAATTTGTCAGTTAATTTTACCACATTGTGAGTTAAAAAAAAAATTAATTCTTTTGTTAGTTATTTTTCAACAGTTAAAACAATAACCACAATTTTGGTTATTTTAAAGATAAATACCTTTGTCTCCAGTTAGTCTTTTATATACCTTTGTTTTAACTGCCATTTTAAGTAGTTTCTATCTACAAACTATTTTATTCTATTTGTTGTTTTAACGCCTAAAGAAAAATTTTATTATACATTTTTTCGTTGAATATTTTAACCCTTTTGATCTTATTTTTTGGGTTAATTGAGGTGACTGCACATTTTCATTTGAAAATTTTAAACCACTGCACTTATTTTACTCATTTGCTGTACCAAACAGTAAACAATCTAGGTGTAAAAGTAAATTTCCACAGATAGGCGGCATATTAAGCATGTAATTTATGTGGTCCAGTGTATGTTTTCGATTAGTTGCGATTTACAGCGGGATTAAGTGTATAAAGAATATAAAACAATGTACCTGATGTTGTCTATTCCTTTCTGTAATACTTTTTTGTCGGGTTAACTATGACTTTGGCAACAAAATGTAACAAATAAATGTGGTTACAATCAAAAATTTTGTAAAGCAACACATACTAATAAACTCAGAAATATAAGTCAGTAAAAATATCTATGGGACTGAAAAATGCAAACAACACTAAGAGAATGATGTCGATAAAATGAACTGGATTTGCAGTTAAAAAAAGTTTCACTGCAATTGCATTTAAAATTAACTGATATTGCAGTTATTTTAACTACAATTTCAATTAAAAATAGCTGCAATTGTAGTTAATTTAAATTCTATGCCAGAGTACAGTTTTTTAACTGCAATTGCAGTTAATTTTACCCACATAATTCTCTGAGTTAACTATTATCACAGTTATTTAAACAAACAACTAATGGAAGTTACTGTATTTCGTAAGCCGTTATATGAAATGTTAAGGGGATTCATGAACCACCTCTTAAATATATCGCGTATAAATATACAAAGCGTATTTGCAGATGCATATCTGTACAATATTTGCCGTATATTGAATACTATTCGCCCGTTTCTTCTAAAATACCACGACTATTTAAAAAACAGTTTATTTCTTTATCATTTTCGCCTAATCGCTTATGTAGAAATTCGTACACAGATACAAATATCACCAAAATTTAAGTGACAGAAATAATTGTTAAAATTCATTTTCCACTTCTACCTCATTTTTAATTAAATCAATTAAATATTTTGTTGTTGATGAAGTTTGTTTCAATTAAACTTATTTAATGAAACTCAACAAGTTCTTTGCTTTGAATATGAATGATCTAGTTCATATCATTCAAAAGAGGGAACCGTTCAATTGAACTATTTCGTTCATGAACGATACAACTCTATTATACCCACGAGTAAATCCTTAAAAAAGTGCCGAAATTATAATAAAATATACGAAAATATTAAATAAAAAGTGTTTTGCATATTTAGATAAAAATATAACATGAATTCACACGATTTTATTGAAATAAAATTTTTTATAATTGAAATTTTGAAAAACATATATTTGTTATTCAAGGAGTGTTTTTTAATTAAAAACTATTTAGAAAACAAATTCTTTTTTTAAATTTTGCTTGGAATTTCAGAAAACTCGTTTGTTGATATTATCATATCAACATCATATTATGATGAAAATGTATTTCATAATATGATTGTCGCAATCATAAGCCCAAAAATATGTGATTCTCTTCGAATTTGGTCAACCCAACCATATTTTAAAAATAATAATGGGCAGCAGAGATGCAAGTCGATACAAAATAGCAACGGCTGCGGCTTAAGGTGGCGTTTGCTTAGTAAACGGTGGCTCGTTTGTTAGTCGAATTTCACTGAATTTTTATTAAATTCAATAGTCAGATCATTTAAATTTAAACGATCTTATTTTTTTTATCCATAAAACAGTAAAATTTTCTGTTAAATTAACTGCTTATTTGGTTATTTCTACTGACTTATGATTGTGAGTGTACTAATGTTTTCTTTTTTTTTCTTTTTTAATTTCTCTTATTTTTAGTTTGTATAACGTAAAAAATAATTTTAAACAAATTTTGCAAGAACAAAATTGCACAAAAATATAAAATATATCTAAATTTATTTTTGCGTACTCATACATAAAAACTTATACGAGAAAACTAGATGGCGCCAAACAAAATACAATTTTTTTTGTTTAACTTATGAAAATGCATTTTATTGCTGCAGTTACCCAAAGCAACTTACAAACAATTTTCAAAAAAAAAAAATTGGTTAGATGAACAAAAAAGAACTAAGAGTGTTAAGATCCGGCTGTGACGAATTTTTTATACCCTATATAATGTTGAATGCAAGAAAAAGTTAACCCATAATTGTTCAATAGACCGTACCTCAAAAAAAAAGTTCGCCGTACACCCTCCAATATGAAGTATTTTTTGCAAGGCAATTTCAAAAAAAAGGTTTTTTCCCCGGTCGCCTTTTTCAATTTTTTGTTATAGCTTCGGCATTTAAAGTCGGATTTTAAAGTGTGATATATCGATTTGTTTGCCTCGAGGAAAAATCCAATGAAAAAAAATTTAAAATGGCAACCCCTACGTTCAGCAACCAATTTATAAAAAATTTCTACTGGGTTTATCCAAAAACTTCCTTAGCATTTACATTATATGTAACCCATTCCTAATTCATATTTTTTAAATGGTCAGTAGATCAAACCGACAATAAACTTATGACTTGTCTTCTACACTAATGTCGGTAAAATTAACTGCAATTGTAGTTAAAAAAGTTGTACACTGCATTTGCATTTCAATTAACTACAATTGCAGTTATTTTTAATTGCAATTGTAGTAAAAATAACTGCAGTATCAGTAAATTTTAAATGCATTTTCAGTGTACGCTTTTTTAACTCCAATTGCAGTTAATTTTACCGACATAATTCTCTTAGTGGAAATTAAGCGACAGAGCGAATTTTTAGTTTTTTTTTTCTTCGTTTCCGAGCACACGATATGAATTTCACTGCAAATAATAAAGTCGTGCATTATTTCGATATGTTACAAATCGAATGACGAAATGATTGCTTCTCTTATTTGAGGTGTAGAGTATAAAAACAACAAAAGTGGTGATAAAATGTGATTTTCCTCCAAATGTACTTTCTTTTGTTGTTTTGTTTCTGTATACAGATTGTGTTGTTATGGTTTATCCTGTTTATAATAACTATTTTATGGTGAATATTATAGAAATTTTAACCCAATAAAGTATAACTGGCACCTAGTATCTTTAAAAATCGATATAAAGATTTTCATATAGAAATGATAAGATTTTAACATAGATGGAATAGACAAAAAATGTTTTTCTTTAACCCTCGCACTACCGACTTTTTGTTTGCGGATGTATCGTTATTTTGACGTCAGATTCTTGTCAAGAGTACTCAAATTAGAAAAGATATGTAATAAAAAAATAAGTGCATCTTTAGTTAAGTTAATACTTTTGTCGCTCTTTTAACTTCATATACCTTTGTTTCAATATATTATACTATATTCTCCCGACAAAGCTTTTTTCAATATAATCGTATTTATTTTAATAAGTTTCATATATAATTTAAATTAAATATTATTTTATAATTGATATAAATACGTTTTTTCTTTGTATAAGAAAAAATTTCATATATCTAATGAAAACTTTATAACTTAAAATTTTATAATGAATTTTTTGTATTTAGCTCAGGATTTTGTTCAAAAGAGCGAAAAAAATTCGCTCTATGTTTGGAGCTCAAAAACTATAATAAAAACATTAAAATGCACAAATTTTTTATTGTGTCTAGAAAGTTACAATCATAATTAACCCAAATGTCACTTTTTCGCTACATTTTCAAATGGTCCTGACTATTAAATTGATGGGAAAAAAATTCCACCGCAATTTCGCAACAATTCCACGCAAGTGAAAAATCATTTTTTTTTATATGGAGTTTGACAGTTTTTTTTCGCAAAAGTACGAAAAAAAACCGAGCTTTACAGAGAAAGCTTTGTTTAGCAAAGAATTCGGTAAAAATAATACAGAATTTTAAAATATTATGGGGATTGTGAGCCTGTTTTTGGGCTTTTAGTCCATTTTTTCCAGGAATTATGGCCGAAACTGTTTCGGTGATAGTCTTAACTTCCAGTATTGGGATTATAATTTTTTTTTTGGACATAATCGGAAGACTGGAAATCGGAATAACGTCCTTTGAGGTTATGTTATGTTTTTTACCAGCATTACATTCTGTTGCTTATTTTAGGGTTAAATTTATTACTTTTTGGTTAACAACTATTTACAATTTGGGAATAATACATATATTTTTAATTCCTATTTTTTCGCTTGTACTATTGTAATCAACAACAAAAACATTATAGTAAATATTGTAGTTGTCAACAAAAATACAACAAGCAAAACAAAAAACTAAATTAATTTTTAACAAGTTAATAATTTCATTGGTTTTACAAGGAAACTTCTTAACGTCATTTTAAATGAAAATTATCAATGCTTATGGTGCAATAATGTAATTTAAACTATTCAAGTGAAATTTTTAATTAAATTCGGAAATTTTTAAGATAGTATAAGTGAAGAATAGCTTTGCGATTGAAGATTTAAGTGAGATAGAACAAAACGTAGTGTAGTGTAAATATAGTAATTTCCTTTTTTTTTGCAAATTGCGAAATTTAGCGTAATTGCCTCTAAACATCAATAAATGTTGACGTGATTAGATTTGTTTACTAACTTTGAGTGTTAGCAAGTTTTTGAATTTTTAGTGTCCAAAAGTGAATATACAAAAATTTTCTGTTGCTAAAATGCAATGCAATATCTAAAAATTTGTTTGGGCCTACATATACATATAACGATTTCTTAAATACGGCAACCCTCAAAAACTCAAGAGTGTGAAGATGACAAAGCAAATTGTGATAAATTTTTTGTTGTTGTTTTTTCTCTGATGTTTTAAATGTTGAATAGCACTCCTACACGAGAATAAGAAGTTCTCGTTGAGTTCGTAATTGAACTTAACAAATATTTCTAGAAATTCTAAAAATGTCGTCCCCTGACGATTTCCTTAGGCGAGAATGAAATCCGAATAGGGACATGCCTTCATCAGTTTATTTTTCACAATTTGTTAAATAAGTTTAAGGATTTTAGCATCTTTAATTCCCTTAATATAATAATTGTTTATCTCGATAAAAATAAATTTAAACAAATCGTTCATATTTCACTATTAACCCTAACTAAACCAGATAATGAAAGTGCCAGTGAGTAATGGCAGTTCTGTCAAAAATATTCAATAGTTTTTTGTATTTCTTTTTAAATGTTGTTTGAAGGTTGTTTAGAAAGTTTTATAATTTTTCGTCAGTGTAGAATAGTAAAATCCCCAAAGAATTTGGCGCTGTGGGAGTACTGTCAAGTTATATGGCTGTTTAAAGTTTAAATTTTTCATGAGTGTAATTTTTAACTACTTTACTTCTATAAATAGTCATATAAGCGCCATAATCGCATCCTTGTCAATGTTTTATATACATAAATCGAAAGAAAATACTATTTTATATGACAATCACGTCATAGAAACGTGATAAACTTTTTAATTTTAACCAAAAAAAAAAAAAAAACAAAATACAAACAAATTAACATTAAAAGAGGTTGGCAACACATGTATACAAATTATTGATTATGTAAAATAAATAAACAAAAAAATAAAAAAAAAACAATATATGTTAAATAAATTTTTAAAATAAAAATTTGTAGCATTAAAAATAAAACTTATTTAAAGTCGAAATCTCTTTAAAAGGATATTTATTCAAAGCATGGCTTAATAGTAAAAACACTGAACAATTTTTATGGGTAATATTAGTGAAATTTTCATCAAAATGTAGCCAACCAAACTTTTCCTGAAATGAATGAAATATTTTCATTACATTTTTTAAAAATATGTTTAAAAAAATTTTCGTATTTTTTAATGAAAAAAGTAAAATAAAATAATGTGAAAAATATTCACAAATTTGATAAGAAGTTTCACTAATTAAAAAAAAAACTTGGCTGCTTTCTGATAAATAGTTCATTACTATTATAAAATGCTTCATACATTTTCGTTTAATAAAATATTAAATAAATGTAATAAAAAAATGTTATACCTACATAAAATTTTACCAAGCTTTTTATAAATACGTTCCACATTTTTCTTTAAGTGTAATTCTGTTTCCTAGTGAATTTTTTTTTACAATTCCGATTCCAAATTTTGACTACTCTCTGCTAGTGAAATTATTTGACCAAATTTTGTTGTTATATATTCTTTTTTAAACGAACATTCTTTTTGCCTTATTTAAAGTTTTGTACATTTTACATAAATACTTTTATTAGGCCCAACCTTGTCCACTGACAATTGTACAAAGAACATGAATATGTTTTGTAGATTTTTTTTTTTTTTTTTTTTGATGATGTACAATTCAATGTCATGTGACACAAAAAACACAAAAATTATACATATTTGTACTAGTATATTTAAATAAAGTTGTAGTTTTTATTTTATTTTTTTGCCATTTTAATGTTCAACTCCACACAACTATTGAGGCATATGAATTTTTGAATACAAAACTACATTTTTAAAGAATTAAAAAAAACACATAAAACAAATTGGCAAAAAAAAAAGTATTAAAAGCAACGAGGGTTATTTGAGAATGCTAGAGAAATCTGGATTGAGGCTTAAAAAATTAGTTAAACTTACACTCACAATATGTCTGTTTTTACTATTTTTACTATTTTTTATCTTAAATTCGTTTTCAACCAAATATTTTCCAATTTTTTACTTCAGTTGTTTCGATTTATTACTCTTGATATAATTTTCTTGCATTCCATATGAAAAGCAATTGCTCTTCGGCAATTCTTTAGTATACTCCAAGTTTACTACAATATTTTTACTAGAAATGTAAATTCCTTCAATTCTACTGAAAATGCATATCAGAACAAATGAAAATCAGTTAAAAAGAAGAATACTTACTTTTCGTTTAAAAGAATTGTTTATTTCCAATTATTTATTTTTAATTACTAATAAATTAACTGACAAAATCGGTAAAAAAAAACAATACATAGAAAGAATTTACAAAATTCTAATTAAATTTTTAAACGCCTTTCTTATACCAAATTTGTAAATACAAATTGTCATTTTCAATCAACTAAAAGTTAACTTAAATATAACTAAAATTCTGTAAATTTAAAAGTTTTATGTTTGTTGTTCTTATTTTACTAGTATTTAACAAAAAAAAATAAATCTGCTAATTTAACAGCTTTTTCTGCAGCATCATTTTTAACTAATTTTTAGTTGCTTTTACTGCTAATTTTATTTCTATGAGTGTTGTTGTGTTTTAGTGTTTGTGGAGTTTAGTCGCGCATTAGGCTTTGTATAATCAGTCGCGCAATAGCGTTGCTGTAATTCAGTTGAGCTCTAGTAAGTCGTTGGTAAACTTGTGTGTAAAGTAATAAAGTGTTAAAGAAGCGTATAAGCTCATTATCAAATAAAAGAGTGTGTGGTTATTTTGATTGCAATAGAAAAGAACCTGGTTTATTTAACTCTAGAACCAAACGAAACACCAGTATTCGATGTAATTCTAGGGTTAAAAGAAATTTTATATTGCATAAAGTAACTGCAACGAAAATGCAGAACATTCATTTTTGATAAAATGGACAATAGGAAAAGGGGTCATAATTTCAATAATTTCTTGATTTAAATAATCAGTAGTTAGAACAACCTTATCAGCACTCGCATGGTGGTGATGTATTATGAAACAATGACTTGGAAGTAAATTTAAAAAAACTTGGGTTATATTTTTCTTATTTCGCCTGTGACTTCCGGCAAACAATAACAGTATTCTGATTCTCTGCAGGAACGATAGCAACATGATCCATAATTAAAAAAAAAAAAAAAACATGCGCTTTTTTTAAACACGCTTTTGACTGTTGCTTAGTTCTTGGTTTATATGAATAAATGCAAGTTTCGTCACGCATGACTTTATTGGAAGCCAATTTTGAACTCACAGCATTGAATTTTTCTTTCATTTTTATACACCAATCTACTCAAAACTTAATTTGAAAATGGAAATTTCAATAAAAAAAATACTATTTGTTTTTAAATTTACAAGTGGAAATGTCATTTTGTCTATTTAAAATTTTGTTTTGTGGAAACTTGTCATTTAGCTAAAAACTTGCTTAATATAAAACAGACGGCTTTTTTGGAGGCTCTGTCTGTTAAAATTTTAAATGATTTTCTCTTAAGCGGAAAGTGTAAAACAACTCCATCATGGCTCAGTTATGGCTTTAACATTTATTTTTTTTTTTAGCTTTTGTCTTAATAACAATGAAATCAGTATTTTTCAACTTTTTACCTTAACCTTTTTACAAAAACCCCTCATATTTGTATAAATATGCATACATATATATTTATATCCAGCCACTCAATGAAATCAATATTTTCTCTTGATTTCTACTTATGATATAAGCACACATACATACAAAAGAAAGTTTTGAATGCAGCATTAAATGCACATATGAAGTAGACATAAAACTACTTACTCTTCGTTATTTCAAATACTATAAATTCTATCAATTCAATTGGATTTTCTGTTAAAAGCAACAGCCAGGCCTTTAATAAGAACGAAATTTAGTCCATCCACAACAAAAGTTATTGATTAAGTCAGTAATTTAAGTTAAAATTAATTCGTTTCCGTTGTTGTTGTTGTTTTTAAATTCTTTTGTTGCTTTGTTACAGTAAGGTCTTGTTTTGTGAGGCCTTACTGTAATTTCCTGCTCTATCAAAATATCTCCTTCAAAAAAAAAAAAAAATAACTTGTGTTTAAATAAATACCCAACAAAATAAATGGAGCATAACTAAATCTGCAATATGTTTCTTTTATTAGAACACAAGTTGTGTATAAATAAAATTAAATACTTCTAAACAAATATTTAACAAATTTATACAGATTTTATTAGAATAATTTCTTAAACACAAATTGAGTTGTTTAACCCTTTAAGGCAACATTTAAGAGCATTTTTGCTATAAAATAAAATGATTAACTATATTTTTTGTAGAGATGGGCACGTGAATGCCACACTCACTCACGCTCACGAGAGAAAAATTTCCAATAACGCACAATTACTTACGAAATTTTTTTTCTTCTCACACTCACTAACGTTTACGTGAGTAAATTCCGATTTTACTCACACTCATCACGAAAAAATTAATGAAAATATTATTTAGAAATTTATTAATTCAGTTCGAGGCCAATTTCCTTATTATGAATTAACATAATAAGTACTTTTTTATGTTAATTCATTAATGAAAATATTTATTAAATGCCAAAAAACAAATTTGGTAAAATTCGACTCACGCACACTCACTCACTCACTAATAAATTTTTTCAACTCACACTTGCTCACATTCACGTGAGTAAATTAATATTTCACGCGTGATTCGCGTGAATCACGCAAAACTCTGCTCACGTGCCCATCTCTAATTTTTTGTCCAAAAACCTTTCTTGAAAAATAAACGATTTAAAAGCGAGAAGACTGCACACACTCTTCTTGAAAGTGAAAAAAGTTTGCCTAAAGTGGACTCAAAATCGGATTTCAACTTTACAGTTAAACTACGCAGTTTCTGGCAGATTATCGCATAATTTTCAATGTTGGCAACAATTCTTTCAATGTTGCCAACTATAAGTCATGGCGTAATCTGCCGTATTTTTCTTAGAAGAAAACCCATTTAAATTGTTAGTTAGTGTCAAATATAATATTGTTACGTTTTTTATGGCAATAATTATTGACCGAACAGTTCCACCAGTAGTGCGTATGATTTCTTTAAAAGTGCTCCAATTCGCGTAGGACATTTAGTCGGAAAGTTTTGGGGTTGTAAATTAGGAATTTGATATTGGACTTCAAAAAATTTTAATGGCGGATACAATATAGTGGATAAGTTTTTTAAAAAGTGATTAAATTGTGTCCAATATTTTTAGAAAGTTTTGGGGGGTCGCTAAATACGAACTTGGTATAAAAATCGCAGGTCCAATATGGCAAATGATTTTTTTTTTTCAAAGTGTACGGATTCGTGCACTCTCAAAACAATTCCTTAATGGCTACCGATTTTTTTTACCAATAAAAATAATTCGTTTGCTGCAAGCTCGTAATTCGGTTGCCCCAACCGAATTCAATTGGGAAAACCTATAATTTGGTTGTCACAACCGAATTGTCATCGAATTCGAATTACAAAATTTCGGCAACTATATTTTTGGGGATTCGTTTTTAGCTAGAAAATTTTCACAAAACTTTACTGATATTAATTTTATGCCAAAAACTTAAATTATATGATCACTGGATTACATAATTTTTAGTTTAACTTAATCGTGACGTATCGCCTAAGGAAAGCGATAAATAAAATTTTTATATATTTTCCATAGTTAAAGCTTTACGGGTTTAATGAACTTGTTTTTTACAAGTTCAAGTAGTTTATTCTTTGTCTCGATAATCTAATCTTTTATATTGTAGAGTCAGTTTAACTAACAAGGAAGGTATCCCAATGGGTTCTCTCCGATATTAATGAAATTTGTATGGAATATAGAAATTGGTATGGAATTTGTTAGGAATAAAGAGAAGGAAAAAAAAACTGACACCAGCCAGGTAGAAAAATACAAACGGCACAATGTTAGCCCGGTATTGGAGGCGGTAGTACATGTACTGGCAATGCGTCGGATTTTTAACGTTCACTGTACTAGCATGTTGTCGAAATGATAACACCAATAAACGCTTGGCCGTAGTAATTTCCCAACGTTGGCGCAGGCTTGGGATTTTATTTTTTTTGGTATTATCCTAGTACATTTAATAACAAATTTAGTAGTTTGCTAGAACTTTACTGTCCTCTTAGCGTACATCACAGATTTTTAATGTATTCTTTCGAAACTTCACAAGAAAAGAATGGCGATGTCTCTCTTACATAAATAATTGTGTAATAGAAGTAAAAATACGTAAGATTTATAAAATTGTTAATTTTAATAAATTAAAAAAAGCTCGTTAATTTTCAGAAAACAGTACTGGCCAAGCACGTTTTAAGTAGTACCGCCATTTCGTAAAAAACAGTGCTCTCCCAGTACAACTTTTGTTGTAACGTCGGCAATTTATACCTGGGCAATCTCATGATTTAAGTTTAAAAAATGCGATCAAAAACCAAAATTTTTTTTATGAAAACATATTTAGATTTATTTGTACACATCGTTAAAATACTCGAGAAAATAAAAATTTTGATGTGGATATTGCCCATGTCTTGGCTCAAGATTGCCACTTATTTCAAATATTTAAAATAAGTCGCATCAAAGCCAAACGATAACGCATATGGAAAAAAAACTTCAGACTCGGCTTCGATTAAATTAAATGTGCATTATTATTTGCAGATTTGAAATAAAACCAACAACAATTTCCCATACAAATGTGCTATTCAAAAAAAATAATATTTGAAAAAAATGTTTTGTATACCGACATATACGTCTTCTAAAAAGCTTGCATATAATATCCAACTTGGCTGTTTTTCTTTGAAATTATAGCAAATAAATTTTAAAAACGAAAAATTAGGTCATCTTTTCAACCCTTAAACATGGGATTAGGCCATTAAAATACGTTTCCCTTTTATCGGATATCTGAATTTCATTCAGATCGGAGATAATCCATTGGGATACCTTCCTTGAAGGTAGAAATTGTATTAGTCTAGTGCGCCAAAAAACGAATTTTTAGATTAGATTTTAAAAATATGTTACATATAAATATAAAATCGGTAATAATGATTAAATTAAACACTATTTGATAAAGTTAAGACATAAATTAAAACGCGACAGCACCGACATAACAATTAATAGAAAATCGACAAAATTTATCAACATAAATAAGTAGATTGTGAAGGAAAATAAAAAAACAGAGCAAAAACCCAAAAATGTACTTATTATATAAAAATGATATTAACCCACTAACAACCGAGGAAACCCTTAAAAACTATAAATATTATAGGATTTTTTTAAAACCTTTTACTTCAAACACTGTGCAGCAAATATTAAGTCATCAACAAATGATTCCAAAGCAAAATGAAACAAGTACAAAAATAAAGGCGGGCATACCAACTATATAATACAATAGACCACGATATTTGAGTCATATGCCGGGAACAAATTCCGGTAAAAAGATTTCAATTAATGGCGAAAAAACCGCAGTGAAATAGACAATATTAATGGGACTCGGTCAAATGTTTTTGATAGGAACAAAAGTTAGCACAATGTCATTATACCCTATCCCAAACCGTGTGGGGAATAATTCTGCATATAAACACGGTTTACATCAAATCTTATAGTTTGGAAACTTGCACATTGCGTAAATATCGGATGCACAGTTTTCGGGATAAAACCGAAATGACTAGTACATTTTTCGAAATTTCGCGGTTTTTGGGTATAGAAACTTTACACATTAAACTTGTGGCTTTCTGCTCAAAGTTTTGGATTTCTAACCAGTGTCAGGCGTTAAAACCTTTCTATGATTTCGTTCAATCTTCAGAATATCTACTTCCTTGATTACAAAGATATTTATATGTATATTATACATATAAACGGACGGACGGACACCGCCATATCGAGTCGTTTCGGAATACAATAGGTTGGGTATACGCCAATTATTTTCAGTAGTTACAAATATCAGCACAAAGATCAGCACAAACTCAAAATATTCTCTTCCACAGAGGGACTTATCTTATATTTCCTTAGTATCTCCTTATTACTACATATCTCCTTATTACTACAAATCTCCCAACATTTGTTGATTCCTGTGGAAAACAAAACTACTGCAAATTTTCAACTTTTCAATTTTCTTTTCGAAACAACAAATCACTTTCGCTCTATAAATCAGTAGATAATAACATTTAATAATTTTTTTCTTTTTTTCAAATATTCAAAATCTTATTTACATGCGTACGTATATATTAATAACACAAAAAGAAAAAGATATAAATATTTATCAAAATGCGAATATAAACCACATACTTATTTATAATAACAAGTATATTTGTCATATATCCTTTTCAGTGTTGAGATTTCTTTTTTTTTTTTTTTTTTTTGTTTGCAACACATACGGCATTGACACTGACATAAACATACAACCTTTTCAATGATTCAGGCGCATAGAAACAATATATACAAAAATAAAAGAAATTACATACATGAATACATACATAGTGCAAATTTCGATGTTTAAAGGTTACCTTTAGGCATATAATAATATTTAACTTGTAAGCACTTTTTCTAAAAAAAAAAAAATAACCAAACATAAACATGACATTTCTATATATCAAAATGAAATTATTAAGGGGGTGTTTATTAGATGACCGATAACGGTTGTAACTTATCGAAATATGATAATGAAACCCATTTTTGATGATCCTTATGTCAGGCAGAGTGGATCTAGCGATCTAGTTTTTGTACTAGGATTAGCTGCTGAATTTTTTTTAAAACTATTTGCAACTTTCCAGAGCAATTTGATACTAAAAATGAGAATAATCGATCGACGGGTTTAAAAGTTTTCAATATTGCCCTGACGCATATAATCCACAAACTGGATGAAACATTTTTTCTGCGATTTTTGTTATAAAATAAATGTTCAATGTAAATGCATAAAAAACCAATTCTATAATTTCAATAGAAAAATTAGTGCAAGTAGATACTTGCGAACCAAAAACTTTGTAATGTCAAAATCTCGTGCCTTTCGATTAAATTTTTTTAATGCATATAAAATTCGAGCCTTCTGTAATCAGCAATTTACTATTTCTTCAGCAAATATTTTTGTTGATTTTAACAGAATAGACTGCT
Source organism: Leucophora obtusa (assembly GCA_949987735.1). NCBI lineage: Eukaryota > Metazoa > Arthropoda > Insecta > Diptera > Anthomyiidae > Leucophora > Leucophora obtusa. The sequence continues at coordinate 13,573,226 of OX465296.1, forward strand.
ATTTGCGTTCAACTAAATTTAATTTAAAAACAACAAAAATTTTGTAGATATTTAGAAAAATTTTCTTCAGATTTTACAGTGTAATTTGTCATTTTCAATTAATTAAAAGTTCATTTTTAGTAATTTTTTCTGATATTTTTACAGATTTATTTCTATGAGTGTACTAGTTACTTTAAAAGTTATGACGATTTCCGCTTTACGAAATTGGATTAGTCTAGTATAGAAAATTCTGGAATTTTAGAAGAAAAATATCCCGAGAAACGGAATTTGCTAAACCCGTCAATCTGGTAGGACTACATTTAAATATAATGTTAAGTGGTTTTAGTACCACTGGTATTTTCTAGCACGTTTTACCGCTACGAAAATAAAACTATAAAAAGGCTGCCACCTAGGGAGTGGAGTTAGTTGATTTCACTGTACAACACGCCGGCATGCGTTTGTCGGCGTTTTGAAAGATTATATTGGAATTTTATTCTATGGGGGCTTAAAATTTCCCCCCTTTTTCAAATGTTTATTGTGAATCGGCATAGGAAACCATGTGAATCTTCCATTTTAGGTATAGGATGTGTTCAGTGAACTTATGTAAAACACTACGAGGAATATTTTTGTGGAACATTTTAACCCTTTAACTCTGCAACTTACGGTTGTTTTTTGTCCCTTTTTAAAAAGGGGCCAACAAAGTTTCTTTAAATCGAAGAGAGGGTCCACAAAACTATTCCTTGTAGTGTTATTACTATTTTTGCCTTGAACTTTAATTGTTAAAGTGTCGCAGCTGGTTCTATTCAATTCTGAATCACAGATTTATTGAACGACAACGAACCGTTAATTTTAAATTTTAAATGCATATTCTAATTATTGTATTTTTAAACTAATTATTTTTAACATAAATCCATGTTGATAGTAAAAAGGCATATTAAGTTATATTTTCACTGTATCTAATAAAATATGCAATTAAAATTTAGAATTAACGGTTCGTTGTCGTTCAATAAATCTGTGATTCAGGGTTGAATAGAACCAACAGTGACATTTTAAGAATTAAAGTTCCAAGCAAAAATAGTAATAACAGAGAAAAAAAGAGCATTGTTAAAATTTCGCTGATGTTAGTCTAATTGAATTGTGTTTACGGTAGCTTATTTGTTTCGAATTGAATATAAGTAGACCATCATCAATCATAAACCCACAAAGGCATGGATACTGAAGATGGGTATGTAGCGGGACCCGAAAATACGTATTCTATCCTCCTAGCTTTATCGAATTTTTATTCTCTGTGTTTTATTCTTGTATGATCTCAAATCTAACAAAAAAAAATCATTTACAATTAAAAGATCAACTATACATACCTTCATAAATTTCATAAAATTTTAAAAACTAATTATTTTGAAACGAAAACAAATCTCAAAGCAATATTAAATCTATTTTTGTCGACTGAAAAATATTGATTATGATTTTAGAGTAAGACTGAAGCCTTAGATTTTAAAGTAAATCCTTACTTGGGCCCAAGGACTTATATGATCCTATCAAGATACCTTTAAAGGACATATTATTACTTCTCCAAAATCTAAACTCATACTAATATAAATGTTACCCTAACTATAACCATAAACCTTTAACCTACATACATTTTTAAAAAATGAAGACAGTGAAAAAGAGAGAGAGAGAGAATATGAAAATGAGTGAGCATATGATATTTAGTTTTCCGGTGTTTTTGAAAATATAAATACATCCATATACAAATTTGTACACACATACTCATTTATTCACAAATATTTATAACATCAGCATAGTGATATGCCGGAAGCTTAAACTAACACTTACATATACATATAGAAATCTTTACATACATGCACAATTTCATTGTCATACATTTATAAATTTGTATTGAAGTAAACTAGAGTTGTGCAAAACTTATCAAATCTTACCGAATTTCATTGCCGAGATCTTAATATAGCAAAAAAGAAATATTATAATCGTAATTACAAATTATGAATTTTTTTAAAATCCACGTATTTCAAACTACGTATATTAGTAATAAGAGTCTATTTAGGGGTTCCCTGAGATTTCGATAGAAATTGCATATTGTTACATTTTTAACTTTTAAAAACGTAGGTTTTTTTCACTTCTGACACCAATTGTTACGTTTTATCTTATAAAAAAGTTCGTGTATCTCCTTTAGATAAACCGGGATGGTGCTCTTAGCAAATAAAATAACTCTTACACTTAGTTTGATTGATCTTCTTTATGTGCACAATCTTTAGTTTGATTTAGCTTCATACTTATTTATTTTACTCTGTATTACTTTAAATACAACAATATAACACACACACAAACTCTAATAATTAACTGACTATACAAATGTTAAAGCACAACTTTACTTCACAAATGTTCATGCACAACTTCCTCTTCCTTCGTAACGTTCAGTCTTTTATAGTTTAACGGCCGTGAATTTAGAACATAGTAGAAAATTCCAGTGCTTCTATAAGTATAACTCTTATGCTATTCGTAACGTTATAACGTTATTCGCCCAACTTCTTAACATTATTTACGGCATATGTTGCCAGATTGACATCTTTATTAAATCCCGTTTTTCGGGATATTTTCTTACAGAAAATTCTAGAGTTTTCTATACTAGACTAATCCATATTCGTAACAATTCGTAATAAACAAGTTCATATTAGACATTTTGCTTATTGAAAACTTTTCCACTAGTGTTATATCTTCAAAGCACTTTTCATTTGGTACCCAATTTATGTTAAATTTGTTAAATAAAAATGTGAAAAAATTCAAAAAAAACTGAATAACTTTTCACACTACTTTTAACCCTTATACCCTTATAGTTATTCTCGCTCCTCTATAACATATTCAAACTTCATCAAAATCCTAGTAGACCACATAGCAAACCTTTCTTGTAAGTGGTTTTTAAATTCGGCATTTAGTTTTTTTAGTTTCCGCCCACTCTAAAGATTGTTATAATCGTGACTGCAGACATTTTAAATTTTTTTCTTATTTTGTTGCTGTATTTCACACATTTTTGTTGCGGGCACAAAAAGGTATTCAAATCTCAAATCATGCGAATATATAGAAGAACTTTCACTTTGGCAGAAGTCGTAGTCAAACAAACTACAATATAAACACTGAAAAATAAAATTCTAAATAAGAAATTCTATGTCAATTGCATGCAAATGATGCTTAAGTTAAACAAAAAGAAAAAAAGAATTCTCACAAAAAAGACGAAACAAAAAAAAGATACTACAAAAAATTAGAATAAGCTGCTGTACCTTCAACTCTGCTGTATGTGCATGAGTATGTACCAAAGATTAAATATTAAATAAACTGAGATTTAGAAGAAACGAAAATTTCAATTTAAACCACATTATTTTTTATGACTCTTTTTTTAAATAAAAAAAAATTTTTCTAATATTTAATAAGAGATTTTAACATTTCATTTAACCCTCTAATGTATAGGGCCTCTTAAAGGTGGTTTTCATAATCAAAGATGTATGTATGTATAGAATAAGAAAGGTACTTTTAACTTTTCAGATTATATTCTAACCCCTAAATTCATAAACGCTTTGTAAAATTATACGAAGTTTATTGCACAAATTTTGTATGAAAATGACGTTTTGCAAACCTGATAAAACTATACAAAGCATTTATGAATTGAAGGGTTACAATTTACAATTTTTTATTAAAAGAGTTGAATTATTTTAATTTAAAAAAAACTATAAAAAACTATATTGGAATGGGTTGCATGCTATCTGTTAAGTCAGATATTCCAGTTTCCGAAAAATAAAAAAAATACGAAAGAGCTATAAAATTTCCGTAATTTTTCGAACCTTTTGGCCTTGAAAATGCTTTTAGAAACCTAGAAGGAACTGAGCCATAGTTGGATCCCAATGTTTTGCCCGAATGACCACTATCGAATCCATGAAAGAAATTATATAGGTCCAAGAAACCGCTTAAGAGTGTTGTATAAAAATGGATCCCTTGCAAACGCTATCGGACCTGGCGTATTAATATTACAGGAGTGTTTTAATGCTCCAAGCGAGCAAATTTTTGGCTTATCTCGCTTATTTTTACAAAATGCCCAGTATATTGAAAACTAAACGAGATATCACCAAACGGAAATTTTTTTTTTTTTGTAAAATTCACTACAATAAAACAAATGAGGTTGGTCCGAAGTGCTCACGAGCGATTAATTTTGATAAAATAGTCACAAAGTTTATTTATTTGAATTTATGTAACAATACGATACATAGAAATACTCTGATAGAGTGTGTTAATTAATTTTGTCACGTAATTTGTTACAAAAAATGTCATTCTGTGGCTGTTGTATAGTTCTTGAGATATTGGCCATTATAAAAGATAGCCAGTTCACAAAATTGGCCAGTATATGGAAAACTAGACAAAATAGCGCAAAAATGACAAAATGTTCGCTAAGCTCGGCAAAGACCGCCCTCCGATTATACAAATGAGGTTGGTCCGGATGGGATCCCGGAGGATGCATTTTATGAATCAGCTACATGGTGAAATATATAAAAACTGAAGCCATAACTTTTGCTTTTAATTTTGGTACTTTTATGAAATTTTGGTCCTTTTTATAAACTGTGATTATTTTTAATTTTGGTACTTTGTATAAAACAACCCATTTTTTAAATTTTGGTACATTTTATAAAAACATGAAGTTTTTAGTTTTGATCATTGTCATATTATTTTAATTTTTGATACTTCTTACTTATAAAGCCACAATTATTTTTTATTTTGGTACTTTTTATAAAACCACGATTATATTTAATATTGATATTTTTATAGAAAGAACAATTAAAAAAATTTGATATTTTTTTTAAAACCACGATTATTTTAAATTGTGGTGATTTTGTGAAAAAATTACTTTTTGCGAGTATTACAATTTGGTACTTTTATGAAATTTCGGTACTTTTAATAAGGATTATAATAAATTTTGGTACTTTTATGAAATAATTATTTTGTAGCAAATGTTGGTACTTTAATTTTATATTATATTTTGGTTTTTTTATGAAGTTTTGGTACTTTAATAAAACCACGATTATATCAAATGTTGGTACTTTAATATAATTGTTGTACTTTAATAAAACCACGACTATATTAAACTTTGGTACTTTTATGTATTTCAGGTACTCTAATAAAATCACCACTGTTGAGTTCATTTAAAGAAAAACAAGTTTTCGTTAGTGTTCAATTATCCGTTTATTCGGTGACACTTTAAAACAATTTGTTTGCTGCCTTTTAAAATATGAACTGAACCCAATGTTTTAATATTTTCTCCTTATAAATGATTTACAATGTAACTAATAGAGCAATATGTAAAGTTAATATAAAATTAATACGGTAAACAAGTTTGCATATGTACGTATGTAAATATGTAAACAAAATATAAGAGAAAACAAAAGAAAATAGGCAGTGGCGGCGGTAACATTCCCCTCCTTGTAAGCGAATTAGGGATCTAAGAGCTTGCCGTCCTTCACATTACCGACGTCTAAGACTGCAACCTTAGCAACGGGCCTCTCATAGATATTATTACTCGTCTTCACTTTAACGCGACGAACTTGGCCATCTTTTGCGGGAATTAGTTCGGTTATAACACCTTTGGGCCAACTATTGCGGCGAAGGGTATCGTCAACTATGATAACTATATCTCCAACGGATGGTGGTTGTACTTCGTTGAACCACTTACTACGTCGCACCAAGCTTGGACCATATTCACGTACCCACCTGCGCCAAAAATGATTAGCGAACTTTTGAGTTTGATGCCATCGCTGTCGAAGATCATAATCGGATTCAGTTAAAGGTTTGTCTCCGGCTGCAGAACCAAGTAATAAATGATTTGGAGTTAAGGGATCATCCTCAGCTGAGTCTAGGGCCACGAATGTCAAGGGGCGAGAATTAATTATGAATTCAATTTCCCACAGTGCACATCTCAATGTCTCATCGTTAAATTTAAATGCTGGGCACATAGCGTAGAGAATAGATTTGACTGATCGTATTAATCGTTCCCATGCACCACCCATATGCGGTGCGGCTGGGGGGTTAAATCGCCATTTTATTTCGTCGTAGTGGGAAAACACACGGTGTAGGTCGAGATTTTGTTTTTCTTCACGTAAAATTCTCTCCACAGCTTTAAAATTCGTCCCGTTATCGGTGTATATTTCTTTTGGTGAACCACGACGGCAGATGAAGTTTTGTATGCACATGATGCACGAGCTGGTGTCGATACTATGGGCCACTTCAATATGAATTGCGCGAACTGTCAAACAGGTAAACAGTACACCCCATCTTTTCTCTTTGCGTCGGCCAACGGTTGCATATAAGGGCCCAAAAAAGTCGATACCAACGTAAGTAAAAGGACGCTCAAAGCTGGAAAGTCTTGCTGGTGGTAAAGATGCCATTTGTGGTAGTCGTGGAACTGCAGATTCGTTTTTACACCGTTGGCATTTACCACGAACTGTTTTGTAGAGAACTCTCAATTTAGGTATATAAAAAATGGATTTAATTTTGCATATGATTGCTTCGTGCATACAATGGTGAAAGTTTTCGTGATAGTATCGTACCACCAGAAAGGTAATGTAATGACATTTTGGTAGAATTATTGCATAATTGCAATTTAGATTTTTAGCCCTTCCATTAGCACGCAGGACACCATCATCATCGAGGAAAATATTTAGCTGCTTTAGTCTGCTGCTTCTGGCGATTTGCTCGTTATTCTTGAGGCACCTGATTTCTTCAGGAAACTCGCTCCGTTGAGCATATTTAAACAAAATATTTTTTGCTTTTAGGACGCACTCAAACTGCAAATCACTTTTACTTTTGACTTCATTGCTATGGACCACTGATTTCAACTTTCCCACATATTCGAGAAATTTTGACAACGCCCGGTAGAGTCGCCTCCAGCACGAGAAGTATTCGATATTCATTGTGAAATTGTCAGCTTTGCTAATATGTAAGATATGATTACGTACTTCTTCAGTGTTGACGGATCCCAAGTTTGAACATTTTGGCCAATCACTTTCATCTTCTTTTAAAAAATGCGGACCTCTGAACCACATTTCGTTATCGGCTGCCCCCACCTTCGTTGCAAAATCAGCTGGGTTTAGTTTGGAAGGAACCCAATTCCATTGTGTTACGTTGGTTGACTCAAGGATTTCACCAACTCTATACATAACAAACGGCTTAAAGTTTTTGGGGTCCATGGAAAGCCACTTTAAAACTGTTTTTGAATCGGACCAGAAAAAACTTTCAGTACAATTAAGACGTGTTGCATCTTGAATTTTTGCTGCCAAACGTGTACCAATTAACGCAGCTTGAAGCTCAAGTCTTGGTATGGATACTGGTTTGAGAGGTGCGACTTTGGATTTTGCGGCTACAATACAGACGTCAACGTTTTTTTTATACTGGATACGGAAATAGCAAACGGCAGCATAGGCATTTTCGCTGGTGTCGACAAACGTATGCAGCTGGACGCTGGATGTCATTTTCAGCAATTTGGAGTAGCATCTAGGTATTGTTATAGAAGAAATTTTGGACAAATTTAAAAGCCAGGACGACCATTTCTGCATGAGTTCTTCAGTTAGTTCCCCGTCCCACTTAATACCGGAGCGCCATATATTTTGGAGTAGGATTTTTAGGCCAATATTGCAATGGGAGACTAGACCAAGTGGATCAAAGATGGACATCAAGACTTGAAGTAATTCCCTCTTGGTCGGGACCACATTTGCATTAAAAATGTCCCTTCGTAGGCGCGAAAATCTAAAATTATACTGAAAAACGTCATTATTGGATTCCCAATACATACCAAGGATTTTTTCGAAAGCTCCAAATGAATTTCCAGCGGCAGATCCGTCTTCACTTAGGTGTTGTTTGACTAGTTGTGAATTTGTAGCCCAGTTTCTCATATGAAACCCTCCGGCAGCATGTATCATTTTAACTTGAGTAGCTAATTCGAGGGCCTCTTCTTCGGAGTCAACACTGTCGATGAAGTCATCCATATAATGATACGATTCCACTGCTTTTACTGCACGAGGGTATAGATCGCGGAATTCTTGTGCATTTTTATTTCGTACAAAGTGAGCAATACATGGAGCGCAGCTGGTTCCAAAAGTTAGGGCCTTCATAACATATACGACTGGTTGTTGATTTAAATCAGCATCGTTGAGCCACAGAAATCGTTGGGCATGCATATCCTCATCTTTCACGTTAATTCGATGAAACATTTCAGCTATGTCCCCACAAATTCCGATTTGTCCCACGCGAAATTCCATTAAAATATTAAAAAGCGATATAAGCAAGTCGGGACCACTCATTAAAAAATCATTCAGGCACTTCTCTTCGGATTTGGCTGCTGCGTCCCACACAAGACGAACTTTTCCTGGTTTATTTGGATTATGAGCCACAAATATTGGAAGATACCATGTACGACCTGGATACATAAACATTTCCGAGTCCAACACCTTTCTAGCGTAGCCTTTGTTTATAAGTTTGTTGATTTCCTCCTGCATAGTCTGCTGTAGTTGGGGATCTTTTTTAAACTTCTTTTGAAGACACTTAAGGCGATGGCACGCAACGTTGTAACTTTCGGGCAACTGTAGGTTCTTATCTCTCCAAAGCAAATTTACCTCATATTGTTGATTTTTCATTTTCAAGCCACTTTCTAGGATTTCCAGAGCTTTTTTGTTTTCGGATGACATTATCTTCTTCTCTTGAGCCACTTCAAATGAAAAATAACTTTTTACTTCCTCATGCAGCATTTTGTAGCGATCTCCGCATTTACATGAATGAATATTTAATGAAGATGAGACACCCGTACCGGTGCCGCTACCCTGCAAGGTCCACCCTAAGCGTGTTTTTGATGCGATCGGCTGATCGCGTTTACCTTCTCGTATTTTTAAAGGCACTGCCACATTCCAGTTATTAAGGCCGATTAAAATCATGGGCTTAGCGTTGTTATACGATTGGATGGGCAACCCTTTAAGGTATGGGTTGTTTTTACAAATTTGCTCGAAATTCAACGATTGCGTTGGCAGGTCAAGGTTATAAACAGTATGTACATTATGAAGGGCAAATCGCGTGTCACTTTGGAGCCCGGATACTTCTACAGTTAGCTTAACGGATTTATCATCTGATCGGGTAGTACCCCCGGTCCAACACATTTCAAGCGGTTCGGATTTACCTTCAATGCCCAAAGTATCGAAAAATTGTCCCTCCATTAAGGTCATTGAGGAACCTTCATCCAAAAATGCATACGTGTTCACAGAGCCACTCTTATAGTAGACACGAATTGGCACGATTCGAAAACACTGTTTTCCTTCTTCACTATCACTATGCACATTCACATTTCCGCTGCGGTCTGTCGCTGGCGTTGGGAGTACGTATTTATGTAATAAGGGGTGATGTTTCGCTGTACATCCACTAATACCACATGATTTATTTAAAAAACACTTGCGCCGGTGAAAATTTAAGCACTTACGGCATAAGTTGTTGTCCTTTACCAAATTCCATTTTTCATCTAAACTTAATAATTGAAACTCACCACAATTTTGGATTTTATGAGCCTCACTTTTGCATGAAAAACAAATTGGTTTGTATGTAGCATTTCGTTGATGAATATTCACCGATGCGCCCTTTTTATTGGCTACAGGAGATACAACTTGGCTAGCAGCGGCAGCTATGGCATAAATCCAATCACTAAATTCTTTTACCACTGGGACCTTTTCATCTTTTTTATACATAGCCCAATTAAGCTTATGGTTATTTGGTAATTTGTCCAACAAAGTTTTAACCAGCATCGGATTATTTAAATAAGCCACCATATTACATGCCTCCATTGTTGCACATATATTTCGTATAGTGAGAGCATATTCGATAATGCTTTCAAGCTTATCCTTCAAGGGAGGAATTTTTGTTGCTTTCTCTATCATGGTGTCAAGAATATGTTCTGGTCTGCCAAAACACATTTCTAGAGTTTTAATTATTTCACCTACCATTGATGGAATTAGCAGTTTGCTTTTCACAAGCTCCTTGGCACGCCCTCGGAGACACGACTGTAGACGCATTAAATTTTCGGCATCACTGTAACCGGCTATCTCGGTGCTATTTTTATAGTTGCTGATGAATAGCGGCCAGTCCTCTGGGTTTCCATCGAAATTTGGTAATTCCTTAGGTATTACCTGTCTAGCGGATATTTGTGTAGATGTTGGCTGGGAGGACGAAAAACTGCTCATAAAAGAACCCGTAGCTGGACTTCCATCGTTTTGTGAAAGTATTTTATATTTCATTTCTAAATACTTCCTTTGAAGTTCTCTTTCTTCTTCCAGCATTTGCAATTGTAACTGGGTTTGCGATGACAAACTACATGCTGTTACATTAGGACCACTAGTATGACGTTGCATATTTATACTATTTGGCATTGTTGTTGTTATTGGTGTAAAGTGAATGGAACCACGATTACCTTCACTTTGGTGTTGGTGTGCTTTTGGATATGCACCTTTGTCATGGTCGCCATTATTTTGACTTTTTGGTGGTTGTCCATTAGCGGACGTTGGGTTTATAACACTTGCACTGATTTCACCAGGAGTCCGTTTTTTAGGGGATGAGGATCCGTGGGCACCAACCGAAAACTCGCATGTTGTATTTACCGCCATTATATTTTGCGATGAGCTGCGGCTATTCGGTAGGGCAGCAGCTTGTTCATTACAAAATGAACAACTCCAGCTTATGTTAGCAACGTCGCTGTTTACGCCTACGCAATCAAAATGGAACCACTTATCACACGTATCACATTGCACCATATGTTCGGTGTCTTTAGATTTACATTTATTACAATTATAGTCGGTTTCCGACATTATTTTGTCATTAATTTGAACCACTATATTTTTAATTATCCAAAAAACACTCGCTACTGAACCGCCACGATTTACTCTTTTTTTTTTTTTATTAAATATTTATAATTATTTTTATATTAATCACGTTAAAATTGTTTTAAAGAAATGTTGAGTTCATTTAAAGAAAAACAAGTTTTCGTTAGTGTTCAATTATCCGTTTATTCGGTGACACTTTAAAACAATTTGTTTGCTGCCTTTTAAAATATGAACTGAACCCAATGTTTTAATATTTTCTCCTTATAAATGATTTACAATGTAACTAATAGAGCAATATGTAAAGTTAATATAAAATTAATACGGTAAACAAGTTTGCATATGTACGTATGTAAATATGTAAACAAAATATAAGAGAAAACAAAAGAAAATAGGCAGTGGCGGCGGTAACAACCACTATATTAAATTTTGGTAATTTTATGAATTTTGGTACTTTTAATAAAACCACGATTATATTAAATTTTGGTACTTTTACCAATTTTTGGTACATTTAATAAAACCGCGATTATATTCAATTTTGGGACTTTTATAAATTTTTGATACTTTAATAAAACCACGATTATATAAAATTTTGGTATTTTAATTAAATTTGGGACTTTAAATAATAATTTTGTAGCAAATGTTGGTACTATTATGAAATAATTATTTTGCAGCAAATGTTGGTACCTTTATTTTATATTAAATTTTGGTACTTTTGTGAAATTTTCTTTAATAAAAACACGATTATATTATTTTTTGGTTTTTTTATGAAGTTTTGGTACTTTAATAAAACCACGATTATATCAAATGTTGGTACTTTAATATAATTTTTGTACTTTAATAAAACCACGACTATATTAAATGTTGGGAGTTTATGTATTTTTGGTACTTTAATAAAACCAGGACTATATACAATTTTAGTACTTTTATGAATTTTTGGTACTTTTATGAAATTTTGGTACTTTAATAAAACCACAATTATATAAAATGTTTGTACTTTTACTAAAACCATGATTATATTCAATTTTGGTACTTTTAATTAAATCACGATTATATTAAATTATCGTACTTTTAATAAAACCACGATTATTTTTGATTTTGGTACTTTTAATAAAACGACGAATATATTCGTTTTGGTGCTGGTATTAAAAGCGGAGCTATTTTTAATTTGGTACATTTTATTGAACCAGGATTATTTCGAATTTTTGTACCTTTAATAACACCACAATTATTTTTAAATTTTGTTACTTTTTATAGAACGATAATTATTTTCAATATTGGTACTTTAGTGACATTTTCTTAATTTGCACAAAGCCCTAAATATTTTACCTCTTTGTACTTTTTATAAAACCACGATTATTTGCAGTTTTAGCACTTTTTGTGAAACCACGATATTTTTTCAATTTGCAATTATTGGCAAACGTCGATGTGCGTTATTAGAAAGTAAGTGTCGGCCCAGAATAACAGCACAGAGGCTAGCGATTATCGCTCTGAGAAAAAATGCGACGGAATAACGACGTACAGCGGCAGCGACATAATTGAGCATGTGTTATATATAACAAGGATACTTTAAGCCACTCATATGTCTCTTAATTTACTGCAAACATAATATACAATACTAAACGATGAACTAACGAGCTACTAATAATGTTCAATATCTCAGTTGAATAAAGGAAACAAAATTTTAATAAATTAAAATTTAATTTTTTTTGCAAAAAAATAGAAAAAGAGTCAGAAGAGCCATTGATTGCCTTTGTTAGCTGTACTCTTTGATATTATAAAATGTAGTGAACACCAGCAAAAATTACAATAGAGTTGACAACATTGGTGAGAGTATGAGAAAGAAAAAATGGGAGAATAACAAAAACCGCCATTAAAATAAAATAAAGTCTATCTCACAACAGCCACGGCCAGCAATTTTTAAATGTCAAAATGTATGGAAAAATCACTGCGCTCTTATTCTGGGCCTTCACTAATACTGCTTTCTTAAATACATTTGAAACTTCTCTTAGGGGACTGCAACTGTCGCACTACATTTATACCTTATTGGGTTGAAATATTTATCTAAATTTTTAATTTTTATTGTACAAAATCATTATCATTATTAGAAGTATCCCCTTCTGCTGTCAAAAGTACTGTATAAACAATAAAATTCTATCATATTTTTATAATAACAACATTATGCAGCATAAGGATTTAATATAATATTATGATAAAAATTTATATAAAATGCTAATGTTTATACATATATTTTATAAAAAAAAATCTTATGTTGCTGACATAGCAAAATGAGCTTAACACAAAATTAACGGATTTTTTTCAAAACAGAAATTGCAACAAAATTTATAATACTGCTGAAATTACATAAAAAAGGGGAGAAAATCCAGAAAAATGCTAATAATGGAGTATAATATTAAAAACATAAAATAGAATTATATGAAATATAAGTACTTAATAAAGATATTTAACTAAAGAAAATTGTATAAATTTTAATATTAAAGGAAAGTAAAATTTATAACAAATTAAGAAAATAGAAATTTTATTACACTCTACTTTTGGTCCCTGCTGTTTAGTACGTATGAGTGATATTTTTTATGACCATCATCATTTTATAGTCATCATACGCAGTGGTGTACCAAGAACAGTAGTAAAACATTTTCTTTTAAAAAAAAATTACTTAAAATTTTTGTAAAATCCGTGACTCAGTTTTTTTATTGTAGGTGGTTTAGTTTTTATCCAAGAATGTGTCTGCTTTTAGTATTTGTATTTAAGCATTCAACTGGTAAAGAAGCATTTGTCAATGCAAGTTAGACTCCATTTGTAAAATGTCACATCTATAAAGTAATTTTTCTTGATGGAGGTAATAAAAACAGTACACAAAACAGTTAAATGAAAACAATAAATTGTGTATACTGGGGAATAAACATGGATAGATGGCAGCAAAATTTCAAAATGGAATTAAAATCAACAAATACCATAACCAAGTAAACTCATCAATGAAATTTTTATTTATGAGTTTTCTGCTAATACTCGTAGTAGTTTTTAAAAAATTAAATCAATCAATTTTTGAAAGAACTTCTAATTTAACTTGCCAGACCTTTTTCGATTTTAATTGTTATTAAAATAAATTTAATGCACTGCTAAAATTTGATTAAATTTCAATAATAACACTAAAATATCAACATTTTCATATAAACACATTTGAATATATAGTGGGTCTGACTGAACCATAGTGCTATGAATGTGACTATCGAAACATGTGTATGACGGAGTTAACGGTTTAATTTAACAACATCCAGCAAACCCTGGGTTTTCCGCTTACTAATTAATAATTTAAAAATTTTTAATATTTAATTTAAATTTTACTTCTATATATTTGCTTTCTTAATTACCCCCACTTTCTTATGATTCATTGACAATATGACAACCAAAATTTATTTAAGATCCTCCGCCAAATCAAATAATAATACCCTGCCAATGACATTCAAAATACATGACAACAAAAAAAAAACAAAACGTTTTCTGAAACATTCCAAACACTCGCACACACATTATATACATATATAGTTTTTTTTTTGGCAGCAATTTAAAAAAAACACAATTACAAGTATCAAATTGACCCCAGAACGTGCCTCATAAACATGTTTTATCATTTCACTCTAAACTGTGAACAGCACAGCAGTGGCTCAACTCATATTGTGTTAAATGTAAAGTGTTTGTGGTTTTTTGAAAAAAAAAAAACTCGTTTCAAAAGCATGAGTAAGAAAAAATATGTAGTAAACGTACTAATAAAAAGGTTTATAAGCGCATTTATGATGAGTTTTTTTTTTTTGGAAAAACTACTGCTACTTTATTATGCAGACATAAGTTTTTCCAAAACAGACCTACTACACACTTTTACCACTTTAACTTTTTATTCTGGTAGTAGTTTATAAACTGCTGCTACTGTTTATGGGAAGTACTCATATGATGAAAGTTAAAAGGGATTTAAAATCACGAATTTTGGAAATTTTGGTGCTTTTATGAAGATTTGGTACTTTTTCTAAAACCACGATTATTTTTAATTTCGCTTTTATAAAACTTCGATTGTTTTCAATTTCGGTACTTTTATGACATATTGGTACTTTTTATAAAACCATTATTAATATTAATGTTGGTAGCTTTATGTCATGTTGGTACAACACTTTTTATAAAACCACGATTATTTTTAGTTTCGCTGCATTTATGTAATTTTTGGTACTTTTTCTGAAATCATGATTATTATTAATCTTGGTGTTTTTTTTTTGAAATTCTAGTACTTTTTATAAAAACATGATCATTTTGGTGCTTTTTTAAATTGTAGTGCGTTTTGGTGCTTTGGTGCTTTTATGAAGATTTGGTACTTTTTATGAAATGACGATCATTTTGAATTTCGGTACTTTTACGAAGACTTAATACTTTTTCTATTTTAAATTTCGGTACTTTTATGACATCTTGGTAGCTTTTATAAAACTGCGATTATTTTCAATTTCGGTACTTTTATGACATTTTGGTATTTTTTATAAAAACATTAATATTAATGTTGGTACATTTATGACATGTTGGTACTTTTCATAAAACCACGATTATTTGAAACTTTGGCACTTCAATGAAATTGTTGGTACTTTTTCTTTTTGGCACTTCAATGAAATTTTCATACTTCTTATGATATCACGATTTTTACTTTTGGTACGATATTTTAATTTTGGTACCTTCGATAAGACCATGATTATTTTCAATTTTGGACTCTTATGAAATTTTGGTCATTTATCAGAGCACCATTGTCAATTTTTTTAGTTTTTGTCAGACTACGATTATTGTCAATCTTAGAACTTTTTATAAGACCACGCTTATTGTTAATTTTAATACTTTTTAAAAGACCATGATTATTCTCAATTTTGGTCCTTTGGTTAAACAAAATCACTTTTGAATTTTGTACTTTTTATAAAACCACGATTGTTTTTAAGTTTTGGTACTTTTATTAAAATCTAATAAAAATTTTTCTTAATTATGGTACTTTTTCTTTAGTTTCCTTCCCTCTTTCTCTTTCATCAGTTTTCAAACTTTCAACATCATCATCAAAAAATATGACAAGTGTGTTTCTTCTTGATGTACTTGATGTTTTTCTTTAAAGTACCAAAAAAAAAACAGAAGGTTAGTAGCACAAAATTGAGAAGTTTATATAAAAGTATTCTTAAATTTCTATCTTAAAAGTCTAGATTTGTTTTTGTATTGCCAAAAACAATTTCTTACATGCATTTTTAAACTAAATCTTTAGCAGCAAATAACAGGCAAGTTTTTCTCTTTGGCGGTTAAAACGATTTTATAGTTTCTTTGGAATTTTTTCTACTTAAGTAAATTCGTTTAAAAATTTAACCTTTTTTCTATCTAATACACTTGCACACACATCTATCATAGATAATACATGTTTGGAAAATTGTTATGGGTCTATATGTCAAGGTTTTTATTGCACAAGTTTTCTTTATAGATTTAAACTCCTAAATTTAGGCCACAATTAGAGAAGATTTTATTTTGAATGTTTTTTTCAAGACCAATAACAAGAAAATGAAACAAAGAGATAATAATGAGGATATTAAAGCTGTTTGATGAAAATACCATTAAAGGAGGATTTAAAACAATCGATCAGAAAGTGACAGGGACTGCATATAACTGAAATAGTATCAATCAAGGGTTTATTTCAGATTTGAAAAATATAAAATATGGGATAAAATCTTCAAAATTTAGGTAAAATATTAGTTACTCCGTAGAACTGCACATTTTAATTTTTTGGATTTTTATTATATTTTTAAACTTTGATTAATTTTATTAATAGTTTTATTTATTACTTTTTGGGGAATCGCAAGTATTAGTAGTTTTCGTTTCGTTCTTCCTGTATAACGCAATTATTTGCTGTTTTTTGTACTCTTATGAAGTTGTTTAAATTAAAATGTTGGTACTTTCATGAAGTTTTGATTTTGGTACTTTTTAAAATACTACGATTATTTCTAACTTTGGTACTTTTATGAAGTACTGGTACTTTTTATAAAACCACGATTATTTTTAACTTCGGAAGTTTAGGTACTTTTTATAAAACTAAGATTATTTCTAACTTTGGTTTTTTTTACGAGTTTTGGTACTTTTTATAAAACGAGGATTTTTTTTAATTTTGATACAATTATGAAATTTTGTTACTTTTTATAAAACCACGATTATTTTCAACTTTGGTACTTTTATAAAGTTTGGTACTCTTGACAAAATCACAAATATTGTTAATTTTGGCAATTTTTTTAAGTTTTGGTACTTTTTAAAAAATCACGGTTATTTTTAATTTTTGTACTCTTATGAAGTTTTGGTACTTTTTATAAGACCACTGTTATATTAACCTATAAAATGTTGATACTTTTTATAAAACCACGATTGTTTGCAGTTTTGATGTCATATTAAACTTTGGAAATTCTGTACTATTTGAAATTTTTGGTACTTTTGATGAAAAAAATGATGATACTTTTAACAAAACCATGATTGTTTTTAATATTAGTACTTTAAAGATATTTTGGTACTTTTTCTAAAACCACGATTATTTTTAAATTTGGCAGTTTAATGAAATTTTTGTACTTTTTCGAAAACCAAGATTAGAAAGACATCTTAAATATCGTTGGCAATCTTTATAGATTTTTTTACAATACTTCTATAATATTTTGGTACTTTTTCTGAAGCCTGGATTATATTTGTAGTTTTGATACCTTGTTAAAGTTTTATCGTTCTTATGAAACCCATGACTATTTGCAGTTTTGGCACCTTTATGAAATTTTGGTGCGTTTTTAAAAGCACTATTATTTTCTGTTTTGGTACTTTTATAAAACAACGATTATTTGCAATTTTGGTACATTTTTTAAATTTTGTCACTTTTTATAAAACGGTAAATATTTGAAGTTTTTGGTATTTTAATGAAATTTTAATACTTTTTAAAAACCACGATTATTTGCAGTTTTGGTACTGTTTTGAGATTTTGATAATTTTCATTAATCCATTATTTAAAATTTGGATACTTTTTAAAAAACCACGATTATTTTAAAGTTGAGCGCCACATTGAAATGATGATACTTTTTATAAAAGAACGATTTGTAGTTTCGGTATTTTTTGTATGACTGCGATTATTTGCCGTTTTGTAACTTTAATATAATATTGGTACTTGTCATAATAATATGGTACTTCTTCAAAATGTTGGTACTTTTGATAAAACCACGATTTTTTGTAATGTTGGCAACTTTCTTAAATGTTTGTAGTTTCTATAAAACCACAGTTATTTGCATTTTCGATACTATTAATAAATTTTTCTACTTTTTACAAAACCATGATTAATTTTAATTTTGGTACTTTGTAAAATGTTGGTACTTTTTGTAAAACCATGATTGTTTTTAAGTTTTCTTTTTAGGTAAAATTTTATTATCTTTAATAAAACCATCATTGTTTTCAGTTTTGGTACTTTTTTTACGAAACCATCATTATTTTTATTTGTGGTACCATTATACCATGTTAGTGCTTTTTTCTGGAATCCTGTTTTCAGTTTTGGTACCTTTATGAAATTTATGACACTTTTTTAAAACAACAATGATTTGCAGTTTCGGTACTTTTCGGACAACTCTTTGGCCCAAAAATATTTGGGAAATATATCTTTTTATTAATGTAACAAAATGTGCTAAAATCGCAAAACGTATTTGACAAATTGTGAAAAATAACTTGCTGTATACTTATACCATTCTTGCCTAAACAAATCATCAAGGGACTACTTGTTAGTTTAAACTCATAGTTAAAACTACTAAAAATTAGTTAAAATTTCCCTTGCAGAAAAAATTGCTGAAATTAGCAGATTATTTTTGCAAAATATTAATAAGATAGAATCAGCTAAACAAAAACTGTTAACTGTGCAGAATTTTAGTTATATTTGACTTAAATTTTAGTTAATAGAAAATAACAACTTAGCTAGGTAAAAATTTTGCTAAATAATTACTAATAAATCTATCTTAAAAAGAATAAAAAGTTGTAAATACAACGGTTTGTTTTTGCTATTTTTATTCTACTAATATTTAGCAAAATTTTCTGCAGATTTTACAGTAAAATTTGTCATTTTCAATTAACTAAAAGTTAACTTAAATATAACTTAGATTCTGTAAATTTAACAGTTTTATTTTTGTTGTTCTTATTTTACTAGTATTTAGCAAAAAAAATGTGCTAATTTCAGTAGTTTTTCCTGCGAGGTCATTTTTAACTAATTTTTGGTGGCTTTTTCTGCTATTTTAACAGTTTTATTTCTATGAGTTTAGAATTGTGGTACTGTTTAGTGGTCCACTGTCATTCAATACATTTATATGCATACAATTTTTTTTTTGTCAAAAAGAATATCATAGAATATATAATTTTTAAATTAAAAAAGTACTTTTTTAAGTACTTTTTTTTATTTCTCAATATTTTTAATATTTTTTAATGTTTCTATTAAAACAAATTACTTAAATTTTGTAATATATATAATATAAATCTCTATGGCAATTTGCCAATATGCAACATCATAAAAAAATAAAACTGTTCAACAATTTGTATAAGTAACAAGCAAGAAACCCCCGTTCCAACTCATCAAATATAAACGCATTCTAATGATACACATTGACATTGATGATGATGAAATTTAAAACCATCAACCAAGGAATACAAATAAAGTACCCAGAGAATTAAAAATATATAAAAACTATAAAAATCTAAAAAATAATACTAAATCAAAGAACAAAAAAAATCCTACAAAGAAAAGTATATAAAAACTGAATACAACTTATGAAATGTTTGCAAAAAAAACAGGAGAAAAAAATGTTTAAAAATTGATAACGTGTTTAACAAAAACTTTTAAAAATTCATAAATAATATACTAAAATTAATCTTTAATTTCTTTAATAGCTATATAATGCCAAAAACTTTTTAAATGTATAACAAAAGCTTAAAAACTGAAATTTAACATAAAAGAATTTTAAATATCAATATCAACACCCTACAACTCTTTGGCCTTCACGTAAAACCAAATCCTTTTTCTAATATATTTTATGGCAACATGTCTTCGTGTACCCCCCCAGATAGTGTTTTTGAAGAAGCTCCTCCCGCAAATGCTGAGGTAAGTTGAAGTTTTTCCTAGAAGAAATATTTAGAATACATTTTCAAATTTTACTTTCTAGTTGATTTTTGTTATTTTCTATAATTAAAATGCTTGTAAATGACTTGATGGCTTTTATATTGTTACAAAATCCTTTTTGGTTCAACAAAATTACAAGCCTAATATTTTATTTTGTTGTTCTCTTTATTTCTTTCTTTGTCAATTTCTGCATGACAAACATATTTTCCTGTGCATGTTCTTGATTTTTGCCTCTACTTTGAAGTATATAATCGTAATTTACATAAAATCTACTTGATTGAAGTTTTGTTTAAATGAACAAATTTTAGTTTAGTTTAAACAAATTGAGCAAATTTTGTGGGTTTAAAACACTTATCTAAAGATATTTTAGAAAAATAGTACTCAGAAAAAATTGTTTGACCAAAAAGTTTTAATTGAACATGTGTTTGAAATATAATTTTTGTTTAAACAAATTAAATTTTTAATTGAATATTCAACTAGACTGAATTATTGTTTTAATTATATGCATAACTAAACTAATTAAGGCGATTCAACTCATTAAGAACACCTTATAGAACCGCTGCACATTTTTTAATCGAAATTTACAGATATATATAAAAAATTTTCAGTAAAAAATGTTTCTCTAGTGAAAATATTGTTAACAATATAAATATTTTCAGCGTATGATTCCTAGACGGATAAAGGTATTTTAAAAATATTAATTTTGTGTATTTTTGGGAATAAATTCCCAATAAAATTTTCTATGGCCATAGAATCAATTGTAGAATAGATAATTTTCCTTGCTTACCTTTTCTACCGTCAACTCTAACATCGATGATTTTTCCCAAACCCAAAACTTAAACTCTGCCCCATTTCAAAATTCCAAACAAATTTTATTCAGTGAATTTTCGAACACCCATTTTCACAACATTTCTGACTAGCATTGTATTCGTATCATTTGACTAGCATTGTATTCGTATCAATTGGGATACATTTAGTTTTATTTTTTAATTTAAAGATAATTAATTACAAAAAATATGTTCAATAAATATGTTCGATAAATATCACTAAAATCCAGCTCTATTCCATTTCGTCCAATATTTCAAGTGTTTTAGTGCCACTTATTCGTTCCGCTTTCCATTACATTTCGTTTCGCAATCTTAGTGCTACAGTTCCACTTATTTCCCGTTCCATTTCGTTCCGTTCTGTTCCATTCCATTTCGTTTCACTCGTCTAGTCTTTCAATTCCCTTCGTTTCTCGTTCTATTCCATTTCCTTTACCAATTTTAGTGCCCCATTTCCACTCGTACCCCGCTCCATTCCATTTCGTTTCCATTGTCCAGTATTTCAATCTCAGTCGTTGCCCGGTCCATTCCATTTCCACTAGTATAGTGTTTCATTTCGTTTTTCAATTTTAGTGTTCCAATTCCACTCATTCCATTTTAATTTGTTTCCCTTTCTGGTCCATTTCATTTCCGTTGCCTAGTTATATCCTACACCACTACGTGGTCAGGGTATAATAAGTTTGTACTGATGTTTGTAACACCAAAAAATATTGTACCTAGACCCACCTCACAGTATACCGATCGACGTTTTATTTCGATTTAACGATGTCCGTCTATCCGTCCGACCGTTTGTTTGTCCATGCATTCTTGTGCGCACTCTACAGGTCGCAAATATTAAGCAATTTTGATGAAATTTGGTACACCGTCCTATGTCCCAAGGACGAAGCCTATTGATTTTGGTTAAAATCGGTCCATGTTTAGACCTAGTGCCCATATAAGGGCCCCCCAAAATTGGCTTGGTTACACGCTGCAGGTCGCAAATATTAACATATTTTGATGAAATTTGGTACACCTATCTATGTCAGCCCACGGACGAAGTCTATTGCTTTTGATTAAAATCGGTTCATGTTTAGACCTAGTGCCCATATAAGGATCCCCCAAAATTGGCGTTGTTACACGCTGCAGGTCGAAGATATTTCAATGAAATTTGGTTCGCTGACTCACATTATCCCAAGGATCTAGATAGGATCGGTCCATATTTGGACCTATCGCCCATATTTGTGATTTTCTCTTCTTTTATCATTTTATAGGAAATTTTAACACAATTCCCATTTTAACCCATCCGGATTCAAAAATTAGTTGGCTTTTAACCAGACTGGTGTAGGGTATTGTATAGTCGGCATGCCCGACTTTAACTTTTTTACTCGTTTTTTAATTCCACTCGTTCTTTAAAGGTTTGCGCAGGCCGTTAAGATGGAGACTTTTCCTCCACATTCTTATCACGTTCCTGATTTCACGTCACAAATTTTAACTTCTTAGCTCCAGCGGTTTTGGCTTGGCGATGCTGAGCCCGTCAGTCAGGTAGGTTATTCTTTTATATAAATAAAAGTGACCTACACTTGGTATCCAACTACAGTTCGTTTGAAACAGCTTTAGGTTAATAGATTACTGAGCTTTACTGTGACCCTAGCAATGCTCAAAAATACTTTTTCAAATATTCTGTGTTGAGCCTAAATCAATTTTTCAGTTTAAAAATATTCTCTACTTCTAAAGGGATTTCAATTTACAAATTGGTATTTTCCATTGTGTCTAAATCAGTGTTTTCTAAAATCAGCCCCACTTCACATTTGGGGAGTTAAAAGGAGGGCAGAAAAAGCTTCTAAATAAGCTTTTTTGAGGTTTATTAATATTATTGTGAAACGTTTATAAGTAAAACGAATATCGAATGAAATGAATTTCAAAGGCCTAACTTTTTCTTATATACATTACGGTGGATCTAACTTGGACTTTGATCTTCGGCTTGTGCTTTTCATGTGAAAGGTTGAAAATTTCAAATAAAATATTTTTTTTTCAAAATAACGAATTCAAAGATTTTCAAAATTTACTTTTTTAATGATGTATCAGCTGAGCCTATATTTGACAACTCAAAAGTTGTTGAGAACTACCTAAAACGGCATTCACACCTAAATCCTAAACATATGTTTAGCCAAAACGCTTGCAAAAGAATAAAGAACCTTTGTAATAGAATAAAGAGCTTAAACTCGTGTGTTAGTTAAACACGTATTTAAGAACTAAGTGTGAACGCAGCCTAAAATAAGAAAAAAAAACAAGTGCAAAATACGTTCAAAAATTAAAATTTGAGATATGATTTTGTTTATTTTTTTATACGACGTTTTTAGAATTTCTGGAAATATTTGTTAGGTTAAATTACAAATTTATTATTTTATTTCGATCCGTAAAAAGATCCCATCAGAAAAAAGTTATTCCAAATTTAAAATTATTTTTATATATTTTTAGATTTTTAATTAAATCATGTCGACAATGTGACATTTTTTTATTTTGTTTTCTAAATAATTTTAAAATGATTACAAAAACAGAATTTCTAGATTTAAACGAAAAAATTTTCAACAAATTTTTTATGTTTTTTTAGTCTACTAATATTCAGCAAAAAGATTTATTAATATTAGCAAGGATTTTTTACATTTGTAATCGACTAGGGGTTAACACAACTTTTGCTAAATTTTCTAATTTTTCTGCTGATTTTACTGACTTTTCTTTCCGAGTATATGGAAAATTTTTGTTGGTTTTAGTTAAGATTTACATATAGTAATGCCCATTTAGTTTAATCGAGGGGTGGCTTTAAGGCGACTTTTCCCGAAGCGCCTTTTTCACCAATATTTCAATTAAGTGTCAACCCTTTCTCCACAATACCCTGTGTTTTTTAAACCTGTGTACAAATAAATCAAAATTTCGTAAATTTCAGATTATAGAAAAATAGGTTAGTTTTTAATCCCACCTGTTAAGCCTTAAACATTTAATTTCGTTAAATTCGGAGAGAACCCATTGAGATACCTTCCTTGAAAGTCATTATATTTAGAGCCAGTATTAGAAAAATCTTATACTGGCTCTCCGAGATTTTGAGATTTTAAAGTATTTTTAGTATTTATCACTTGCGATTGAGATTCTCATACTAACACAATCTAGCTTATAGTTTAAATTGTTGAAAAAGTTCACTGGAGTTGTCTAAATAGTACTCTTAAGTTTAAAAACACTTTAGTGTGCACTTGGAAGTTCACCCTTAATTTTTGGTTTTTAATTTCCTAAATTTATTTACCGAAAATAGAAAACTTAATTTTTCCAACTCTTGTTACTGCAATTACAATTACAATTGACCTATAAAGTGGTTGAGATTTTTCGTCTTTGGTTTTTTTTCATTCTAACAATCGAAATAAAAGAAGGAATCAACAAACTATAAAAACTACTTACCTTGGTTATGAAGCAGCATGTTTACAATTTAAAAACCTAATTACCATCATGTTTTATAATGTAAATTAGTGAAATAAAAAATTCAGCACAAAAAAAACTAGAACTCTTTTGACCGTTGCCAACATATTCTCAAAGGAATTGGTTACCATCGAGTATACTCCATATAGTACTACCATACATATGATAACCACACATTAAAAGACCACTTCGCAAATGAGAAACAAATAAAGTTGCAAAAAGGAATATAGTCAACATTCAAAGCAAAAATAAAAAACGGAAGAGAAATATTGAAGTCAAAGAAAAATCACAGAAAATAAAAAATGTTGAAAAAAAGAAATAAACTAGAACATGTAGTGGTTGAAAATGAATTTTTGGCAATAAACCAAGATATAAAAATTAACAAATTTCAAATGCTGTTAGAAATGAAGAAATCATTTAGAATTTTTAAAAACTACATAAAATCTTGCAAACATTTTAACATTTGAAAAAATTTTGGTTCTGATGCAAAACATGTTTCTGTTTATAGTTCTGCACCACTACGTGGACAGTGTATAATGAGTTTGTGATGATGTTTGCAACACCAAATTAATTAGACTTCGGCCATCCTTTAAGTACACCGATCGGCTCAGAATCATTATTGTTTCGATTTAAGGATGTTCGTCTGTCCGTACGTCCATCTGTCTGTCTGTCTGTCTGTCTGTCCATGTATTCTTATGCGCACGCTACAAGTCGCAAATACGAAGGTATTTTAATGAAATTTGGTACACTGATTGTGGCATTGGCTCATGGAAAAAGCCTATTGCCTTTAGTTACAATCGGTCCATGGTTAGACCCAGTGCCAGTATAAAGGTCACCTGAAAATGGGCATATTTGCACGCTACAGGTCGGAAATATTAAGTTATTGATGAAATTTGGCACACCGACTTATATCGGCCCAGGGATGAAGCCTATTGAGTTTGGTTTAAATCGGTCCATATTTGGACCTAGTGCCCATATAAAGGTCCCTCAAAATTGCCTTTTTCGCATACGACCGGTCGCAGATACGATGATATTTTAATGAATTTGGTACGCTGACACACATGTGCCCAAGTACAAAGCTTACTGATTCTAAATTGGATCGATGCATATTTGGACCTATCGCCGATATGGGCTATGTTGCTGATTTTCTCTTAAATACACCTAACATTAAAAACGCAAAATTTCTTGCCGTTATTCTTTTTTTTTTTTTTATTATTTTATGGACAAATTTTGACACAAATCCATTTTAGCCCATTCGAAATTTGGATCCAAATATTAGTTGGCTTTTAACCAGACTGGTGTAAGGTTTAATATAGTTGCTATCCCCGACTTTAACTTTTTTACTAGTTTTTATATACCACTTAAATTTTTGTAAAGAAAGAAAAAAAAAACGCTTTTTCCAAACGTTCGAAAAGCATCCGAAATAAGTGTTCTGCCAATAATTTATTTTTAATACAACGGATACCCAGCGATATGCTACTGCTGGATTTTTTGTAATACTTTGAATTTCTGACCGGGTTATTTTTATCGGTGTATTGTGCAAAAATAAGTTAAAAAATAATTAGAAATTTATTAATTCAGTTCGAGGCCAATTTTCTTATTATGAATTAACATAATAAGTACTTTTTTCCAAAAACTGTTATTTTTCTTCATCTTCATTTCGACTTGTCACAGGACTAACCCAAAAGGACAAGTTACCTAGCTTGTACATTTCGTGACGTCACCCAACTTACATAAAAGGAATTGACACAGAACCTGTCCCACTATGTACTAAAATGCACAAGAAACTAAATTTATTCAATCTAATTTTATTTTATCGGAATATACATTAATTGCATTAAAGGAATTAAATATGCTAAAACCCCAAACGTATGTAACAAATTGTGAAAAATAATTTGTTGTAGGCATGTCCCTATCCGGATTTCATTCTTGCCTAAGGAAATCGTCAGGGGACGACGTTTTTAGAATTTCTGGAAATATTTGTTAAGTTAAATTACAAACTCAATGAGAATTTCTTGTTCTCGTCTTAGGAGCGTTATTAAACATTTAAAATATCAAAGAAAAAACAATTTGCTTTGTCATCTTCCAATGTACTACTCTGTTGTTTTGACAGATCTAGCAATGTAGTGACATCCATTTATGTATAAACAAAAATAGAAAACAATGTTTTCTCAAGTGTCAGTAACATTTAAATTTGCATAAGCACTTGCATATTAGTTTTTTTTTAATTTTATTTTATCGGGATATTTCTCTAACTTTTACAAAAATATCTATCGGATTTTGAACCACAAAATAATATTAACTAACCCGATTTAAAAAAGAAACGATAAATATCGTACAAATACCATAGGAACGTGAAAAACAACTAAAATCGGCTCAAAAATTTTTGGAATGGCTAATGTAAAAAATTTAATTATCATTCGATATTTAACTCACCTTTTTTCTCTCAAAGAGAAAATCCTGCTGCGCTTTTGATTATAACTGATTTTAAAGAGTGAAAAGGCTTTTAATCAGCTTTCCGGATGCTCTTGCTTTAATTATATCATAAACCTAAAAAAATTGTCATCACCCATATTTACCCCAAAAATCTTAGTTTTCTATTACACCTGGTGTACTACACTGGGAATACCCTCATTATTAGTGGATTATGTAATACTTAAAAACCAATTTATTATGACTTATTAGTTATATACTTGCTTTTTTACTTATTATTGCTCTATCATGTTTATTATGCTGAGTTTGTTATATTTTTTGTTGCGAAATTATTTCAAAAATTCTAGACACATATTAATCCTTAAATTCTTGTTATTATTGCTATACTTGAAAACAAAAATTTTTTATACTATTTAAGTAGAATTTCAGCAAATATTTTATTATATTTTTGTTGGGCATGATTATTTTTTTGTTTATATGCACGTTTAGTTACAATTTGAGGATAAAAATACAGAAAAATATGAAAAAAAAAATATATAAATAACTAGAAATCAACTTTGTATAAATAAAAAAACAAATCTGCTGTTTATCTTTGAAACTTCATAAATGGACCAAAATTATAATAATGATGATGATAATGATGATAATAATCGCCATAACAAATATTTGTACTATATAGTTGGAATTTGAAAAGTTAAGTCATCATCAATATGACTTTAACAATAAAGTAATTGTAAGAAATTGTAAACATTTACAAAATCAACAACATCAGCAAAATCAGCATAATTTAAGTTTCACAAGAAATACAAATTCCAGCGAATATGAAGAAGAGAGCGGCGTTAATGGTGTTGCTGATGATGATAATAATCTTAGTTGTAATAGAGGTTTAAGTTTGGAAGGTTATGAGACCTTATATGGTCAACAACATCCAACAGAAGATTTTCCATATTGGCCAAAACAACCAAGACCACAAACCAAATATAATTCTACAAATAATATACAAGATTATAATCATCAATACAATGGTAGGGAAGCTAAAGAATTGTTAGGAATTGATAAAAGAACTACAACAACAAAAACATCATCATTTCAACATATCATTTATAATAATGAGGCGTATGAGAGCCATTTAATAAACGAACCTAATATTGTTAATGCCGACAGGGAGGATAATAATATAGAAAAATCTATATACGCCTCGAATAAGTCGTATACAAAATTCGTATTACCCATAGATATACCAACGCCTCCTTTGCCTTATACACTCAATATAACAAAACGACTCTTAAGTTCTCACCCAAATCAATGCCAATGTGAAAATCATAAAAAAATTTCCACACAACAACAGCAACCCAATGGCAATACAAAGGTAAATCATCATCATATCAGTTATATACAACCAAAATTACTAACAACAACAGCAACAACAACAACAACGAATGAAAATGAAACTTCCACATTGAATCATAATAAAAGTACAAGTGGTCATAATAATTATAATGGACATGACCAGCAACAACACTCACATCAGCTACAACATCATCATCTATGCCAACAAAAAACCTTAAAATTACAAAATTTTTCAAACCACCATCCAACGCCGCCCCAACATTCTTTACGCCAACACCTGCAACAGCAGCAACACTATCGTCATGAAAACGAGCCCTATTCCCAGCAAAATCATTATTTGCCTCAACTACCACAACTACTGTACCAAAATAATTCATTATCATCTCACAGTATGGCTCCTACATTTAATCGTATTGCTGATAAAAATTATATGAAGGTAAGCGGATTTTGGTTTTGGTTTACCCTCCTTTTTAACATCTTTTTTAATGGCCATCCAGAAAAGAAAAAAATTAAATACTCTACTTACTATGATTGCTACTTCAATTACATTTTTAAATTGTCTTTTTTTAAGGTTTTCCTGAGATTTTTATGGTGGTTTGGCGTTTAATATTGCTAATCAATCAATTTATTATCATCATATGCAACATTTGTATTTGGGGCTTTAAAATTTAATTTATTTTAGGATTTAGTCTTAAGCCTAGCAGGGCTTTTAATTTGATTAATTTCCATTATTATGTATTATGATATTTTAGGTAAATTTGATTGGTTTTAGTGTATTATGATGATTAAACAATAAAATATTAAAAAGGCAACCTTAAGCACGAAGATAATAACAGAAATATTAACTTGATTAGTTTGCAAGTAAGTGGCGCCCAACTCGATGACAGGGAATGGTGCAGCGAGGAAGGTAGCGAGAAGGGCTGCTGTGCAAGGAGAAGTTATTTATTTTCTTCTCTGGAACCTCGTGATCAATAACATCCATATTTTACTGGAGGGCATGGTTACGAAGGCCGTTCAATACTAAAGATGCCGAACCGGATTACAAATTGTCGGAATCGGCATTTCGGAAACGAGATCCATATTTATTACATTGATGACTGCGTGCAGCTGGTCACGAAAAAATTTCTACAAACAATAAGTGGTTTAAGGAATCAGTGATTGTGATTCTGTCCTGCCGATGTAGCACGGCAGAACGTTCTGAAGGCCTGTCTTGTAAGGTGGACCAATCTGTTAGGGTTTGTTCTCCCTAAACTAGATGATATTACTCGATGCACCTTGGTGTCAATTAGAATATTGAGGAAAGTATGAGCATTTTCTTGTGTACTTGTACCCTAAACTGGATTTGGAGATTATGGCCAACGTCTTTTCGGCCTTAATCCCCGTAAATATATTGGGATTTATAGTAGAATTTTTCTAGGCTCAGAGAATATTTACTTGGCAAAGTCGATAATGGAAATCCTTAGGCTCATCCGAAGTCTCGGAGTTATAAATACCACAAAGTAGAAAATTTCCAAGCCCGGCCAAGGTACGGTTACCTAAGTGGATTCTTTGTAACGAATTCAAATTAGTTGTTGAAAATTGTTAATATGGTAATAATGGTCCGCGAACTCTAATATTCGGGGCGATGAGGTATCGGTTTTCACGGACGGTTCGAGAATGGTGATGGGTAGTTTTCTCAGCGGAAATTCGAACTTCGATCGCGGTAGAGACAGACAGGCAAATGTCCATGCAATCGATATTTTCGCTCGGACAATAATGGAGTGAAACATAGATCAAACAGCTACACTCATGGAAATAAACCTATAAAAATGGCACAAAAATCTACTAAGAATTAGGTAAAAATTATCTTGCAGAAAAAAACTGCTCATATTAGCTGATATGTGGTATCTATTATCTATGTTCCAAGTGCTTCTCTTCACGGGATACTATTAAACATAACGTAAATGGCGCCTAAGCTAGGACATTGACACGAATACGTTTATAAAACTAATACTTAATAAGTTCTACACCATGATTTGGAATTGCCCTCTACTAATTTGTTTATAATATATTGTTTGGCATTTAATTTTATACAAATCATTATGAAGTCTTAATTTGGCGCCCAACCAGGTACATTACTTTAAGCTAGTATTCACAGATTAGACACTAATATGGGGATTATAAATATTATTATTCAGAGTCGAGTTCTGTGACCGCAAAAAACCCCTAGTGAGAATTTTCAAGCAGATTCCTTTAAGAGACTCTGAAAGTTGTATCTCAACTCACGCCTCCATATTGGCTCCAGTTCAAAAAAAAAAATTCCCATAAAAATTAAAATTTGTGAGTTAACTACACTGATAGAAAAAGTCGGTAAATATTTTAGTTAAAACTACTAAAAATTATTTAAAAATTACATTAAAGAAAAAACTGCTGAAATTAGCAGATTATTTTTGTTATATATTAGTAAAATAAGAACAGAAAAAATAAAAATAGCAACTTAAACTGCTAAAATCAGCAAAAAAAATTTAATTACTAATTATAATCACAAAAATATTTAAAATTTTCGAAAATTTTTTTAGATTTTTTTAATGCAAATAAAAATCGAGCCTTCTGAAACCAGCATTTTACTATTTTTTAGCAAATATTTCTGTTGATTTTAGCAGGTTACACTGCTATTTGCAATTAACTAAAATTAAATTAAAAAAATTGTTGAAATAAGTTTCTTTTTTTGCTATTTTTAGTCTACTAACATTTAGCAACATTTTCTGTAGATTTTACCATGTTTTTGAATTGACCAAAAGTTGAATATAACTAAAACTCTATAAATTTTACAGTTTTATTTTTGCTGTTCTTAATTTACTAGAATTTAGTAAAAAAAAATTTGCCCATTTCAGCAGTTTTTTCTGCAAGGTCATTTTTAACGAAATTTTTCCATCAAATGAAAGTAAAAAAAAATTAGAAATAAACAATACTTTTTTTAAAAAGTGTTATTGACGACACCGGGAATCGAACTGGCGGTCTCCAGATTGCTAGTCTAGCCCTCTATTGCTTAGGTATTCCTTGATATGAAGGTTCACTGGCATAAAAACTTTGTCATTGCGAGATATTGTGTCTAATTTTCTTCAATAAATGTACTTATTAAACAAGTGCAAAATGTACACTGTAATTCAATATTTTTCAGTACTTTTTCCCAAGTGCATAAAAAGAAATAAAAATTTTAGGAGTTATTTTTGTTTTATAGAGTTCACGAAATTTTAATATTGTTGTGAAATAAAGGAAAAAAATCCGACTTGTAAATTGTCTCAGAATGTGTTCTGAAAAAAATCATTATGTTAAGCCACCAGCAAAAGAAAGATCCGCCCAATTTGTTAGCAAATATATTTGATTATGGTTGTGGTTGGGCATCTCTGCTTAAGCCTCAAACAATTTCAAATTTATATATTTCTTTGGATAATAAGAAATTAAGCAATCTAATAAATTTAATTATTTAAGTGATAAAATAAAATTTGCAATTTATCGAAATTCTTCACACAATGGATATGAATTTGGAGCTATAAAAGTTACGAGCTATAAAATATTAGAAAATATAAGGAAGCAATTCTATGTGATCAAAGAACACTAATAGCTCAGGTTGACTCAATTTTGATTAAATAAATTTGTGCAGTTTGTTATACTTAATTGGTCCCAACTTTGGAATTTAGCAATGGATATTCTTGAAATATATTTTGATTTCTTTATATCTTGTTTTCAAAATAAATGAAAAAATATACAGGGTGAAAAACGCCTGTAAACTAGTTTAATTTATTTTTCAATTAATTTTTGTTATTTTCTATTAAATTTAATAAATGTTTAACATTATTATAAATCCATAGCTGTATTTAACAAAAATATTGTATATGTTCTGGTATTAATTTATTAACTACTACTTAAAAAGCGATTTGCAATTTTTATAATCTCAATTAAATCCACTTCACCTATTTCTACATTTATAGTACTATGTATGTATGTACGTGGCAATAACATACCTCACATATGTACTCTCTGACTGTAACACTGTGAAACACTTATTTGCAATTATGAGATTATTCAACAGAAGGTGTCGGTAAAAATCTGGTAAAAATCAAAAGACCCTTGTATCTTTTATGAAAGTATGAAAATTTTTAATTTGATGATAAATTTATAAATTTAGTGACGCTCAACTTAAAGTACTTGTGCATAAATAATAATTTAAAAACCTTATAATACGTGTACAAAATTAATTTTGTGTGAAAAATTTGTTTTATAAACCATTTATGAATTTAAAAAGTTGTTATGCATATGACCCTAAGAACTTGTCCATAGATTTTCTTGAAAGTTACGATTACTATTTTTAACGGGGTTTTCTGCATCTTTAATTTTGACGTTTCGTGTTTAAGTTTAATATTTTTGACTAATTGGAAGATAGTTTAAGACTTTCTAGGTAGTGATTCATATGTTGCACCAAAAATTTTATTTTGTTTCACGTTGTGGTACAACTAGAAAAAACTACATAAACACTACAACTTGACCATTTTTATTCATTCATTCAAGCAGACGAACAGACCATCATACATATGTATAAGCACTTGGTGCACATACAATTAGTGGTGCCAGATTTATTTGGTCAAAAATCGCTAAAACTGCAAAAATAAATCGTCTAAATTGTCAATAATTTAGAAAAAAATCGTCAAAAAATCCTCGTCAGTAAATCATCATTAAAAACTAGTTTCTCCTTATTTTTTATTAGCAATTGATTCATAAAAACAAAAGCAAAAATTGATTTTTAGTATTTGCCTTTATTATTGCTCTTAAGATCTTTGACAGCCAGGCTGTCCACACTTGAGATTTTGTCCCCAAATTTGTGTTTTTTTTTTGTTGGTCTTGGGGACAAAAATTTACATTTAGAGACGGGGGATTTTTTGGGGACATAAAAACGTGTGGGAGATTTTTTGGGGATATTTAAAAGCCTCCATAAATTTTGAATACTATTTTAATTTTGTATGGTTCCCAAAAAACATCAGACAAATTTGTTCATATAATTTTAAAGAAAGATACAAACCCAGGTAGAAAAATACAAACGGCACAATGTTGGCCCGGTACTGGAGGCGGTAGTACATGTACTGGCAATGCGTCGGATTTTTAACGTTCACTGTACTGGCATGTTGTCGAAATGATAACACCAATAAACGCTTGGCCATAGTAATTTCCCCATGTTGGCGCAGGCTTGGGATTTTATTTTTTTGGTATTATCCCAGTACATTTAATAACAAATTTGGTAGTTTGCTAGAACTTTACTGTCCTCTTAGTGTACATCACAGATTTTTAATGTATTCTTTCGAAACTTCACAAGAAAAGAATGGCGATGTCTCTCGTACATAAATAATTGTGTAATAGATGTAAAAATACGTAAGATTTATAAAATTGTTAATTTTAATAAATTAAAAAAACTCGTTAATTTTCAGAAAACAGTACTGGCCAAGCACGTTTTAAGTAGTACCGGCATTTCGTAAAAAACAGTGCTCTCCCAGTACAACTTTTGTTGTTACGTCGGCAATTTCTACCTGGGAATGTATCCTTTTATGTATCTTCTGTAACAATTCAAATCATTTTAACAATAATAAATCCTTTGTACCTGAGAAGGTTGTATTTTTAACGTCTCAGAATCTATAATATTGTCTATTGATTGCGGATATAAATCTATTTTATTTAATACACATTCTTGAAAAATTTTA
This sequence comes from Leucophora obtusa, assembly GCA_949987735.1. Lineage (NCBI taxonomy): Eukaryota > Metazoa > Arthropoda > Insecta > Diptera > Anthomyiidae > Leucophora > Leucophora obtusa. Next base: position 13,607,082 of record OX465296.1, read on the forward strand.
ATCTAAGGATTCTTTTAAAAAATTTCTTAAAAATCTTGAAAATTTCAGAAGATAAAATTTTCAGGTTTCAATTGATTTTTTTTTAAATAAGGTAGCAAAGATCTAAGTATTTTCCGTGAAAGTTCCTGAATTCTGAGAATTTTTCTAGTCATTTATACGAAATCAAACTTAGAATTCTTAAAATCAGACCACATAAACGCAGTGTCGACGGCAGTGCGACGTTTTATCGATAAAACAGTTTTTTATCTTCTTTATTTGTCACTGCCGAGAAATTAGAAAAGTTTCGAAATAAACAAGAGCTGTTTTTCAACAAAACGTAATAAAATTTTTTTAAAAATATTAAAACGTTTTCGCGAAATTCAAGAACAAAGTTTGACAGCACTGCCACTCTACACTAGCACTAGAAATATATAAAAAAAAAAAAGATTAAGAATTAACGAGTCTAAAATTTATATAGAAATTTTATCAAAATTCAAATCCCTACAAAAAATTGTTCATGTAAATTTATAATTTGACTAAATTTACTTAATGCTAACTTTCCTTTGCTAGTGATTTTTTTAAAGTCGACGAGTATTGTGAATTTACGATTTTTTATATTAATTTCTTTATCGTTTTTCTTAAAATTCGTTAAAAATTCTTAGAAAACTTCAAAACGTGTAGTCTTTTTTACAAAAAAAAATCATCGTCAATCGTCGTTTGATAAATTTTCACACAAAAATCGATAACATGACGTAAAATCGTCACGCCTGGCATCACTGTATACAACATACAACTGTGCATTATATAAATGTTTTTCAACTAAATTTGTATGTAATATACTACTCGCTCTCTCTCTCTCTCTGTTGGTTACCAATAAAACCTCATTGGTATGGTTATTTACATCTCTGTATACTTTCTATTTCCCATATCCGCAACGACCAAACAATCAACTAACCGACAACTTTCTGTTGAGATATTCATTTTTAAGCTTTAATCACTTGACAATTGTGGTCATCAACATTTGTTTAAACAAAACACGTATAAAAATATTGCAATTGTTGACGTCGTATTTTACTAGTCATAAATATTGCTCGATGTTGATTTCGGCGGTTAAAGTTACGCATGCGCAAATATGTGCTTACAAGTTTTTTTTTTCTTATTATTAACAAATTGCAAATATCTTTAATAAACTTATATATTTGTATTCATCGAAGCATTGTTAACAAAGAAATTGCTGGTTTAAGCCACAACTAATTTGTTGTTGTTTTTACTTAAATCAAACAAAAAATTAAAAATCGGTTTAAACTGCAATTGTAATTATTGAGAAGGGAGGAAGTTGTATTAAATAACACAAGTAGTTGTTAAAATAAACCGGTAATGAAGTAATATTAAAACCAGAAACAGTTTTATAATCAACAGTGTTGCCAATTCTTGAAAGTGCAAAAGCGGTTAAGAAAAGGGAAAAGTTTACCAAAAATAAGGGAAAAAAAGCTCCAAATGAATTTAAAGAAAAAGAGATTCTCTAAACTTAGTGTGTCAGTTGTCAAATAGTCTTATTTTGTCGTGCGTTTATCTATGTTTAAATATAATCTTTTCTTTCTAATGGAACAGTTTTATAATATGTGGAAAATGTATACTTGAAACTGAAAACTTTTTTAAAATTTACTCGTATTTCAAGTCTCTTCAGTCTTTAAACTATTTTTCCAATTTTACTTACTCTCTTTCCCATTTCCATATTTTTTCATTTTAATTTACAACCACTTTCCTTCATCTAGAATTTAGTCTATCCACCACAAACATTACGAAAAGTACGTATTATCCTCTGTACAGTTGGTGGTATTGTACTGTTGGCCCTATTGGGAACAGCCCTTTACTTTATCATAAGTGGCTCTAGTGATACAACCAACAATGATGATGGCAAACCCACGGACGGTATATACTTGGAAGATATTCTGCAAGGTAAATTGATAGCACGACACTTTAATGGTAGTTGGTCAACAGGAAGTAATGTAATCTTCAAAGAAGAAAATGTAAGTTTCAAACAAGTATAACAATGAATGAAAGACAAATTTCAAAATGCTACTAAAAGAATTTTCAAAATTTACAGGCCATAATGGAGTTTAATGTGGTAACGAAACAAAGAAAACGTTTACTATTAGATGAATATGTAAGTATTTGGCGAAGTGATAGCAAGGGAAAATCAATGATTTCAAACTTTTCATTTAATCTTTTAGCAACAATATATTTCATATGAAAAATCATCTGATGGTTTGTACTTATTATTGGCCAAAAACTATAAGAAAAATTTCCGCCATAGTTTTGAAGCTGAATATGATATTTACACTATTTCCACGGGTCAAATACAACCATTGCTGATACAAAAACAAACAAACCCTTTAATAATGGTACAATGGTCGCCAGTTGGTAATGCCTTGATTATAAACTTTGAACGTAACTTGTATTATAAACCAACAGCCTTTGCGGATGAAATTGCTTTAACGTTTGATACCAATGCAGCAATTTTAAATGGTATACCCGATTGGGTGTATGAAGAAGAAATTTTCTCCTCCAACTCTGCTTCGTGGTTTAGTCCTGATGGCAATTCGTTGGCATTTATACAATTTGATGATACTCCAACACGTGTTATTAATTTCCCCGTTTATGGTGAAGCCGGCGATGAACGTTTTCAATACCCTTTAAATCGTTTGGTAGCATATCCCAAAGCCGGTTCTCCAAATCCACGAGTAAAGTTGTTTACTTCGGATTTGGTTAGAGCTGCTGCTGGTAATACGGATCATTTGACTGAGATCCCAGTACCAAGTGCTCTAAATACCGAGGGTGATTATATTATAACGGTTGTGGGTTGGTTGAATAATACGAATGTTTTGTCGGTATGGATGAATCGTATACAAAATTCCGCTCATATGCAGATATTCAATGGTTTGCGAAGACAAGAGGTATGTAAAGAAGAGATATATTTTAACATAAAATTTTCCCTAAAACTCATGAGCAAAAAATCGCCAAGACCTTAACATCATCATATAGAACAGATTCACTTTAGGTATAGGTTAAGCTAAAGGAAAAAAATCGAAAATTCTTTTAATTTAATTTGATTTGATTCTTCTTAATACCCTGATACCCTCACATCTTGAACTACACTTAGACTATTACGCCCGCATCAATTGAAATTTATTGATCACTCTATTAAGGGTCCCCTCTTATAGCGACTGTTTCTTAAATTTACGAACAGATAGGTTGGGTCGCAATGTCATTGGGAACCAACAATAGTTGACTCTTCGAATACCTGTAAAATGCCATTCACATGAACGGGATTACTAATCTCCTCGGTTTAGGTTCTTTGTTCTATTACCATATAATGTCAAAATATGATGTTATATGGTAATAGAATAAAGAACACAAATGAGGCGATTAAGTTATCTCGTTCATGTGAATGAACGAGATAACAATTTGCAATACATAGGATCTCTTCTTATCTGGAGTAGGAGAGAAATTTCAAGTCTCATGTGTTGACTGGTTTTCAAGAAAACGGTCTTGAATTAGGTCACGACGTTAAACGACACAGCTGCGATATACACAGAGAGAAAATGGCAAAAGAGCGCCGCCGCTGCGACTACTAAGTGCTATGAGATATCCGACGTAAGACCCTGTGTGAGTATATAGCGGACGAACTGCCTCCTTACCAGGAGTATGGGAGAAATTTCAAGACTAATGTAGAGGATGTGATAAAAGAATTTATTTATCTTTTAAGGCACATTTACACGGGATAGAAAATTCGCTAGACTTTATGAAAATGCAGCTCTGTATAAGTCTACGAAATGTAATCTATAGGCCATTGACAATTGCTGTCATACATAATTTCTCTAATTAATAACAATTTTAAAGATCTCTTGTAACATTATTGATCATTTCAGTTTGATAAATGCAGATTTTGGTATTTGGAGAAAAAAATATTCTTTAAAATACAACAATTTTAATATAAACAAATACTTGACAACTAGAGATGATACTTTTACAATAAAAATTAGTGCCAACTATATTAGAGATGACAAATTTAGCGCAAACTCTAAGAGATTTCTATCCCGTGTAGATGTGCCTTTACGACTACTTAGATACCCGAAAAAGAAACCTAAGTGATCACATGACAAAAGAATATCTCAACTGCGACTTCTCAGTACTATTGGATTCTGGGTGATCATAAGAGTCCGGCCAAACAGTTCTACTAGAAAATGTATTTGGTCGGTATTCGGTGTTTTGAAGCATTGTGGACAAATTTTGCTAATGTTACTGGGCTGATTCTAAGTGATTTTGAATGTCAAATTTAAGGAAAAAAGGGGAAACTAAGCAACAAATTCACTATTCGTTCGCCAATAGTTCGGAGAAATCGGAAATAGTTTGACGGCCGAAAAGTTAAATTTACAGCTAAACTATGGATTTTTCCTTTTATTTTATACTCGGCTTGACAAACAGTTATCCAGTATTAAAATTTCTCCATAATGCCGCCAGATAGCAAAAAATCGAAGAAATGTCGTTTTTTGGCTGAACTGTTCGGTCGGACGCTAGGGATTATGCAGCGGACGACCTACCTCCTTAGAGAATAATCATAACTGGGTCGACTGCCTACTAACGACAGTAAAAGTTGAATTTAAATTAATCGACAATAGATTGTCGACATTTTTTGACGGTTAGAAAAAAGGAAACCAAAATAAAAATTTTGTTGTATTTGTTTTGTCATAATTTTTTACCAATTCAATTGGTTTTGCATTATTTCTTCTTGGTTTTCATTTAACTGTATTTAATTTTGCTTTTTGCGGAACATTCCGTATTCTTATTTTCAATTATCTTTCTTCTGTCAAAAAAAATAAATTTTTTCTAAACAAAGTACGATTTTTTGCAACTCTGATGCAAATTTCTGCAACTCTCTTCTGATAGCCAACCTTTATTTAGGTAAAAATATAGCAACAATTTGACAAATATTTTGAGTGTGTGTTAGTGTGCGGTCGTGAAAATAAAATAGATTTTATTACGACGACAAATCGCTGGATGACATGGCGTCATTTTGCTTCTCTTACAAAATATATGAAAAAGATATTGTCGTTGTCGACCCAGTTGTGATTAACCTCTTACCGGGAGTAGGAAAGTGATTTCAAGAATAATAGAGAGCATGTGACAAAAGCTATTTTTTTTACGACTACTCAGACATCCGAAATAGGATCCTTGTTAAACAATCTTAATCTTTTGGGATTGATGATCTATTGCTAATTATATTTTTTCTGGTGCCTTTTTTGATTCTTCTTAGGAAAATTTTTGTAAAATCGGTTCACAACGCCATTTTTCCTAAAACTTGTTCGACAAAACTAAAATGTTAGGTTTATCTGAATAAAACCTAGTTGCAGAAATTATTCCAAAAGAACTGGATATCTTTAAAAATTTATTTGAAAATCATCGATAAAAGACCTGAAAGTAACGCTCCTGAATTGTGAGCCACCAGTTAAACCAAACAACTAATTCAAATCCTCTTAGAATTATTTATCGATTTTTAGAAACTTCTGTATTTGATACGTCTCAATTTTGTATACAGAATACCTTATTTTGGAACATTTATCCCTAGGTTAAATGGGAGCCGTCTGGAAGGCGTATACGCTTAGGTATCGTGCGCCCTACTGCGATTCCCTATAGTCTCTTCCCACATCCCACTAAAATCCACGAGCTAAACCCCGAAAATCCTTCAGACTACCCAGGCCTTTAAAGATATTGCTTTTCCCCACAGTTTCTACAGTAAAACTGGAAAAAATAGCATAGTGTCATGGATATTTAATTTTGAAATCAAAAAGAACCCCCTGTTGAATATGCGAAATGTACAATAATTGGACATTTAAAATACAATGATTCACTAATAGAAAAAAGTCCGTGAAAAATTTAGTTAAAACTATTAAAAATTAGTTAAAAATGATGCTGCAGAAAAAACTGCTAAAATTAGCAGACTATTTTTGATATATATTAGTAATATAGGAACAGCAAAAATAAAACTGTTAAGGCCCGATTACTGAATATCCAGTTAAAATTTAGCTAACAGTTAAATTCAAATTGTATATGAGAGACAAAAACAATTGTGTCAGATAAAGTCCCAGTTAGTAGCTAACTGAACATTCAGTACAAAATTTTAGTTATATTTGAGTCAAATTTTTGTGGAATTGGAAATTAGCAAATTAACCTGCTAAAATCAGCAAGCATTTTGCTAAATAATTACTAGCCCAAAAAATCAAAAAAAAAATTTTAATTTTCAAAGTTTTTTTTTAAGTATGCATGCCGTTAAAAGAACCCACAATGGCGTTTGGCTTATGTGAGTCGTCAGACTTTGGTACTTTGAACAGTTGGGTCTGAAAATTATTTCGTACTTTTAACCTGAACTAAAATCTAATTTAGCTTATAAGAAAAAAATGTGTATTATCTAAGGAATCTTATTTCTTCTAAGTCGCCGCCGATACTATTGTCTTGAATCGACTCACACAAAAAAATAAAAACTAATTTCAATCATGAAAACCGCCTATTCAATAAATTTTGTCGTTGAAATTCCTCCAATCACGAAAATTGTTCATTCAATTAAAAATTTGTAGCACTTTAATTGAATAAATTTTCAATAAAATAGTGATACATTTGATAAGGATTTTTATTGGTTTTTTATATGAGTTTGATTAAAAATTAATTCATTGGATTAAAAATTGATCAATATTGTAGAACTTCTAAATAAACTATCAGCTGGATAAAGTGGCAGTTGCCATGCCAACTATAAAAAATATACTTCTTTATTTTTAGCTTGAATGTCATTAAAATAAAAGCTGCATTCAATTTTCATTCAGTTGATAGATTTATTTATACTTATGAGAAAAGTTTTCTCGTAGAAATTAGTTTTCTTCTTTTTTCTGAAGCATAAAGCCTCTGTTAAAATTTTTTGAAAACTAAAAAAAATATATTTGATTTAAAATAATTTTTAATTTATTTATTTTTTAAACAAAATTTCAAATTTGTTTGAATTTGTTATAAAAATTTTTTTTAAAACCAAATTAAAATATATTTGTTTTAAAATAATTTTTAATTTTTTAGATTTTTTGTTTAAAAAAATTTTAAATTTTTAATCAAAAAATTTCAAAAATTAGATTTTTTGAATAGTGGATTTTTTGTTTAAAAAAATTTTAAATTTTTTAAACAAAAAATTTTAAAAATTACATTACTATATTATAGTAATGTTTTAGAATAAATGAATATTCAGATTTAATATGACAAAATTGAAATATTTAACTAAATAAAATAATAAACTCTACGAGAATTTATAAAATTTTATAAAAAATAATTTAAAATACTAGTTACTAAGCAGGGATGATAAATGGGATTTTCAAAATAGTACCAACCTGCTTAAAAAATAGTACTTTTCGACCCGCAAAGTACTTTTTTTAATTTTTTATTATAAATTAACAAAAAAACGTACATATATGAAAGTGCTTTTGTACATTAAAACAAGGTTCAAAATATAATATAGATCCACTTCACTCTGTATAGTGTATTTCGTTCTTTCTTCTTCCCAATTACCTTTTTTATATTATTCTATCGCTTTTGTTCTTGCATCCAATCTTCAGCGTTGACTATTATTTTGACGTCCCAGTCTCATCTTTAATATTTAAAAAGCGGGGTCAAAAATTATAAAATTTTAATCTTTTTTTTAAATTTATTTCTTATAAATAAAAAAACTATATATGGATTGGGTATTAAAACAAACAACATCGGGCATGTCCAATTTACTAAAAATTAAGTTACCGCACAATTTAAATTAACGAATATCAATTCAGAAAACTAAATCAAATAAAACTAAACAAAAAACACAACAATTTAATGATTTTCTCTTAAATTCAAATAAATGTTTAATATTTTTTGCAAAATTTTAGAAACCTTTCCTTTGAATTACGTTTCTTACGATTTTTTACTATTTATTTTGAATAATTTATAATGGTATCAAATAATGCTAAGGAGTAACATAGTACTTTTGAGGTTCTAATAGTACCATAAAAAGTAATATAGTACCAACTTTATCATCCCTGTTACTAATACATTAACATTTATAAAAACAACTACATAAATAAAGCAAACGAAAAACAACAACAATATGCTGATGTTTTTCTCTTGTTTTATGAAATGCTTTTGCGTGGTAGAATAAAAAAAAATGTCAAGCAAATTGCAGTTTTGAGCAATTATTTAATCCATTGGATTAATTTTTAATTGACACCTTTTGAAATAATTTAACAAATCGTTTTAATTGAAAAAAGTTGAACAATATTTTTTTGTGTGCTGGCGGTTGAGCCGTTTAAGAAATACAACAAAAAAGTAATCAGATTTCTTTTATCATTTTCATAAATGAAAAATATTTTCTTAAATATTTATATAAATTAGTTCAAGAGCCTCTTAAAAAATCAAGCCGACTAAGTCGCCACCCTTGCAAGTTTTTTATCTCTCGATAAAGTGTCGGCTTGCATCTCTGCTCACCTAGTTTTAACAGCTATTTTCTAAAACGGCTACACTACGCAATATCATTGCAAATATAATTGTCAATATTTTGCCCTACAGCATACAATAAGATATATTGTACAATACTCTTGCACAAGATATGGCACCACTGTTTTCTTCTATATAAAAATGGCACAATATGACCTACACATTACAAAATATTTTTCACTTTTCATGGTTGTTCAAGTTTTGATTTTTTCCAATGTATTGTACAACCTTCTAATATGACATACACACTGGTAATTTTTTCCACAATACCAAAACTTGCACGAGAATATTGCGTAGTGTATGGCCAGCTTAAGATTTCTATATTTTTGAATGTGTTTCCTTTCAGGCCACGAAAATGGCTTATTGAAAGGAGATATAAATTTTGCAATCTTTTAACGAAAAATAAGTATCGCAGGTGCTAGAATAGAATTACGTATTTCTAACTATGTCGGAATTTTTAACATCGAAAATAGAACTTTTTGGTTAATTTTTCAATCATTATTGGACTCACCCTGTCACAAATATGGTAGAGTTGTATTTTGCTTTGCAAAAACTCCTCTTTTTATACAAAATAATTAAAGTTAGAATAACTCTATTTAACGGATCTTAAATTCAAATTTAATAGTATAATTTTATTTTATGGTTTATTTCGAAAATTTTTTTGTGTATAGTACAACAGTGACAATTTAATGACCATATTCAATATACTATTTATTGATTATTCCTTGCTTAACTTGTTCCAATCATTTCTTTGCTTTGCATTGCCTGTAAATTGTAGCATCATAGTTATATGTAACGATCAAGGTACTTCTGTAAATTCGATTTGTCAAGATAAAGTTCATTTCCTGCTTTTCATATTCAATTGTCCCAACCATAGTTAGTATTAGTCCATTTCCTTTTCCTAACATCAACGGTAAATGGAAACCCAAAAATGTAAGAGCATATTTTAAAAGGAATGTTATTGGAAAATAAATATTTTCTTTTCTTAAATCGACTAAACAGTTCGCATTCGTCGGTCAATTCCATAACCAAATCTGTTAACATAGGTATAGTATAATTTCTTTTAATCTTAATAATTCCCGACAGGTCTGTACTCTTAAAGTATACATATTATGGTCCTTCTCTAAACTTGTACTAATATTATCTGGATCCATATTAATTTTTAATTATCTAAAATTTTCCTTTGAATTCTTTTTTCTTCTAAAGATCCTTAGTTTAGAATCAAAAAATGGTTGGATAGATGTCTTTTCCACTCCCTTTAAAAGTCGTGATGGTTCACGTGTTGCCTTACTACTGCCACAAGCCCAAAATAGTGATGGTGACTATCGTCATTTATGTTTGCTCTCGACAACCTCTATCCCCAGTAAACCTGAAGCCATAACCAAGGGAAAGTACGTGGTTACATCCATTTTACATTGGGATAGTTCCAGTGATGTAATCTTTTATACCGCCAATACTGAAGAACATCCAGAGATATTACATGTCTATGCAATTAAAGCAGCCACAGGACAAAATGCCAAATGTTTAACTTGTAAATTACATAAGTCGAATGGTAAGTTTTAACAGAGAAGACGGAAAAATTATTTGTTACTTAAAATAAACTTTATAAAATATTTTTAAATGTGTATTTCTTTCAAGATGTGGAACAAAATTATTATACAGCCGATTTTAATTCAGCAAATCAAGTTATTATAACATCTTTGGGACCAAGCATACCACAGACCTCTATATATGAATGGTCTTATGCAAATAGTAAGTTTAAAACTTGGTAACAATTTGATAAATATTTTATGTACTTATATAATAGTTTTAAGTGAATTCAACTACATACTTTTTTTTAACAAATTTTCTAATTTTTTGCCTAATTTTTATTTAAAACAAACAAAAGCTATATTTTTTAAAATTAACTTTTTTAACATTTATGTATTTTTACCGCATTCTTATATTTTTATACATATTTTTAACAAAAAAAAAAAAAAAAAATCAAAAAATTGTTTAATATATACAAGGTCTAACTTCCATACCAAGTTTTGTCAAATTTGAAAAGAGTGAAAAAACCGATGTGTTAATACCTAAGTTTACTTTGCACTTTTATCTAAATATTAAAGGAATTCACAGTTTAAGTGCTAATGTTAGCACGTTGCAAAATATCATATTTTTTAGGTTTAACCCATAGAAAATTGTCAAATTTACGATAAATGCTAATTTACTACTTAAAATAGTACGTACTGTGAATTCCATCATTGTTTTTCATATACTTATTCATTTTTGTTTAAAGCACCGTAAGTTTTTTTCACGTGGAAAATTTTCACTCAAACTTTGAAGGCCTTAAATAGTAATTTAAATTCGGAAAATGAAAAATTTTCTTATGTAATTGGAAAGCCACAATCACAATAAACACAAAATGTAACTTTTTCACATGAAAAATAATGGTCTTGTATATTAAATTTGCGTGAAAACAAAGTCTATACAATGTTCACGTGAAACTCATTGTCGTAAAAAATTATTTTTTTATATGAAGTATAACAGTTTTTTCACGTGAAACTCAAACAACTTACGGTGCTTAAAGTTCAAAAATTCACATTTTTCTTATCTTACTTTTGGTTTAATAACTAATTTTTAAACTTTGTAATTTCATCTAAGTTTTCATTATCTATATTTCAATTGTATTTTCTATTTCCATTAGATCAAGTTTCATTAAACAAGCTTTATACATGGGAAGACAACGATAAATTAATTTCTAAATTAAAAAATGTAGCTATGCCTACTGTTGAAATTCATACTGTACCCATTTCTAGTGGTTTCAGTGCCAAAGTTCTGCTGCAATTACCCCCCAATATGGATCGTACTGGTAAAACAAAATATCCACTATTAGTAGATGTTTATGGTGGTCCAGATTCATTCTCGGTAAGTAATTTGAAGATATTTTTAAAGCCCTAAGTTATTTACTTAAGTTTCGTAGATATACTTATAAAATACTTGCTTAACATAACACATTATAATCTGGGTTATGTTAAGTCAAGAACTTTTTATACCATCTATGCAAAGTATCATAAATTTAGTGTTAAAATCTTTAATAGTGTTCGACCGAAAAGTTTGGCCAAAAACGATATTTGTTCGAATTTTTTCGTATTTGGAGCCATTACAGACAAATTTTGATTTTTAAATAATCTTTGTTGAGCCGATTTAATGCGATTTTGGGTGCCCGTGTAAAAAATATTAGATCTGACCACATTTCAGTAGAGTTAACTGCTTGGCCACCGAACATTCTGTATATGAATTTGACATTCAAAATTACATCCAATCGGGCCAACATAAACTTTTATATAACACGTGCAAAAAAGATCAGATCTGACGAGATCTCAGTAGATCTGCTTGTGCCACATCTAATTAGATCTCATAATTGGGGACAAATTTGAGATCTAATTATATCTGATCAGATCTGGCGCACCATATATAATCAGATTCAATTTAATTTTGACTTTAAACTAAATTTAAAGACATTATACCTATAATTTGATTCCAAGTAATTCTTCAACCAAATTTGTTTGTGCATTTTTATTTTGGTGCCAGCTCAAATAGATAAGATCTGGTATAAAAGCTGGCCAGATTTGTTCTAATGTGGCCATAAAAATCACCCAATTTTCGAGTTCGCTTTAGATATGAACAGATTTGGTACTAGATCTGGCCATAAAGCATATCACAAATACCATAGCTGATCATATATGACCAGATCTGACACCATATCTAATTAGATTCAATCATATCTATTTTGATCTGATCATATATGACCAGATCTGACACCATATCTAATTAGATTCAATCATATCTATTTTGATCTGATCAGATCTAAACCTTTTTCCACGGAGGAAAAATTTATCAATATTGCTTCAATATTCCGATTACCGTCCAAATGATTTTTCTGGCCAAACTGTTCGGTCGTACACAACTGTTAAATTATTGCTGTATTAATTTAACAATTTATTCTTTCAGTGTAAGTATTTAAAAGCTTTAAATTTTGCAAAATAAACACTAAGTTATAATTAAAAATATAAGTGACATTTTTGCAAAAAAATAAAAAAAAAAAAAAATAACTTTTGTGAAAATACCTAAGTTTTGCTAAAATACTTAAGTTTTTTAATAATATCTTAGGCCGTTACATTAAAACTTGTATAATTTTCTACAGGTTGTTAACAGATGGATTGTTGATTGGGGTACTTATTTGACATCTCATCATTCTGTGATCTATGCGAAAATTGATGGTCGTGGTTCCGGTTTAAGAGGTGACAAACTATTGCATGCCATATATTTAAAATTGGGTACCGTGGAAATAACTGATCAAATCGATGCAACTAGGTAAGAATCAAAAGTAAAGTAAAACTATGTATAAATAAAAAAATTTCCGTTCATATTAAAATTAAAAAAAAGTCTTAAAAGGGAATCCCCAAAAGTTTACAAGTCCACTTGGTTGAAACTCGGATATGTAATATAGAATCCAAATTCAAGGTTGGCCTCATATTTTATTAGTTCTATCCTCGATGTTAAGTGGGTAAAACTGAGGGTAGAAAAAAACATAAAATTGATGTGTCGATCAAAAGAGAAAGTTTGATACACATATTGCCAACGTTTTGCACAAGTTGTTGATAAAAGTAGCAAAATATGGCTTCGGTAAAAGTTCGTTAAAATACGAGAAATAACGAATCTCGGAAAAAGAAAAAAATACATATTTCATGAAATTTAATGTGGAATAAAGTATTAAAAATATAATACGATTTTTACAACAATAAAAATGGCACAAAAAGAGTAAAAAAGTAAAAGCCGGGAACCAGTCTGATTGAAAGGCAACTAACTAATATTTGCGTCCGAAATTTTAATAGCTTCAAATTGACTTCTGTCAAAACTTGTCTATAAAATAGTAAAAAATAAGAAAATCATTAAGAAATCTTGATTTTGCATAATGTTAGGTGTGTTTCAGAGAAAATTGGATCATATTGGCACTAAGTCCAAATATGGAGTGATTCTGTATAAAATTAATAGGCTCTAGCCTAGGGCCCATATCAATCAGTGTACCAAATTTCACCAAAACACCTTCATATTTCTAAAACACCTTCATACGACGGCAGTTCGAAATGTTCTTAGCCTAACAATGAATAACACGAGCTAGATTTTTAAAATTATTTTATTTTTCATAATAATCTCCTGAAAATTATACACTTAGTCCAATGTTTTTCTAGCAATTCTGTCCCTTGATTAAAATAATTTTCCTGAAGCTCCTCAAAATAATCGTTTACAGCTGCCATTGCACCTTTATTCGAGGTAAAATGTTTGCCAGCAAGGAATTTTTTTAGATTTGGGAGCAGGTAGAAGTCAGAGAGAGCTAAATCAGAGAAATAATGAGAAATTTTCATTCGAATGCGTTTTTGGTTAACTGTTAACAAATGCGGCACCCATCTTTTTTTTTTTTTTTTTAGTTAACGAAAATTAAATATAATTAAAGTTTCGTCACTCCACTGGAGCATCTAATACCCACCTTGCAGATAGCTTTTTCATCTGGAATTCTTGATGCAAAATAAAATGTACTCGATCATTTGAGATGCCTATGGCATTACATATTTCACGGGCTTTCACTTGTTGATCGTCTAATACCATATCATGGACTTCTGGCGTTGTTGCAGTTTTTGGACGTCCACTTCGTGGTTCATCTTCAATGCTTGTACGACCACGTTTAAATTCAACAACGCAATTTTTTACTGTTGCATATGAAGGAGCACTTTCACCTAACAAATTCACCATATCATTATGAATTTCTTGTCCCGATATAACTTTCTTATGTAAATATTTAATCACGCGACGAATTTCTAATTATATAAAAAATCACTGATGCGCCTTTTTTGAACACCTGTTACTATACAAATGAGTTGACAGATCAAAATGAAATTTAACATGTGTTCATATGACGGATAGAAGGTTCCATTATACAAAGCTTTTTGCTGTTTTTACCGCCATCTTTATGTCAGGCTAAGAACATTTCGTACTGCCCTCGTATTTGCGCCGATATAAGTCGGTGTAGCAAGTTAAATTAAAATATCTTTCTATTGGGAACTATAGCGTGGGCACAAATATACATACATACGATGTCAAATGGGTGGACAACGCTAAATCCAATCAAAAAGTACATCTGAGTCGATCGATATACTAATAGTTGGTTCTAGGTCCAATATGTTTTGGTGTTACAAACATCAGCATAATCGCAACATAACTTGTCCAAGTAGTGTTGTAGTTTATACACTTATGGAAATAAATCTGTAAAAATAGCAGGAAAAGTTACTAAAAATTAGTTAAAAATTATGCTGCAGAAACAACTGCTGAAATTAGCCGATTTTTCCTACTAAATACTAGTAAAATAAGAACACCAAAATTAAAACTGTTAAATTTACAGAACTTTAGTTATATTTAAGTTAACTTTTAGTTAATTAAAAAAAACAAATTGTACTGTTGTAAAATTTGCAGAAAATTTTGCTAAATATTAGTAGACTAAAAATAGCAAAAATAAACTGTTATATCTACAACATGTTTGCTATTTTTAAGCTAAATTAAGAGATTAATATAGAATCTATTCTATTTTCGTGACGACACACTAACACACACTCAAAATTATTGTCAAATTGTTGCCATATTTTTAACTAATTAATTCGTACTTTGTTTTCAAAAAATTTATTTTTTTGACAGACGAAATATAATTGAAAATAAAAATAAATAATTTACCGCAAAAAAGCAAAATTAAATACAAAAAAATGTAAAACAACAAGAATTTATGCAAAAGCAATTGAATTGGTGAAGAATTGTAGCGAAACAAATACAAACATATTCTTGTTTTGCTTTCATTTTTTTTCTAAACGTCAACAAATGTCGACGGTCGATTGTCGCTGAATTTAAATTAATCGCGACGACTTTTGCTGTCGTCGGTCGACAATCGACACAGTTGTAATTAACCTCTTAGTTGCATGCAAATAGCAGTCTATTCTGCTAAAATCAGCAGAAATATTTGCTAAAAATTGTAACCTGCTGTTTTGAAAAGGCTCAATTTTTATTTGCATTTAAAAAAAATCGAAAAAAGACTTAGAAATTTTTAAATTTTTTTGTGATTGTTTAGACTACAAATTATTTAGCAAAATTTTTTGCTGATTTTTTCAGGTTAATTTGCTATTTTTCATTAACAAAAATTTAACTCAAATATAACTAAAATTCTGTATATTTAACAATTTTATTTTTACTGTTCCTATATTACTAATTTATTGCAAAAATGATCTGCTAATTGTAGCAGTTTTTTCTGCAGCATTATTTCTAACTAATTTTTAGTAGTTTTAACTAAATTTTTTACAGATTTTTTTTCTATTAGTATAACTAAGGTATTCAATTAATCCACTGTTTATTTTAATCGATTAATCGTTAAAATAATTATTAGGTTGTTAATCGAATAAAATTTAAAAATCGAATAAAATTTAAAAATAATCGATTAATCGAACAAAATTTTATGTAAAATAATACACAAATTTGTTGTTTTTTTATAATTTTATTTAAAAAAGGAACAAAAATAATTTCAATAACTCCTCTAAAATTCATAAAAATAAAAAACAACATTTGCGAAAAAGGAGACACGGAGGAGATTGGAAGATAAACAAAAATTTAAAAGTAGAATGTTTTTATGTGTCTGTGCTTGATCACTTCTGAGCAAGGTTGGCAACCGATACCGTTATAATACCGTTATCCGTTTCAAAACCCTTTCAAATTGAAAACCGATACCGATACCAATACCGAAATTCTTGATTTCAAAAAATACCGGTATTCAAAAACCTTTTCCCTCTATACCGGTGTCGTACCGATATGGAATCGGTTTTAAAAAAATTGTTTTATTTTTCACATTTTTAGCAAAAATACAAATTTTTTTAATATAAAATTTTCAAAATTGTTAAACAATTAAACTTTATTATTCATTGTTAATAGAAAATCGTGTTATAAATTCAAAGTGCGGTTATCAGCCTTTAATTTGCATTGGCAACATTGTTTTTAATTTATTTAACTTCATAAATATACTCTAACTTGTAACAAATTTAGTAAATATAATTTAATATATAAACTGGTTTCTTAAACCTTTAATTGAATTTACAGTTTCTTTTAGAGAATCCTTTTATTAATTTTATAAACTTATTTTATTTTTTATTTTATTATATGATCTCAATACAAATATAAAATATTTGTAGTGAATCAAAAAAATGTTTGTGTTTAAAAAATAAAACACTTACAATTAGAAGATTTTAATAACTTACGGTGGGTCTCATACTGTAGGTTTAACTTTAACTTAACTAAAAACAAAATAAAATGTCAAAAAAATGTACACAAAACAACAAATTTTTGGGTTAACTATTAACCTAAGTTTAAACCTGCAGTATGAGACCCACCGTTATTGTTTTTTGTTCATATTATAAAAACATTTCCATAAACTATACTTATCCTTTATAAAAATTTAATAAAATTGAGTTTTTTATAATTAAGAACGTTTTTTTATATTTTTGTAAATTTTTTCAATAATACCGGTATATACCGGTATTAAAGTTTCGGTATCGGTTATACCGATACCGAAATGATTAAAATACCGTTACCGATACCGATACCGAAACAAATAAAAAATCGATACGAATACCGATACCTATACCGTTATTCGTTTCGGTTGCCAACCTTGCTTCTGAGTAAAAAACAATAACAGAAAGCTGAATAGGAAAGAAAATTATGAATTAGTTACATTGCATTCAAGGCCTTACTTGGGTGAGATGGCTAAGCTGTCGCACCTTTGTTTAGCTACATTTATAATGTAGAAATAGGTACAGGTTCGAATAAAGTAAATAAAAGAGTAAAATAAATAAAAAAAATTTGTTTTTAAATATGCCGTGAATTTTGTTTTCAGAAAATACTTAGAAAATTAATTCATTCTCTTTTGTTCATATTAGTACTTATTTAGTAATAGAACGGATAGGACCTTGGAGGGTAATTGACACCACATTACCCGTAGGGAAGCTGTACAACATTGAGCATTATTTATTAATGCTTTCGTATAATCAAACATTTCAAAAATCTTAGAATAATAATTAAAATATTGGTTAGACCTAAATAGATGTCACTGCAATGCTAGATCACAATTAGCTTCGTCATGATAAAGATGACAAAGCAAATTGTGACAGTTTTTTGTTATTTTTGGTTTTCTTTCATATTAAAGATCATTGAGTTTGTAGTTTAACCTAACAAATATTTCTTAAAATTCTAAGTCGTCTTCTGATGATTTCCTTAGACAAGAATGAAATTTGGACCGATACAAGCCTGCAGGAAATTATTTTTCACAAATTTTTAAATAAGATTGGGGATTTTAGCACATTTAAAACGTCGAAATTTCAAATAACGAATAATTCGAATAAAGCATCCCTGTGCCGACCGTGGTGTATCTCGTTAAGAGGTGATGCTACGAGTCATAGCCTGTGTAAGGGGTTGCCGGTTCGATTCCCAGCCATGACATACACAACAAATTTTTCATATAGAAACAACTTAATAATTACAGTACTTTGATCAACTGACACATAAACTAACCGCTGTCTAGTCTTATGGTGGGACAAAACTGCGGCAGTCTGGTGATTCCCTTGTATCTATTTACTTAATTTTTCAATAAAAATGTTTTCTTCTTCTTCCTATAAATGAGCTTTAAAATATATACATTAGAGTTCCTCAAAAATATATAAAATTTCATTGATTTTGAGATATCATAATTTTTTTTTTAAGTTTTTGCTTCAAAAAAGATTAATGGCGTTTTTTTATTTTTTTATTTCAACTTCTTCCACTAGCGCAAGTCGGCCAAAAACGCTGATTTGAAGACCCATTTTCTGCAGAGCAAAAACGGCTGCATTTCTGAGAAATCTGACTTTACCATTCAATTCTACAACAAAATTTAATATAAAAAAATTTTTTTTGCATTTTCAAAATACACCAAGTAGCCATTAGAGTGGTTCGAAAATCCACTTTTTTCAAAAATTTCAAAAAAGTTACTTTTTATTACACCCAATGAAAATGTATTCCCTGCTGAGAACATTGGTACAAAAATTGTTGACATATCTCGGCCCGTTAAAAAGTTATAGAAAAAAATTTTCTTTTTTAATTCCAGAGGGGTCATATTTTTTTTTTTTTTTTTTTTGAGGGGTGCCCCATAAAGTATACTTTTGCCCATATTTTTTATTTTTTACTAATTTTGATTAATCGTATTAAATTATTCGATTTATTCGTTATTCGAAATTTCGACATTTTAAATTATTCGAACAACGATTAATCGATTGAATATCCTAGTACCAGTATATGGTTCTTTGAAATCTCTTTCTATTTTTATCACCTTTTTTGAAGAAATGTTAAGATAATTAAAAGCTTATCTGAGTTTGATCCACATTGGCGTGCCAGCATTGGAAGGATTCGCTTGTTAGTTTATGATTAATTTAATTTTTTTCTATTTCTTTTCGTTTTTAATTTCCTTTTTAGATACTTACAAAAAAATTTCAATTTTATTGATGCCAATCATACTGGTATTTGGGGTTGGAGTTATGGTGGTTATGCTGCAGCCATGGCTTTGGCTAATGATAACACTAATGTATTCCGTTGTGCTGCTTCTATAGCACCTGTTACCGATTGGGCTTATTATGGTAAGTTTTTTAGCACCTAATTTCGTTAAACACTGGGGAACTTTGAATGCAAATTGTTGTTTAATACATATAACACAGCACTTCACCGAAGTGTTTTAGAAAATTACCCCCTAAGATTGTTTTTTTTTTTGTATTGTAATTCCACTAACAATAGTATTTAATTGTGAATTTTTTCTTCTGTTTTCTTTTAGATTCTATTTATACTGAACGATATATGAGTTTACCTGTCCTCAATGAAGTTGGTTATTCAAATTCCCGTTTAAGTACCAAAGCTACAAAACTGAAAGGCAAAAAATTCCTTTTAGTCCACGGTACTTTAGATGATAATGTTCATTATCAACAAGCTATGATTTTGGCAAAGAATTTGGAAAAACATGATATTCTGTTCAAGCAAATTGTAAGTGTTTTTCGTTTTCTTTAGATATATTTTAAGAAAATTTTAAGAAATTCCAAAGATATGAAAATTTTTTGGAATTTTTCTAAAAAAAGGGAGTGGATTTTTATTAGTTATCCTTAAAAGGTCGTTGGAATTGCTCAAAATCGCCTAAATAAAAGAATGGAAAATAAATCGTTGAAATATAATCGAAATAAAAAACATCAAAATTACAAGAAACCACTTAATTTTTGATTAAATTATTTTTATTTTTTCTTACTATTTTCTTTTCTTATTATTTTCTTTTCTTACTATTTTCAGAGTTATCCTGATGAGGACCATGGTTTAGCAGGTGTACGGCCCCATTTATACCACTCTCTCGACAGGTTCTTTGGCGAATGTTTCGCACAACCCCGAATGGTTCACAGTAAATAGAAATTCATAAAAAAGAAATTTAATTCAATTTTAAATAATTAAACATGCCATTTATTCTTGCTCAATTATAAGAGGAATGTTAAATTTAAAAAAACAAACAAAAAAAATAAGAAAACAGCTTCAAAAAATATTGTACTTATACATACAATAATTTAGACAAAATTAATTTTAATAATTAACAAAGAAAACCAATTTAAAAAAGCATTTATACTAAAAAACATTTTATTTAAACATTTTATAGTAAAAAACAAAAATCCAGGCATTTGTAGATTTTTTAGAAGAAAATAATGGAAATATAGAAAATTAATTTAAACAAAAACTTGCTTAAAACAATAATTAATGTTTAAAAAAAAACTCCTCAAAGTAGTTGAGTGCCTAAAACAAAATCTAGTTCATAAATATTAATAAAAAAAAACTTGATAAACAATAATTTAAAAAAGCGTTAGCAAAATTAATAAACAAAATAATCGAAAAATTTTATAAACACATAAAAATCGTAAATCAATTTCAATAAAAATATTTTTGCAAAATAAGTAATAAAAGTAGTAAAGAATTATTAGTAAATAATTATAAAAAATTTTAAATGATTAATAAAAATCTTTAACATTATCAAAAATTGTAAAGTTTAATAGCAACAAATTAAACATTCTTAAATTAATCATATAAAACATTTATATATTTTTCTAGTAGTACAACTTTTTTAGAACTAAAAAAAAAAAACAAATAAATTACATAAATATATTTTGCATATTAAATTTTAATTTTTTTAAATTAAAAACAACTTTTCCACAAACATACAAATGCAACTCTCTTTGTTATACTAAACAAATTATTTATAGAAAATTCAACAAATTTTTGTGAAAAAATTTTAATTGACTAATTTTCTTATGTGTATGTATTATAAAATATGAATAAGTAAAACATTGCCAATTTTATCTAAACTAATTTACTACTGCTTGTCTTATTTATTTAAATTAAAATTAATTTAAAACAATTTTAAACAAAATTTATATTTACTAACATCTTATCTTATTTTTTTTATTATCAAAATTGGTTTTCTCATAAAGTTTTTCTTTTAATTATTTTAGTTCATACATATATGTTTTAATTATCAAAAAGCATTTTTTCTTATAATTTTTTTTAAATATTAATCTCTAAACTCGTATTGTCTTTTTTGTCACTTTTAAAAGTTTTTAATATTGTAAATAATTTAATTACTTTTACTGTCAGATTCGAAAATAAATAAAACAATCTTATAATTTTCATTATAATAAGTTTTAAGTAAATTGTAAAGTGAATTTAATTAAAAATAAATAAATAAAAAATAATATTAGAAATATAAACTTGGAGTTTTAATTTCAATAGACATTAGTAATAAAATGGGCTATACCAAAGAATGCTTAAGCCCGTATGACACTAGCTTTATTTTGTATTGAACAAATATTTGAGAACAGAACTGCAAATCTACACACCCAGAAAACGGATTCGATGCTGAACCCCAATTTGCTGCCAATCGAATGGCTTAGTTGCAACAAATGAACGAACCACTTTTTATATCAATTTGGATGCCCTATAAATTTCCTTTCGTTTAGCAAATAGCCTAAATTTCATTCTACCATTTGGCGAAAATTTCGGTCAATTATCTCCAACGGTTTCTAAGTTATTGCAATTAAAAGAAAATTTAAAGCATACACTATCCAGGGTTGCCGCATTTTGAAAATGGAAAATAAAACAGGGAAGCTTGAAATCAAATTTGGGTGAAAAATTCTGAAAGAGCATCGCAAGTCTGGAACAGTAGGTTTTCCAGCCAAATTGGACCAGTATTTCCCGAGATATTCAAAAAACGGGGAAATCGTATGAATTTTTATTTTCTATATTTTTTTTTTACGTATGAGTTATATTTATTGTACCTATTCATATTGAGTATGAATACAGATACAGAGTGTATTTTTCTTCAATAAATATAACTCATACGTAAAAAAAAAATATAGAAAATAAAAATTCATACGACTTCCCCGTTTTTTGAATATCTCGGGAAATACTGGTCCAATTTGGCTGGAAAACCTACTGTTCCAGACTTGCGATGCTCTTTCAGAATTTTTCACCCAAATTTGATTTCAAGCTTCCCCGTTTTATTTTCCATTTTCAAAATGCGGCAACCCTGAATAGTGTATGCTTTAAATTTTCTTTTAATTGCAATAACTTAGACACCGTTGGAGATAATTGACCGAAATTTTCGCCAAATGGTAGAATGAAATTTAGGCTATTTGCTAAACGAAAGGAAATTTATAGGGCATCCAAAAAAAATGGTTTTCAGTGCCAATTCCCTTTTTTCGTTTGAGTATACTTTTGACCAAAAAAAAAGAAAAATTTTTTTTAAGCCAAAAAAAATCAATGGACTATACACTGTCTTTTTTTGAGACCGAAAAATTGGTTTTTCTGAATTTCGCCCCAATGTTAGCAATATTATACTCAAATGAACGGGCATTTCAAGGGTAATTAAACTGTATATAATTCTTTTGAAAATTTGGTGCAATGAAGTTTTCCTAATCGATATTCAATAATCAATATTCAATTCCTAATCGATTTTCGTAAATCGTGATTTTCTCAAAAACTAAAAGGAACTTGGCACTGAAAACCATATTTATTGGATGCCCTAAAAATTTCCTTTCGTTTGAGTATACTTTTGACCAAAAAAAAGAAAATTTTTTTTTAAGCCAAAAAAAATCAATGGACTATACACTGTCTTTTTTTGAGACCGAAAAATTGGTTTTTCTGAATTTCGCCCCAATGTTAGCAATATTATACTCAAATGAACGGGCATTTCAAGGGTAATTAAACTGTATATAATTCTTTTGAAAATTTGGTGCAATGAAGTTTTCCTAATCGATATTCAATAATCAATATTCAATTCCTAATCGATTTTCGTAAATCGTGATTTTCTCAAAAACTAAAAGGAACTTGGCACTGAAAACCATATTTATTGGATGCCCTAAAAATTTCCTTTCGTTTGAGTATACTTTTGACCAAAAAAAAGAAAATTTTTTTTTAAGCCAAAAAAAATCAATGGACTATACACTGTCTTTTTTTGAGACCGAAAAATTGGTTTTTCTGAATTTCGCCCCAATGTTAGCAATATTATACTCAAATGAACGGGCATTTCAAGGGTAATTAAACTGTATATAATTCTTTTGAAAATTTGGTGCAATGAAGTTTTCCTAATCGATATTCAATAATCAATATTAAATTCCTAATCGATTTTCGTAAATCGTGATTTTCTCAAAAACTAAAAGGAACTTGGCACTGAAAACCATATTTATTGGATGCCCTAAAAATTTCCTTTCGTTTGAGTAAACTTTTGACCAAAAAAAAGAAAATTTTTTTTTAAGCCAAAAAAAATCAATGGACTATACACTGTCTTTTTTTGAGACCGAAAAATTGGTTTTTCTGAATTTCGCCCCAATGTTAGCAATATTATACTCAAATGAACGGGCATTTCAAGGGTAATTAAACTGTATATAATTCTTTTGAAAATTTGGTGCAATGAAGTTTTCCTAATCGATATTCAATAATCAATATTAAATTCCTAATCGATTTTCGTAAATCGTGATTTTCTCAAAAACTAAAAGGAACTTGGCACTGAAAACCATATTTATTGGATGCCCTAAAAATTTCCTTTCGTTTGAGTAAACTTTTGACCAAAAAAAAAGAAAATTTTTTTTTAAGCCAAAAAAAATCAATGGACTATACACTGTCTTTTTTTGAGACCGAAAAATTGGTTTTTCTGAATTTCGCCCCAATGTTAGCAATATTATACTCAAATGAACGTGCATTTCACGGGTAATTAAACTGTATATAATTCTATTGAAAATTTGGTGCAATGAAGTTTTCCTAATCGATATTCAATAATCAATATTAAATTCCTAATCGATTTTCGTAAATCGTGATTTTCTCAAAAACTAAAAGGAACTTGGCACTGAAAACCATATTTATTGGATGCCCTAAAAATTTCCTTTCGTTTGAGTATACTTTTGACCAAAAAAAAGAAAATTTTTTTTTAAGCCAAAAAAAATCAATGGACTATACACTGTCTTTTTTTGAGACCGAAAAATTGGTTTTTCTGAATTTCGCCCCAATGTTAGCAATATTATACTCAAATGAACGGGCATTTCAAGGGTAATTAAACTGTATATAATTCTTTTGAAAATTTGGTGCAATGAAGTTTTCCTAATCGATATTCAATAATCAATATTCAATTCCTAATCGATTTTCGTAAATCGTGATTTTCTCAAAAACTAAAAGGAACTTGGCACTGAAAACCATATTTATTGGATGCCCTAAAAATTTCCTTTCGTTTGAGTAAACTTTTGACCAAAAAAAAGAAAATTTTTTTTTAAGCCAAAAAAAATCAATGGACTATACACTGTCTTTTTTTGAGACCGAAAAATTGGTTTTTCTGAATTTCGCCCCAATGTTAGCAATATTATACTCAAATGAACGGGCATTTCAAGGGTAATTAAACTGTATATAATTCTTTTGAAAATTTGGTGCAATGAAGTTTTCCTAATCGATATTCAATAATCAATATTCAATTCCTAATCGATTTTCGTAAATCGTGATTTTCTCAAAAACTAAAAGGAACTTGGCACTGAAAACCATATTTATTGGATGCCCTAAAAATTTCCTTTCGTTTGAGTAAACTTTTGACCAAAAAAAAGAAAATTTTTTTTTAAGCCAAAAAAAATCAATGGACTATACACTGTCTTTTTTTGAGACCGAAAAATTGGTTTTTCTGAATTTCGCCCCAATGTTAGCAATATTATACTCAAATGAACGGGCATTTCAAGGGTAATTAAACTGTATATAATTCTTTTGAAAATTTGGTGCAATGAAGTTTTCCTAATCGATATTCAATAATCAATATTCAATTCCTAATCGATTTTCGTAAATCGTGATTTTCTCAAAAACTAAAAGGAACTTGGCACTGAAAACCATATTTATTGGATGCCCTAAAAATTTCCTTTCGTTTGAGTATACTTTTGACCAAAAAAAAGAAAATTTTTTTTTAAGCCAAAAAAAATCAATGGACTATACACTGTCTTTTTTTGAGACCGAAAAATTGGTTTTTCTGAATTTCGCCCCAATGTTAGCAATATTATACTCAAATGAACGGGCATTTCAAGGGTAATTAAACTGTATATAATTCTTTTGAAAATTTGGTGCAATGAAGTTTTCCTAATCGATATTCAATAATCAATATTCAATTCCTAATCGATTTTCGTAAATCGTGATTTTCTCAAAAACTAAAAGGAACTTGGCACTGAAAACCATATTTATTGGATGCCCTAAAAATTTCCTTTCGTTTGAGTAAACTTTTGACCAAAAAAAAGAAAATTTTTTTTTAAGCCAAAAAAAATCAATGGACTATACACTGTCTTTTTTTGAGACCGAAAAATTGGTTTTTCTGAATTTCGCCCCAATGTTAGCAATATTATACTCAAATGAACGGGCATTTCAAGGGTAATTAAACTGTATATAATTCTTTTGAAAATTTGGTGCAATGAAGTTTTCCTAATCGATATTCAATAATCAATATTAAATTCCTAATCGATTTTCGTAAATCGTGATTTTCTCAAAAACTAAAAGGAACTTGGCACTGAAAACCATATTTATTGGATGCCCTAAAAATTTCCTTTCGTTTGAGTAAACTTTTGACCAAAAAAAAGAAAATTTTTTTTTAAGCCAAAAAAAATCAATGGACTATACACTGTCTTTTTTTGAGACCGAAAAATTGGTTTTTCTGAATTTCGCCCCAATGTTAGCAATATTATACTCAAATGAACGTGCATTTCACGGGTAATTAAACTGTATATAATTCTATTGAAAATTTGGTGCAATGAAGTTTTCCTAATCGATATTCAATAATCAATATTAAATTCCTAATCGATTTTCGTAAATCGTGATTTTCTCAAAAACTAAAAGGAACTTGGCACTGAAAACCATATTTATTGGATGCCCTAAAAATTTCCTTTCGTTTGAGTATACTTTTGACCAAAAAAAAGAAAATTTTTTTTTAAGCCAAAAAAAATCAATGGACTATACACTGTCTTTTTTTGAGACCGAAAAATTGGTTTTTCTGAATTTCGCCCCAATGTTAGCAATATTATACTCAAATGAACGGGCATTTCAAGGGTAATTAAACTGTATATAATTCTTTTGAAAATTTGGTGCAATGAAGTTTTCCTAATCGATATTCAATAATCAATATTCAATTCCTAATCGATTTTCGTAAATCGTGATTTTCTCAAAAACTAAAAGGAACTTGGCACTGAAAACCATATTTATTGGATGCCCTAAAAATTTCCTTTCGTTTGAGTATACTTTTGACCAAAAAAAAGAAAATTTTTTTTTAAGCCAAAAAAAATCAATGGACTATACACTGTCTTTTTTTGAGACCGAAAAATTGGTTTTTCTGAATTTCGCCCCAATGTTAGCAATATTATACTCAAATGAACGGGCATTTCAAGGGTAATTAAACTGTATATAATTCTTTTGAAAATTTGGTGCA
This sequence comes from Leucophora obtusa, assembly GCA_949987735.1. Taxonomy (NCBI): domain Eukaryota; kingdom Metazoa; phylum Arthropoda; class Insecta; order Diptera; family Anthomyiidae; genus Leucophora; species Leucophora obtusa. Next base: position 13,633,729 of record OX465296.1, read on the forward strand.
ATGAAGTTTTCCTAATCGATATTCAATAATCAATATTCAATTCCTAATCGATTTTCGTAAATCGTGATTTTCTCAAAAACTAAAAGGAACTTGGCACTGAAAACCATATTTATTGGATGCCCTAAAAATTTCCTTTCGTTTGAGTATACTTTTGACCAAAAAAAAGAAAATTTTTTTTTAAGCCAAAAAAAATCAATGGACTATACACTGTCTTTTTTTGAGACCGAAAAATTGGTTTTTCTGAATTTCGCCCCAATGTTAGCAATATTATACTCAAATGAACGGGCATTTCAAGGGTAATTAAACTGTATATAATTCTTTTGAAAATTTGGTGCAATGAAGTTTTCCTAATCGATATTCAATAATCAATATTCAATTCCTAATCGATTTTCGTAAATCGTGATTTTCTCAAAAACTAAAAGGAACTTGGCACTGAAAACCATATTTATTGGATGCCCTAAAAATTTCCTTTCGTTTGAGTAAACTTTTGACCAAAAAAAAGAAAATTTTTTTTTAAGCCAAAAAAAATCAATGGACTATACACTGTCTTTTTTTGAGACCGAAAAATTGGTTTTTCTGAATTTCGCCCCAATGTTAGCAATATTATACTCAAATGAACGGGCATTTCAAGGGTAATTAAACTGTATATAATTCTTTTGAAAATTTGGTGCAATGAAGTTTTCCTAATTGATATTCAATAATCAATATTCAATTCCTAATCGATTTTCGTAAATCGTGATTTTCTCAAAAACTAAAAGGAACTTGGCACTGAAAACCATATTTATTGGATGCCCTAAAAATTTCCTTTCGTTTGAGTATACTTTTGACCAAAAAAAAGAAAATTTTTTTTTAAGCCAAAAAAAATCAATGGACTATACACTGTCTTTTTTTGAGACCGAAAAATTGGTTTTTCTGAATTTCGCCCCAATGTTAGCAATATTATACTCAAATGAACGGGCATTTCAAGGGTAATTAAACTGTATATAATTCTTTTGAAAATTTGGTGCAATGAAGTTTTCCTAATCGATATTCAATAATCAATATTAAATTCCTAATCGATTTTCGTAAATCGTGATTTTCTCAAAAACTAAAAGGAACTTGGCACTGAAAACCATATTTATTGGATGCCCTAAAAATTTCCTTTCGTTTGAGTAAACTTTTGACCAAAAAAAAGAAAATTTTTTTTTAAGCCAAAAAAAATCAATGGACTATACACTGTCTTTTTTTGAGACCGAAAAATTGGTTTTTCTGAATTTCGCCCCAATGTTAGCAATATTATACTCAAATGAACGGGCATTTCAAGGGTAATTAAACTGTATATAATTCTTTTGAAAATTTGGTGCAATGAAGTTTTCCTAATCGATATTCAATAATCAATATTCAATTCCTAATCGATTTTCGTAAATCGTGATTTTCTCAAAAACTAAAAGGAACTTGGCACTGAAAACCATATTTATTGGATGCCCTAAAAATTTCCTTTCGTTTGAGTATACTTTTGACCAAAAAAAAGAAAATTTTTTTTTAAGCCAAAAAAATCAATGGACTATACACTGTCTTTTTTTGAGACCGAAAAATTGGTTTTTCTGAATTTCGCCCCAATGTTAGCAATATTATACTCAAATGAACGGGCATTTCAAGGGTAATTAAACTGTATATAATTCTTTTGAAAATTTGGTGCAATGAAGTTTTCCTAATCGATATTCAATAATCAATATTCAATTCCTAATCGATTTTCGTAAATCGTGATTTTCTCAAAAACTAAAAGGAACTTGGCACTGAAAACCATATTTATTGGATGCCCTAAAAATTTCCTTTCGTTTGAGTATACTTTTGACCAAAAAAAAGAAAATTTTTTTTTAAGCCAAAAAAAATCAATGGACTATACACTGTCTTTTTTTGAGACCGAAAAATTGGTTTTTCTGAATTTCGCCCCAATGTTAGCAATATTATACTCAAATGAACGGGCATTTCAAGGGTAATTAAACTGTATATAATTCTTTTGAAAATTTGGTGCAATGAAGTTTTCCTAATCGATATTCAATAATCAATATTAAATTCCTAATCGATTTTCGTAAATCGTGATTTTCTCAAAAACTAAAAGGAACTTGGCACTGAAAACCATATTTATTGGATGCCCTAAAAATTTCCTTTCGTTTGAGTAAACTTTTGACCAAAAAAAAGAAAATTTTTTTTTAAGCCAAAAAAAATCAATGGACTATACACTGTCTTTTTTTGAGACCGAAAAATTGGTTTTTCTGAATTTCGCCCCAATGTTAGCAATATTATACTCAAATGGACGGGCATTTCAAGGGTAATTAAACTGTATATAATTCTTTTGAAAATTTGGTGCAATGAAGTTTTCCTAATCGATATTCAATAATCAATATTAAATTCCTAATCGATTTTCGTAAATCGTGATTTTCTCAAAAACTAAAAGGAACTTGGCACTGAAAACCATATTTATTGGATGCCCTAAAAATTTCCTTTCGTTTGAGTATACTTTTGACCAAAAGAAAGAAAATTTTTTTTTAAGCCAAAAAAATCAATGGACTGTCTTTTTTTGAGACCGAAAAATTGGTTTTTCTGAATTTCGCCCCAATGTTAGCAATATTATACTCAAATGAACGGGCATTTCAAGGGTAATTAAACTGTATATAATTCTTTTGAAAATTTGGTGCAATGAAGTTTTCCTAATCGATATTCAATAATCAATATTCAATTCCTAATCGATTTTCGTAAATCGTGATTTTCTCAAAAACTAAAAGGAACTTGGCACTGAAAACCATATTTATTGGATGCCCTAAAAATTTCCTTTCGTTTGAGTAAACTTTTGACCAAAAAAAAGAAAATTTTTTTTTAAGCCAAAAAAAATCAATGGACTATACACTGTCTTTTTTTGAGACCGAAAAATTGGTTTTTCTGAATTTCGCCCCAATGTTAGCAATATTATACTCAAATGAACGGGCATTTCAAGGGTAATTAAACTGTATATAATTCTTTTGAAAATTTGGTGCAATGAAGTTTTCCTAATCGATATTCAATAATCAATATTAAATTCCTAATCGATTTTCGTAAATCGTGATTTTCTCAAAAACTAAAAGGAACTTGGCACTGAAAACCATATTTATTGGATGCCCTAAAAATTTCCTTTCGTTTGAGTAAACTTTTGACCAAAAAAAAGAAAATTTTTTTTTAAGCCAAAAAAAATCAATGGACTATACACTGTCTTTTTTTGAGACCGAAAAATTGGTTTTTCTGAATTTCGCCCCAATGTTAGCAATATTATACTCAAATGAACGGGCATTTCAAGGGTAATTAAACTGTATATAATTCTTTTGAAAATTTGGTGCAATGAAGTTTTCCTAATCGATATTCAATAATCAATATTAAATTCGTAATCGATTTTCGTAAATCGTGATTTTCTCAAAAACTAAAAGGAACTTGGCACTGAAAACCATATTTATTGGATGCCCTAAAAATTTCCTTTCGTTTGAGTAAACTTTTGACCAAAAAAAAGAAAATTTTTTTTTAAGCCAAAAAAAATCAATGGACTATACACTGTCTTTTTTTGAGACCGAAAAATTGGTTTTTCTGAATTTCGCCCCAATGTTAGCAATATTATACTCAAATGAACGGGCATTTCAAGGGTAATTAAACTGTATATAATTCTTTTGAAAATTTGGTGCAATGAAGTTTTCCTAATCGATATTCAATAATCAATATTAAATTCCTAATCGATTTTCGTAAATCGTGATTTTCTCAAAAACTAAAAGGAACTTGGCACTGAAAACCATATTTATTGGATGCCCTAAAAATTTCCTTTCGTTTGAGTATACTTTTGACCAAAAAAAAGAAAATTTTTTTTTAAGCCAAAAAAAATCAATGGACTATACACTGTCTTTTTTTGAGACCGAAAAATTGGTTTTTCTGAATTTCGCCCCAATGTTAGCAATATTATACTCAAATGAACGGGCATTTCAAGGGTAATTAAACAGTATATAATTCTTTGGAAAATTCGGTGCAATGAAGTTTTCCTAATCGATATTCAACAATCAATATTCAATTCCTAATCGATTTTCATTAATCGTGATTTTCTCAAAAACTAAAAGGAACTTGGCACTGAAAACCATATTTATTGGATGCCCTAAAAATTTCCTTTCGTTTGAGTATACTTTTGACCAAAAAAAAGAAAATTTTTTTTTAAGCCAAAAAAAATCAATGGACTATACACTGTCTTTTTTTGAGACCGAAAAATTGGTTTTTCTGAATTTCGCCCCAATGTTAGCAATATTATACTCAAATGAACGGGCATTTCAAGGGTAATTAAACAGTATATAATTCTTTGGAAAATTCGGTGCAATGAAGTTTTCCTAATCGATATTCAACAATCAATATTCAATTCCTAATCGATTTTCATTAATCGTGATTTTCTCAAAAACTAAAAGGAACTTGGCACTGAAAACCATATTTATTGGATGCCCTAAAAATTTCCTTTCGTTTGAGTATACTTTTGACCAAAAAAAAGAAAATTTTTTTTTAAGCCAAAAAAAATCAATGGACTATACACTGTCTTTTTTTGAGACCGAAAAATTGGTTTTTCTGAATTTCGCCCCAATGTTAGCAATATTATACTCAAATGAACGGGCATTTCAAGGGTAATTAAACAGTATATAATTCTTTGGAAAATTTGGTGCAATGAAGTTTTCCTAACCGATATTCAACAATCAATATTCAATTCCTAATCGATTTTTGTAAATCGTGATTTTCTCAAAAACTAAAAGGAACTTGACACTGAAAACCATATTTATTGGATGCCCTAAAAATTTCCTTTCGTTTGAGTATACTTTTGACCAAAAAAAAGAAAATTTTTTTTAAGCCAAAAAAAATCAATGGACTATACACTGTCTTTTTTTGAGACCTAAAAATTGGTTTTTCTGAATTTCGCCCCAATTTTAGCAATATTATACTCAAATGAACGGGCATTTCAAGGGTAATTAAACAGTATATAATTCTTTGGAAAATTTGGTGCAATGAAGTTTTCCTAATCGATATTCAACAATCAATATTCAATTCCTAATCGATTTTCATTAATCGTGATTTTCTCAAAAACTAAAAGGAACTTGGCACTGAAAACCACTTTTATTGGATGCCCTATAAATTTCCTTTCGTTTAGCAAATAGCCCAAATTTCATTCTACCATTTGGCAAAAATTTCGGTCAATTATCTCCAACGGTTTCTAAGTTATTGCAATTAAAAGAAAATTTAAAGCATACACTATCCAGGGTTGCCGCATTTTGAAAATGGAAAATAAAACGGGGAAGCTTGAAATCAAATTTGGGTGAAAAATTCTGAAAGAGCATCGCAAATCTGGAACAGTAGGTTTTCCAGCCAAATTGGACCAGTATTTCCCGAGATATTCAAAAAACGGGGAAATCGTATGAATTTTTATTTTCTATATTTTTTTTTACGTATGAGTTATATTTATTGTATCTATTCATATTGAGTATACGTAGTGGTGTACCATTAATCGATACAGAGAACAAAATACACTAGAAAATTTGTTTCCAATCTAAATTATTGGCAATTTCACAAATTTTAATATAAAATTTCAATCCATAAACAGTATTAAACCTAACGAGAATTCCATTGCTTTTGAATTATTATTGAGTTGTCGACAAACTCTAATATTTAGTTATTTATATACTTACTTGTTCTTTCCAATTAAAATAAAAAAACGTTTATTTCCAAAAAATCATTATTTAAGCTATTTATTAAATATTTTATTTATTTGTAAATACGTCTTATGAAAATGCACATTTCTCTTATGTCGATTTTTATTTTTCTACAGAACGGTTCCATTCAAATCGCAACTAATGTTTCTTTTATTAACTTTTAAATTAAAAGACAGAACGGGAAACTTAATATGTATATCAATTTAAAGAGCATTTATTAGAATTTCAAGAAGTATAAAAGTAAAACCAAAGTTTCTTGACTACACCCAGATAAAAAAGTTCGTAAAAAAATCTGTAAACAGTTTCCAATCGAACTTTACTATTTTTATATTGAGTTTTAGTACAATTTTTTTTTAGTTACATTTTTGCTATTCTCTTATTACAAATTACGGATTTTTTTACTAATTCTCGCTGCTGATTTTAGCAAAACAATTTACTAATTTTTCAAAACCGAGTGCTAAATTTAGCAGAAAAATATACTATGTAATTTTAACCAAAAAAAAAAAATTTTTTTAGGCCAAAAAATCAGTGGACCGAAAAAATGTGTTTTCTCAATTTCCCACAAATGTTACCAATATTATGCTCAAATGAACGGGCATTTCAAAGGTAATTAAACAGTATATAATTCTTTTGAAAATTTGGTGCAGTGAAGTTTTCCTAATCGATTTTTCAATAATCGTTAATCAATGGACTGGATTCCTAATCGATTATTCAATAATCGTCATTTTCTCAAGAACTAAAAGGAGCTTGGTACTGAAAACCATTTTGTTGGATGCCCTATAAATTTCCTTTCGTTTGAATATAATTTTGACCCAAAAAAAATTTTTTTTTGTGAGCGAAAAATTGTTTTTTTCTCAATTTCGCCCCAATATTATACTCAAATGAACTGGCATTTCAAGGATAATTAAACAGTATGTAATTCTTTGGAAAATTTGGTGCAATGAAGTTTTCCTAATCGATTTTTCAATATTTTTCCATTGATTTTTTTGGCCTAAAAAAAATGTTTGTTTTTTTGTCAAAAGTATATTCAAATGAAAGGAAATTTATAGGGCATCCAATAAAAATGGTTTTCAGTGCCAAGCTCCTTTTAGTTTTTGAGAAAATGACGATTATTGAATATCGATTAGGGTAACTTCATTGCACCAAATTTTCCAAAGAATTACATACTGTTTAATAGGCATTGAAATACCCGTTCATTTGACTATAATATTGGTAATATAGGGCATCCAATAAAAATGGTTTTCAGTGCCAAGCTCCTTTTAGTTTTTGAGAAAATGATGATTATTGAATATCGATTAGGAAAACTTCATTGCACCAAATTTTCCAAAGAATTATATACCGTTTAATAATATTGGTAATATTAGGGGGAAATTGAGAAAAACCAATTTTTCGCTCACAAAAGAAGACAGAAATTTTTTGGCCTAAAAAAATTAGAACTTTAAATTTTTTTTAAAGATCTTAAATCTCTAAAGACCTTAAAGACTGGATTAGCCAGACGTAAACGTAAACGCATCTCTGCATAGCTGAATTAATAAGTTAAATAAGAACAGAAGATATGTTGTGTTTTTTGTTTCATTCTAAAACATGCATTAGCCTACAACTAAAATCAGTACTTGGATAAAAATAACATGTGAAACAACAACAAATTTAAACTCATTTTGTATTAATCTGGCAACATTGCACTCCTACAAGGGATTTCTAGAAGATTTTCGTTGTCACACGAATGAGTGACTACATGTATTTTGTTTTTGTATTGCATGAATTTTGCTAGTGCATTTTCGTTCGTGTGAAACAAAATGTAATCCAGAAACGCCATATTATACTGCTATTTATAAAAACGTTTTAAAAATAAAACCTAAAGATATACCTACAAAATATTAATTTGGTATTATTAAATAGAAAGTCCTTAAAAACAGAATCATTATAAATTAATGATGCTCGAAATTCAATAAGGTATAACAAAGTTTTTAGGTTAAGGTTAATGCCTATTGCAGATGATTTTGATGATGGTTAGTTATAATCAATGTAGTGTTAATAATTTTCTTCTTGGTCGTGGTCAACGTTTTGATATCGTTTTCTAAGTTGACCTTCACATTTTATTTATTTATAATTTTAATTAAGACTTTCTTTGTACGGGTAATACCCATATTAATAATTTGAAAATTTATTTTAGCTCTTTAACATTAATTTAGATATCATTTCCTTTACCAGTATAATGTAGGTTTTATATTTGTTCTTGTGGACGATAGTATTTATTAAATGAGTATACATTAGGGTGGGTCGATTTAGCAATCGATATTGCGTACTCGATTTTTCGAAAGCTTTTAGCATGGGGAAAAAAAGTTCCTCTACGACATATCAAAAAAATCATTTTCGAGGCTCCCAAATTTAAATTTTTTGCAATTTTCTAATAAATGTTAGATTAGCGCCATCTTGAGGTGGCTTTTTTAAACAACTAATAAAGTTGTAAACAATATAACATTACAACCTTTCCAGAAAGGTATTACTAATGAAAATCGGATAAAAAATGTGGCAACTAGAGGTAAAAGTATATAAGTAAAATTATTTTCTGCTTGATGATGAAATGATGATAATGATGAGAAATGATGATAATGATGTTGATGACAACAAGGAGAAAATAAATTTACTTATATACTTTTACCTCTAGTTGCCACATTTTTTATCCGATTTTCATAAGTAATACCTTTCTGGAAAGGTTGTAATGTTATATTGTTTACAACTTTATTAGTTGTTTCAAAAAGCCACCTCAAGATGGCGCTAATCTAGATTTATTAGAAAATTGCAAAAAATTTAAATTTGGGAGCCTCGAAAATGATTTTTTTGATATGTCGTAGTGGAACTTTTTTTTCCCATGCTAAAAGCTTTCGAAAAATCGAGTGCGCAATATCAAAAAATTTTTATCCATACAATTTGACCCGCCCTAGTATACATATTGTAGAAACTTAAATACAGATACTCATCATAATAAGTTAGTAAAAAAATCAGTGGAACTGAGGTAAAAGCAGGTTAAGTCATATGGAACTTAGTTTTGAACTCAGTTTTGAATTTAATTCTAAATTAAATTTTGAAATAAATTCTGAACTTAATTATAAACTTGTTTCTAAACAAATTTTTAATGTTAAATACTTAATAGCATGAGTTTTGAAGTTTAACCCATAGAAAGTTGTCAAATTTACGATGAATGTTTCTTTACTACTTGAAATAGTATGAAGTGTGAATTCCATCACTGTTTCAAACTTATATTTTATATATCATTTATGAAAATTTATTTGTTAATTTTAACTCAATTTATTTCCAAAAATATACATCTTTGATTTTTTTTTATTGTAAAATGGCCCTTATTGCAAAAAAAACTTACCATAAAGTGCACTTACGCCGGATTACTGAATGTCCAGTTAGCTACTAAATCAGACTTTACCTGACAGATTTGTTGTTTCCCATATAAATTTTAAAATTAACTTTAGTAGGTTTGAGGTTAAGAAGAAGAATAAACCTTTTTCTCTAAAAATTATAAACACATTAATTTGCAAATCAGACTAGATCTAGTTTCTGCCTTTTTCTATGGACAGACTTCATCAGTGATTTTCCATTAAATTGTATATTTTATTGTCAGATTGTCTCTATATGATAATTTTTCAACAACCCGTCGGCTGTAGGAATCAAACTTGTGCCTATTACTACATTACAAACGTAACTATACAAAAGTGCGACAGCTTAGCCATCTCACCCAAGTAAGGTCTTGAATGCAATGTAACTTATTCTTAGATTTCTTTCCTATTCAGCTATTGTTTTTACTCAGAAGTGCTCAAACGCAGACACATACAAACATTCTACTTTTAGATTTTTATTTGTCTTCCTATTTCCTCAGTGTCTCTTTTCTCGCAAATGTTGCCAAATTGACGTATGGTTTTTACGTTCTAGATCAGGCAGCTTGCGTATATATTGTTTTAACCTCATAAAGACAGTTGCAATTAATAATGTAATTAATATGCATTTTTAATTTTAATTTAGTAGATTTGAGGTTAAGAAGAATAAACCTTGTTTTCGAAAAATTATAAAATTTGCAAATCAGACTAGATCTAGTTTCTGCCTTTTGCTATGGACAGGCTTCATCAGTGATTTTCCATTAAATTGTATTATTGTTTATATTTTATTGTCAGATTTTCTCTATATTATAATTTAACTGCTGGCTAATTTTTAACTGGACATTCAGTAATCGGGCCTTAAAATAATGCGTTTTTAATTTAATCGTAATCCTTCTTCTTTTTGGCTACAAATAAAATCATTTCAGTTTAATTAAAAGTGATTAGATCTGAAAATCTTACCAATTTGTTCCAAATTAAGAAACAATATTAATGTTTTGTAAGCGGGTTTTCGAAATATAGACATTAGAGCGTTTTAAAGATTTTTTGCAAATTTTTATTTAAACAATTTTCTTAATTTTAAATATTTTTTTAATGATTTTTGTGTGTTTTATTTTTACAAATTAATATTTTTATGAACTTATTAATTTAATTATGTTTAAAAATTTTATAGTTTTACATCTCGGCAATTTCCCTATGCGCTCATACTAGAAGTAAATCTATAAAATAGCAGAAAATTCTACTAAAATTTAGTTAAAAATCACCTTGCAGTAGTTTTTAGTAGTTTCAACCTAAATTTCTACAGATTTTTTTTGTATTTTTTCCTTTTTATATTTAGTTGACCTTTTTGTTAAATTTAAATAAAATAGTTGACCCTGAGATCACGTTTTTTTGCGTGTTTTTATTCTAAGAATTTTTATTTTATCAATTTTTTACAATTTTAATCATTTAAACTAGATTTTTCGTTTTTTTTACCACATGTAGACCTGCTAACTTATCTATAAATAAACTAAGTTTAGTGCTTAGGTATGAATGTCAAATTTATATGGAAATATTTGTGGTTAACGCCCTTCACGATTTTTAGTTATGTCCAGACTACAAACTGTTTTTAACTTCTGCATCAATCTTTCTAGATATTTCCTATTTATTTTGCATTTTTGGCATTTAGAAAAACGTGTAAGTCCACACAATGTAATCGATTTCGTGTACCTCACATTGTGTGTACTTACGATATGGGAAGATGAATTTTAAAACATTTTAAATTTTCCGAAAATGTTGTCTAACTTTCATGCCACTATACTTGTGGGTACTTACGAAGTATATTGGCTTGGGGGCCCTTACAATGCGGCCATATCCTCGGTAAAGTAAGCCAGCTTGTGTGTAGGGTTTGAAAGTACTCGGGGTTACTTGTAAGTACATACAACTAGCAATGGAGTACTCCACTCTGCAGAGTGGAGTACTCCAGCATTGTGAATCTGGCTTTAGGGTTTAAAAGTTGTAAAAACGAAACTCTAGCGTTTTTTTTTATCGATTTTTGCGCTTTTTTTCTTACATTTTGATGTGTTTTTGTGTTAATTTGAACATTTTTCTTCCATTTCGGTGATTTTTGGAAATTTTAGTGATTTTTTTACCTTGATTTTATTTTATCCCAATTTGGCGAGGTTTTGCAAATTTAACTATTTTGATGCAGACATATCGTTTTTTTTTTTATTTATCCCGTTTTGGTATTTTTATTCAATTTTCATTAAGGTTTAACAATTTTGCCATTTTAGTGGTTTTTACACTTAAACTGTTTGTTTGAGAATTATTAATTTTTATCGTTTTTTTTTTTTTATTTTATTTTGGCGTTTTTCTGGATTTTTATCCCTTTTATCTCGTTATTTTTGATTCGTGTCTATTTTAGCAAACTAACTGATTTTCTAGTTATTTGTACTATCTTAAAATTTTGAGTGCAGTACTGGTTGTATTGCAGAAATATATAAATAAATGTTTTATTTTGGTAAACATAAATAAACTTCATAGGAAATTTTAAATTTTGCCATTTCAAACAATACAATCAATAGTGGGTAAGTTGTTTACGCATTGTTACACTTTAAATAACCTTCTAAAACTTGAACTTAAGAGAAAGAAATAAGATTAAATAACTTAGGGCCAGTTTTATAGTCAGAACCATAGTATACTATATCGTAGTAGCCCCACTCATTAAAGAGCTTGTCCCTATCCAGATGTACAAGTAAAATTAGAAACACTACTTCATTTTTTCAAATGACAAAAAAAGAGTAAAGTATATTATACTATGATCAGAACTAAGATCGATTTTGTCTTAAATATTTCTTAAATACGAATTTTTCAAGCAAAATTTTTGACTTAAGAAATATTTAAGAGGAAAGTCGATCTTAGTTCTGACTAAACAATTTTCCCTTAAAACTTTATTTAATGTTTGAGAATGCATAAATATTTTAGCGAGCACTCAAATATTGAGTTTTAAAAATATTTAAAATAATATACAGTTTAATTAAATAACTTTTGTGCGCCATAAATTTTGCGTTTAAATTTAATACCACAACGTGTATTTTCCGTAGATTTCTCTTTAGTCTTAAATAAATAATGCAGTTCCTTGGTTTTCTTTTTTTTCATCAGCTGCATTTCAGGAAGGAATTCCTCAGAAGAAAAAAACAGGATAAAAGTCAAATAAAGTTTATAAAGCTTTGTATGATTCTCTTTTATGTAGGTGTGTGTGCGTGTGAACAAACTGAATAAATACAATGTGATGTTGACATGGAAGATAGATGTTGATGACTTTGATGATACTTCATTTAAAATTAAGTAAAAGTTCTTCAAAAGAATAACAACAATTACAAAAAAAAAAAACATTTTCAAGCATAATAAACTTAAAATAAAAGGATTTACACAGTTAAAAAGTTGAATGTATTTTTTTTTTTTTTTTTTTGTCAAACAAAGTTTATTATGGCAACCAGTATGTAGTTGGCAACTCATTCATTTGCATAATTTTATTGAAATCATACTAAAGTCTTTTATTTTACCATATCTTTATAACTAAAAAGGTGAATTAAAAGGGAATTATAAAGGAATATAAAATTAAGAGAAAAAATACTGATATGTACTGCATTTCCATTATAACTTGATTTTAATAAAATTCTGGATATATAGCTGGATTTAAACTAGATTTCCCACTCAAGGTAGGTTAGGTTGAAAAAGAGGAATCGGATGTAAAGATGCTCTTCCCAAGTGACTGGTGTTCAAAAAATGGGACATACACTTAAGACCACAAGTCGTCTTTTTATTGAGTTACTGCGTCTGCATGGCCCATTCGAAATAGGTGAGCTCTTGTAGTTGAAAGTCCGATAAGAATACTTACTATCTTACCAAGTTCCTTTTTACTGAGTTTTAAAATTCCCTTAGTTTACTTCTCAACTAGACCTCGAAATAGAATCTTGGTGGTTACGCCTGTACATAGGACTCACAAAGACACTTATGATTTTGCCTACACTAATAGAATTATGTCTGTAACATTAACTGCAGTTGCAGTTAAAAAAAGTGTACACTGCAAGTGCATTTGAAATTATTTGGTATTGCAGTTATTTTAACTACAATTGCAATTAAAAATAACTTCAGTTGTAGTTACTTTTAACGACATAATTCTCTGAGTATAGGAAACGAGGCTCGTCGTCCGAGTGAAAAGACATATCTAAGTCTTGTCTGGGATCTGTTAAGTCCCCGCGGCCTAGCGCAATTGTAAGACAATTCTAGTATGAACTTCTGAAGCCCTCCTACTCAAACGTCTGGCATTTGTCTTCCTTAAGAGTATCTATATGGCAGACATCGTCTACAATGAGAAATGGCTAAAATAAATAGGAGACTCATTATTGTGGTCACCCAATGGAGTGGCTAATTAGCACACTTTTGAGTCCCACAGCACATTCTGTCTCTAATGTTTATGCCGTTGCCATGGAGGTTAATCCATAACTTCTCCAACATATTACCGATCCAGTCTATAGCAGCCCAGTCGATAATCCCGCTATATCAATAAAATTTCTTCCATTTTGGAGGCATATTAAAATTGCACAATATGAACTACGCATAATATTTTTCACTTTTCATGTTTGCGCGATAAGAATATGATTTTCGATATTGTCCAATATATTGTACAACCCTTCAATATGGCCTTTGCACAATATCAAAAGTTGCACGAGAATATTTCGTAGTGTATTGTAGACTTGCCAGATATTTTTTGTTATCCCAAAAATATCCCCAAATCTAAAAATATCCCCAACTATTTATAAAAAATATTGAAAGAGATAATAAGAGTTTATAATAATAAGAGTTTATTTAATTTGCTAAAATTAACATTACTTTCATAATAACTGTACAATTAATTTAAAAATGGCACTAACAATAAGAATTGTTTTCGTATTAATTTTAAGAAACATTTTCAGAATGTGTTTCCTTATTTAAAAACCAATTGAACACTAAATTTTCTTTCTTTTGAATCGTCAAGGTTTAAAATACTTTCTTTTAAGAATTCTTCGATTAGAATTTTTCAAATCTGTCCATTAAATACAAACAATATGTATATTTGTTTACATGCTAGTTTTAATTATTTTTACTAGTTTTTTCATAAATTCGTTTTTACCATGAAATGTGCAAATTTTTTAATTCAGTGGCTTCTATCTACTTTTGACACAATTTTCTTTCATTTCACTTGAAAAGAAAATCAGTTTTGGTAATTCTTCGGCACATTCTAAGTTTACTATTTTTACTAGAAATGTAAACAAAAAGGCCTAATATTTTAAAATCTGGCAAATTTATCATATAAAAATTTCAGGCACACAGAAAGTGTTACGTAAAATGCTTAAAGTGCAAATTTGTACACTCGTAGAAATAAATCTGTAAAAATAGCAGAGAAAGCTACTAAAAATTAGTTAGCAATGAAGTTGCGGAAGAAACTGCTGAAATTAGCAAATTTGTTTGCTAAAAACTAATAAAATAAGAATAGCAAAAACAAACTGCCAAATTTACAGAATTTTAGTTATATTAAATTTAACTTTTAGTTAATGGAAAATGAAAAATTGTACTGTAAAATCTGCAGAAAATTGTGCTAAATATTAGTAGGCTAAAACTAGAAAAACAGACTGTTATATCCACAAATTTTTTTGTTATTTCTAAGCTAAATTTAGCTGAATGCAAATAGCAGTCTATACTGCTTAAATCAGCAGAAATATTTGCTAAACAAAATTGTAAATTGTTGTTTTTAAAAGGCCCAATTTTTATTTGCATTTAGGAAAAAACTTTGAAAATTTTAAATTTGTTTGTGCTGATTTAAGCAGCTTAATTCGTTATTTTCTACTAACAAAAATTTAAATCAAATATAACTAAAATTCTGTATATTTAACAGTTTTATTTTTGATTTTCCTATCTTACTAATATATAGCAAAAATAATCTGCTAATTTTAGCATTTTTGACCCCAAGACCAACTAAAAATCCCCAAATTTGGGATCAAACCTCCAAGTCTGGCCAGCCTAGTGTATTCACATATCGCTCATACGTCTTGGTACACAAAGATCGTTTAATATTGTGTTTATTATTGCAGGTTTTGTGGTTATATAACCCATATTATCCTAGCGTCGTCATATGACGACATGAAAAGGCCTCTTTTTAAATATACATAATACTGTTACTTTAAACATGGAAGGACTTCTGTTAAGAGTTTTGTAAACGAAAATTGTCAAATATTCATTCTGTGTTTATTTTATCCACTTTGGTTATTGTTTCTGAACACAGTAAATGACCCAAAATCACAAAAATTCCCAAACTGCAAAAATTATGATTTCTTTCAATAAAGAAGGAAAAAATCGGAATTTATTACATTAATATATTTTTCTAGTTTGGTTTTTCTAAAATCCAACTAAATTTGCTCCATATTGGTAAAACTACAATGACCTCATCGCAATTTGGAAAAATGTTATAATTTAATGAATTTGGGTGTCGTCATATGACGACGCTAGGAGAATATGTGTACAAAATGTACAAAATTTTTATTTTTTTTTTTTAATTTTAGGTTGTCTTTGACAACGTTTGGAGCTTTGTACCTTGCCTCAGTATGGAATCTACCAAGATCGACAGGAAAATAGCATTAAACTTCCCGTAGTAGATACTTTACGTTATGGTCGAATAGAACACTTCCTAAAAGAAGCCACAACGATAAGGAAAGACAATATCGAGGCCTCGATATCAAATCGACAAGTCGGGCAGACTGTTCCAAATGCGATGCTGGATCTTCTTTTTGTATATGCCACTTACGAGAGTTATAATTTTTATTTTCTCTCGCTATTCAATGAAATAATGTTAGATTATTTAAGAAATTGAAGTATATTTGAATTTATTTTGGAAAATAATGCTAATTTTCTATACCTTTAATGGAAAAATGTAGTTTTTAATAAATATTCCTGTTATTCTTAAAACTTTTTTGGATTTTTTTTTTGTAACAATTGCACACATATTCTCCTAGCGTCGTTATATGACGACAGGCAATAACTACGGATCTATATAAGACAAAATAATTTCAACTTAAGTTTCGTGTTCCTAGGGCCCTCAGTAGCAAATCATGTAAGTTTCAAATAAGTGGCACAATTATTTCTTAATTCAGGAGAATATGGGTTAATGTCAAAAGCAAAAAATGTGTGACTTATATCTATTGTCTGTCATCTTATGTATATTTAAGCATTTGTTTACACTTGTTTAACGATGTTGCAAAAAATATACTTAAAGCAACATGTCATGTCATCAAAGACAACAAAAATAAAAAAGAAAAAAACGAAACTTAAATGGGGGTAAATAAAAATATTTATAGTATCAGCTTACCAAGAATAAAAACTATTTTTACAAAAAAAAAAAAAAAAAAAAAAAAAAAAAACAACTCTTTTATGCTGAACACTGCCTTTATTATTAAAATTTACTATTTTTAATTGAGACGATTTCTTTTAAGCGTATCTATGATTCCGGCGAACTATGGTTCCTTCAACCAAAATCATAATTTATTTTCAAAAAAAGAGACTTCAACGTCTTCAAGTAAGGATCAATATTATTATTTTTTTTTAATTTTCTCCTATTTAAATAAATTTTTTTTGTAATTTAACTCTTTCTTGGTTTAGAACCGTTCACTACACACTAAGTACCTAATTTCGTAAAACACTTGGGTGAAGTGAAGGGAACTTTCAATGTAAATTGTTTTTGTAACAAAAACAATTTCTATAGAAATAACGCAACACTTCACCGAAGTGTTTTAGAAAATTACCCCCTAATTGTTAACTGAGAATGTAGTTAATTATGTTTTTAGTCCAAATAATTCAACTGCTATAATTAGAAATTGTAAATTTTTAATTTAAACCATAAGATTAACAGTGCCTAAAGCAGCTTAAGTAGTGGTTAAGGATATCTTGTCATATTTTTATAGCGTTTTTAATTTTTATAAAAAGAGTTAAATATGTGCAGTTCTAAATTACGTGCAAAGAAAAAACATTTTTTAGATTCAACATAAATATTATTTGAACAATAGTACCTGGGTATGTACATATTACATGTTTCCCTATTATTTCACAGCTTACGTATAACAGGCCATATAATAATAAATATATAAATGACAAAAAAAAAGAGAAAAATAAAATCTTATCGTCGCTGCGCCTAAGATAACAACTATTTGTCGAAAAACTTTTTTGTTAGGAAACCTACTAAACAGCTTTATTTCAGTATTTTGCCAAAAAAAATTTCAAATTTTACATTGATAAAAGAATTGCTTCCGAAAATCATAGCCGAGCCACAAAATAAAGACCTTAGGTGTCCCACAAATAATTTTTAAAAACATATAGCTATTTTCTTAGGCGCAGCGACGTTATGTAAATTGTTTTACAAAAGTATTACCAACAAGCAAGATCTCCTTTGGCTAACACTTAAAACATAATAAAATTGGAATACATATGTTAGTGCAGGCCCAGAAAAAGAGAACATGTGCAAATGGCTGCGGCTCTAATAACGATTGAGAATAGCACTGAAACTATGTGTATTGGAGTATATTTTTGGATAGCTGGAATTAGTTGAAACAAGTTTCGATTCAATTATTTTGCAGCTTTGGGCCAAAAGTTGTCATTTAAAGCCAATATAAGAATATATTTACAAGTTTTGGTAGAAAGATTTCCGTATACGTCGGCAATTCGAATATTTGTTCCAAGCTTTAAAGAACATCAAGTTGATATCAATACAAAAATTTTAAATTTGGATTATTTTGAAATTGTACCAAATGAATCGTGGTAGTACCACGGTACCAACGAAAGTTATAATGTTCCAAAAAAATGTACAATTGTACCATATTAGCATAAACTCAACCATGTTGTTCATTTTTCATGCCAAACTTATGCCATAAATTTTCAAAGTAAATAAAATTTCGGATTCGAGAGTTATGTGTAAATTCGTTTATAATTTACACATTAGGATATAAATTTTCTTTAGCCCTTTCACTACCGACTATTTGTCTGCGGATGTACCGTTATTTTGACTTCAGATTCTTGTTAGAAGTCCTCAAATTAGAAAAAAATTGTAATATATTTTCTTCTTAGACTTCATTAACAAATATCGCGACCACATTGCCATTTTGAACTGCTTATATATATATAAATAATGATTTGTGTTTGAAGTCCAACATCCTAATAAACTTATTTACAAAAAGTATAAAGTATTTTTTGCATTATCAAATTTTATATATTATTTTAAAGATGTGTACACTGTAGTGTACAAGGGTAGTGAAAGATTTAAATAATGTATTCATATTTGATTATACATTAAATATGATATAATAGTTGCTTTAACTATAGATTTTCTCTGTCATTAAGTTATAAGTATTCACATCCAACAGACCTTCCTTGCAAGTCTGTAGTTTTTTGGTTACACATACTTAATACTTACAATAAGTACATGTAAAGTAACTGGAGTATAAAATAAAAACGAAAAATATAAAGTAGTATTCAACATAAAAGTTACTTTAAAAAAACAAGATGATGAACAAAAAAAAATTCCCAAAAAAAATTTAGAATTTAGGGCATAAAAATAACAATGAATTTTAAATTTTTTGCATGCATATTGTAAATATACAATTTAAATACTAACGCAGAATTTCTGTAATTTTTTTTTGTTGCTGGTTTACAAGATTTATTGTTAAGAATTGTAAAAAAATAAAACAGGAAAAACTACATAAAAAATTCATGATGGTAAAACCTTGATACACCAAGGAATCACATTTCACTGGCAACAGGGGAAGGAAAGATAACTCTAATGTTTAAGTAAATTTAAAAAGCTTCAAAACAAAAATTTTTTTATAACAATTCGTCGACCGGCCTGCAAAATGTCACATGTGTTTTTTAATAGATTTTCAGGAGAGCGAAAAAACTGTTACAAAATCTACTTTTAAGATATTTTATTAGCATCATATGCCTTAATAATTCACGACCTCATTTAGTAAAATCATCATTAAAGCATATGATGTCAATAAAATATCTTAAAAGTAGATTTTGTAACAGTTTTTTCGCTCTCCTGAAAATCTATTAAAAAACACATGTGACATTTTGCAGGCCGGTCGACGAATTGTTAGAGGAGTTGCTTAGAGGTTTATGCGTAATATTAATTTACGAAAACGGTTTTCTTAAAAAATGTGACCATTAATTAATTAAATTTGCTTTCGAAATAGCTCAATTTCTAATAAAATAATCATTTGATGCATTTTGGTCAATTGTTAATTTTATTAACTCCATCAAAATTTCCGTTTGTTAACAAATATTTTTATATTTTGTGATAATTTCTATTGATATTTTAGAATTTGGTGTCTTCAAATGCAATAAATTGATATGATATGAAATGGCAAAACGATTGCAGAGAAACGTCAAAATGATACCAATTGCACTGTAGTGGTCAACACATGACCATTTAATGGCTAAGAAATATTACAGTTTTTTCTTCAAAAAACTCCAAATTTTATCAACAATTAATTTGTTTCTACATTCATATAATAAATAATTAAACTTTTCCCGTTCTTGTTTCCTAAAATTTATATTGTTTTTTTTTTATTTTTTATTAAATTAAAATAAAAACTAAAAGTGACATTTGAGATGAAATCATTTTGACAATTACTTGCTATCATTTTATTGCATGTCACGACACTAGTTTAACACCCTTATTCTAAATTTTATAACAACAATGGTCAGTGTTGTCACAATTTTGTTATTGTTATAAAGTTTAGAATACGGGTGTAAGAATATATTGCTGGGTTGCGTATGAGTAATATTAACTTTGATACAATTTAATCATACGCTACCCATCCAAACGCTTTTTGTATTTTTCATTCCTATACGTATGTTGTTTGAATTGAATATTACAAAATAATTGGCCAAATAACAACAATTATAATATATATATATATATTTTCTTTAGAATTCCTTCCCTTTGTACGTCTGTTAAAACTCATAAATTTTCAATCATATGTAACTAAGACCAATGTGAAAAAACCAACAATCATACATAACAACAAAAACTTTAAATTAAAAAAAAATCCCTAAAATTCCCCAGATTATAAAGAGAAAAGCAAATAACACACAACGAACGATTAAGATTTCAAAATTCATTTTTATTTTACGCCATAAATGTTAGAATAAATGACAAACTGCCATTAGAGATGTTAACTTTTTAATTTATCTTTTAAACCACATGATTTCCTGTAAATCTTAAATTTTTGATAACAAATATTAAATTAAATGTTTTTCTTTTTTTTCTGTTATAACTTCTATGGTTACATTTATAGACTAATCGACGTCGACAAGCATATAGTTAAAAAAAATAAAAAAAAAAATGTTCATATCAGCAGTTGTTGTATGTGCGTTATAGTTTGTCTTTGGTGTTAAAGATATTTTTGGGTTTTGTAGACTAACCGGAAGGAAATGAAATTTAATGATGTTGTAAATTTAGTTTCTGCTGATAATCCAATAAAATTTTCTTTCAAAATGTCTACTTTCTCTTATTTTTTCTGTTACAAAGCGAATGTTTTAATAGAAAGTCACTAAAATAAGACCAAGTAAAGGAAATTAAACTATTATTACCGTCCTGTTTTGTAAATATTCAACATTTGTTGGTAATACTCTACAATATAGTTTATATCTTGAAATTGTGATTTAATTTGTTATAATGAAAAATAAATTAGCTAAAAGCATTTATTTTAGTATAGTGTTGTTTTAACGTCATATAGACTAGCTGCAAATAATCAGCCTGATTGCGGTTGTCGTTGTCGTATTACGACAGCAGGCGTTGTCGTTGTCGTTTTTATTATATTTTGGTATTGTGTAAAATATACGACAGAGAATATAATAAAATTAAATATTTCATCTATTTTTGTGGTGTTTTCATAAAATAATCAAAAAAAATAAATTCCCAAGTAAAAAAAATGTTATGGAGCCATATGAAGTTATATTTAATTATATATAATCTTTTATGTAATTAGATATAATTATATCCGAAAAATGAGAACATCTTATTGTATCGAATTGTATACAATTGTATACAATTTGGTACAATTTAATACAATTTTATGCAATTCGATACAATTGTATCCAAATTTTGTCCTCATCCAATTACATCAAATTATATCTTTTTGTATAAATTTATATAAAATGTTATAAAAGTGCACATAGTTTGATACAATTATATCTAAAAATTGACCTTATACTTTAGATCATATTATATATGACCACATCTAACAATATACAAAAATTATTTTTTTAAATAAAAAAGATATGCAATATCTGGAGATCAGACCTGGGGGATTTCAATAACAATTGCAAATAAATATAATTGAAATTAAAAAAAAACTCAATTACATTTCATGTAACTGTAATTGAAATTTTTCAATTACAAGTAATTGTAATTGAAACTGATTTCAATTACAAATTTCAATTACATTTAGAATTAAAGTGTTTTTTGTTAAAATTTTGTAGAAAAAACTGACTGGGATTGGTTGGGTAGGCGTGGATAAGTATAAAAAGAATACGTCATGTTGGGCTGACCCCTCACTTGTGCTTTTTGTCATTATTTCTTTTCCGAAAAAATGTAATTGTAATTGACATTTTTTCAATTAAAATTATATGTAATGTATAATTGAAAATTTTCTATTACAAATTACTTGTAATTGTTTTTTTTTTTTTGAATTACAATTACAAATAATATGTAATTGTGTAATTGCATGTGTAATTAATTTCCAAATATAATGCTTAACCCAAAGGTCTGCTGGAGATCCTATAATTTCAATAAATCTTCAATTACTTTTATCCAGATTTACCATGACAGTGCATTAAACATGAACAAAATTGTTTTTAGTAATTTTAAAATAAAGTTAACAAGACTGAAATTTTAAAGTTATTAGGATTATGTTATACAACCAAGATATAAGAAAAATAGAAAAAAAAAATAGTAAAATATTACAAAATAGTAAAAATTACTAAAAATATATGATGCAAAAAATAAACTTACTCACGAATCATGCACGGGTTATATATTCTTATTCACGCTCACGCACGAATCAAGTACGAATTATATATTCTCAGACTCACGCACGAATCACTAGAGTATAGTAATTATTACTCACAATCACGTGTGAATAACGTGACTCACGAACATTTCTAGTCACGCGCCAATCGCTAGTAATTACTAAATCTAAAACTAGTTCAAAATCATTGTTAACATAGAACCACATATGAAAATAATACGGTTTTATATGGACCTTATATATTTTTATATAAAATCACTTTGAAATAATTGCTTATGTGGGATGATATATAATTATAGATGATTTTATAAAGAACGTTATATTGTTATATATTAAAGAAATCATGAAATATTGTAGATATGGAACCATATTAAGTTATATATGGGTTCTTATTCGTCAATATATAATCATATCTAACACAAATTATGAAATATTTATATGGCTCCACATAAAGTTTTATATTATTATGTATAGTGTCATACTAAATTATATATAAACGTATATGTAATTATATCTGTAATATGTTACTTTATGTACTTATATATAGCACATGCAATTATATGTAGGCCAGTATGTAATAATATAAAATCACATATGTCTCCATATTAAAACCTTTGAGGAAAAAATATCTAACATATGACTATATAAAAGTATATGAGCTTGAATTTAAAAGCATATGTGGCCATATGTAACTATAAGTTAATATATGCAATTACATAAAATAATATATGGTTATATCAAAAATATTTTACTCGGGTTTTGTAATAATAAAACGATTATTGTTTCATAAAATCAAGGTGTCAGAGTGAAACTTTTCATTTTAAGGATAGTGTGTTTTTCCACAAGTTTTAAAATACCCAGTGCGTTAAATTTTTTAATTTTTGTTTTAAAAAATTATTATTTAAATAAAAAAATTTCTTCTTTAATTTAACTTGTTAATATATTAAAGTGGATTTTATGTTTAATTTCACTTATTTTAATACTTTTTTTAAAAGTTTTTTGAGGCTGTCGTGCACAAATATTTATACGACAGTTTTTGGTGTATTGACCGAAAAAAAACGACACTCGCGGTACCAAAAAATGCTTTTTGGCAAAAACGACAAATTTTCTTGTCGTATACGACAACCGCAATTAGGCTGAATATTTTAATTAATATGCATTTTATTAATTTTAATTTAGTAGGTTTGATGTTAAGAAGAAGAATAAAACTTTTTCTCTAAAAGTTATAAACACATTAATTTGCAAATCAGACTAGATCTAGTTTCCGCCTTTTTCTATGGACAGGCTTAATCAGTGAATTTCCATTAAATTTTATTATTATTTATATTTTATTGTCAGATTATCTCTAATTGAAAATTTTTCAACATCCCGTCGGCAGTAGGAATCGAACCTGTGCCTATTCCTACATTACAAACGTAACTGTACTAAAGTTCGACAGCTTAGCCATCTGACCCAAGTAAGGCCTTGAATGTAGTGTAGGTAATTCATAGTTTTCTTTCCTATTCAGCTTTCTGTTATTGTTTTTTACTTTCAGAAGTGATCAAACAGACACATACAAACGTTCTACTTTTAGATTTTTTGTTTGTCTTCTAATCTCCTCCGTGTCTCCTTTTTCGCAAGAGCAGGAAATTTGTGTATATTGGAGACGGACTGCCATCAGGGCATTTATATTTAACTACACTATAATAATCATTATTATTCATTCGAATTTATTTAAAATTTATTGGAATATACACTCATAGAAATAAATCCTTAAAAATAGCAGAGAAAGTTACTAAAAATTAGTTAAAAATTACGCTGCAGAAAAAACTGCTAAAATTAGCAGATTTTTTTGCTAAATATTAGTAAAATAAGAACAGCAAAGTTAAAACTGTTAAATTTACAGAATTTTAGTTATATTTAAGCTAACTTTTAGTTTAATTGAAAATAGCAAATTGTACTGTAAAATCTGCAGCAAATTTGCTAAATATTAGTAGACTTAAAATAGCAAAAATAAACTGTTATATCTACAAAATTCTTGCTATTTTTAAGCTAAATTTAGTTGAATACAAGTAGCAGTCTATTCTGCTGTTTTCAAAAGGCTCGATTTTTATTTGCATTTAAAAAAAATCCAAAAAAACTTCGAAATTTTAAAATTTGTTGGTGATTTTTTAGGCTACTAATTATTTAGTAAAATTTTTTGCTGATTTTAGCAGGTTAATTTGCTATTTTCCATTAGCAAACATTTAGCTAAAATATAACTAAAATTCTGTATATTTAACAGTTTTATTTTTGCTGTTCCTATATTACTAATATGTCCTTTCATTTAAAATTGTAAATTTAAAAATATAACCTAAATAGTTAGGCTCGTGCATTAGAGGTTTAAAACCATTACCATGCATTTTTATTTAATTTCTTCCACTCCCTTCTCCATTCATTCTTTGATTCAAAAATATAAAATTTTTGTACACAACCAATGTCTACAGGAAATAAATTAAAAATAATGATAAAGAAAACCGACTCCCTTTAATAAAAAATAAGAATTCAATTAAAGAATGGCACTTTTATTTACTCTATCCCTACTGCAAGTAGTCACTTTATCGTTTAAAAACAACATTTAAAAGTGCAACATCCTGGGGCGCCATAAGACTATGTCATAAAAATATGTTACACTTTATGAACTTTAAGTAAAAATTGTTTGTTTTACAAAATATTTAACTTAAATATTTGTATACTTGTACAAGAATAAAACAATGAACACAAATATAGTCGTTAAATAAGAAAAATGATGATGAATGTTTGTCCTTTGAAGAGTACATAAATTATTTATAGCAGTGGCAACAATGTTAAAAAAGTACTCGTACAATATTTAATGGAATCTAGTTTAAAAGATTAAGGGATTTTATGAAAAAGAAACAACATTCCTAATTGTTCTAAAAATTAAAGCTATTTGAACAGAATCCCTTATTTTGGTTGAAAATTGGAGTGATCCCAAATATAGAAGAATTTTGTGATTAACTCTATTAAAATAGAAATTTTTTGGTTGTTTTTCTTCTTATAAATATATTAGTAATTAATAAAAGAAAAATTACTTAAATTTTGGATCACTAATAAACCCAAATATAAAGCAAATACACTTATAATAACTAAATGTTTATTAAAGTTGAATGAAAGACATAGGCGTACCTACCCAAATTTCTGGGTTGGGAAAGGGACCCACAAAAATTTTCCTCGTAGTGTTTTACAAAAGTCCGCTCAACACATCCTATGCCTAAAATGGAAGGTTCACATGGTTAGAATACTAAACACTCTTAAATGAATGAAATTTGTGTAAAAATCATGAATTTAGGCATCCCGAGTAAAAATAGTTATATATTGTCATATATCATATGATTGGGCTATATCTGACAATGAATGGAATCACATTAAGACACATTTCATTATATACAACTACATCTCATTTTATTTTTTCAACGAATTTTTTGTAAGGTAATTGATATTATTACATATCCTCAAATCTGACTCCATATATAACTACATAAGCCTTATAAAACTAATCAAATTATATGTAGTGATCGATATGATTATATATGATTTGATACTAAGTTTTATAACACTGTATATGTCGTCGTACTAAAAATATAATTTAATTTAATATAACATCAAAATTAGTTATCTGCAAATTCAGAGTTAATTACTCCCTAGCCAAATATTTTCACTTGATGTTTTTGCATGTAAAATCATATTATAAAATGATGCGTACGATTTAGAAGACAAAAGTACCCTAGTAAAAATGATTTTTATATATTCATATATGATTTTTATACAATCCTTTGTGATTTTATACAATTATAACTTGTCGAGTATTGTGAAACATATATTTTTATATGATTATATCCAAAGATATTAAATTATATAAAATTATATTAACCAAATCCACCATTTTTCGGATCAAATAATATATTTTTTATATAATTATATTAACCCATACATGATTTGATCCGGAAAATGGTGGATCTGGTTAATATAATTTTATATAATTAAATATCTTTTGATATAATCATACAAAAATATATGTTTCACAATACTCGACAAGTTATAATTGTATAAAATCATAAATGATTGTATGAAAATCATATCTGATTATATAAAAATCATTTTTACTAGGGTATTCAAATAAATTTTTATTTTATGTTTTAAAATTTGGGTCTTCAAAATTGTTAAAACCATAGACATTTCAATGTCAATTTAATAGTTGGTATGCATAAAAAGTATGCCTACTATCAGACAAAATTTTATAAAATCAGATATTTTTATATCAAATTAGATATAATTTGATGTCCTGGATATGGACAAATCTCGGATCAAACTGTATCAAATTATATCTAATTTGATGTAATTAGACACATGTAGATGACCCATTTTTCCGATCAAGTTGTATGTCGTTGTATATGGGGATTTATCAAAAAAGATATACTTATGTATGACACCATATTAAGATTTTTACCCGGGATTTCAAAATATCCATTTTTTTTAATTTGTGGTAAAAAATAGTAACCAATTTTTTAATGATATATTATATAACAGTATAAACTTACAAAAAAAGGAAAAAAATATCTAATTTTATATAACTTTTTTTTATACTCCATCAAACTTAGGTAATTTTTGGATTTTCAACAAAAAAAAAATGTGTTTTTCGGAGCAATAAAAAATAGTTGTTTTGTAAACATATACTAAAATCCATATTTTAATTTAACTGCAAATATATTAAAGTAATTAAAAAACAAATCTTCGAACAAGTTTTTAAAAAAATGTATTTTTGAAAATTATTTTCGTGAAACAATTAAAACCCATTTTTCTGTTAAGTCATTTTTGCATAAAATTCTCTGAGTTTAGCGCCCTCTCTTGGCGGCAAAAGCAATCACACCAAATATTTTTTTCACATTTGTTTGAGTTACTTTCTTATCTTTAAAAAAATCCTTCTTTAATCACAATTCGAGACAAAAAAAAATTTTTTGATTTTTGTCCATGGGACGAAGCATAGTGCGTCAGTATCCCCACCAGAAGTCTACAGTCGCTTCTGGTTAAGGAAAGTAGAATTTTCGACGTCTTAATTCTCAACACTGCACGGTTCGGTGTTTTCCCAAACCGCCGCAGACCTGCCCATTATAGTGCAATCTACAACAACTGCCTTATAAATCCAATGCGTGAGATTTGGTTACAGACCCCAAGTTTTGCCTAGCGTTTCCTACATGCATAGAGCGCATTTGTGGTCTTTTCAACCCTCTCCTCAACATTGAGCCTCCACGACAGCTCGCTGTCCAATATCACCCCCAAATACTTAGTATGATGTTTCTGAACAAGGTTGATACCACCCACACTAGACGTGGTCCAATGATCCAACTTGGTCTTGTTAGCAAAGAGCACCAAGTCAGTCTTCGCCGGATTAACGTACAGTCCTGCTCCGGCTTCTCACCGATTGATTATCCCGAGTGTGGATCTAATAGTGCCCAGGTACTTACCAGTGACAATAACGGCCACATCATCTGCATACACAGTTGTCTTAGCCGCTCCGCCCTTAATTACCCCGAGAAGTTCATTCACAACAAGTGTCCATAATAGTGGAGACAGAACTCCTCCCTAGGGAGTTCTCCTGTGCGCCACCTTACAAACCCTGACGTTACCCCATTCCGAACCCGCAACCTCACGTGTAACAGTCCAACGCGCTAACCATTACACCACAGCGCCCACATTGCATCTGTAGATACGTTGTTGAAAGCGCCGGCAATGTCAAGGAAGACTCCCAAGGGAAATTCACCATAATGAAGGGATTTTTCGGTCTGTGACATAACCGAGTGAAGCGCAGTCTCGACAGATTTACGCCTCTTTAGGCTGATGGGTCTATAATCCTTGGGATGATTGCATTTACCTGATTTCGGTAAAACTACAACATTTGCTGTCCTCCACTCCTAAAAATATCGATCAGCCATGGTACCAGATAATGCCTACCATTCCACTCTCTCATAGGAGATTATGCCGCCATCATCATCACCCAGACAATCAACCATTTCCCGCAGAGTGTATATATCACTACAGCCTGGAAAGTGAGTGTCCATTAACACTCTAAGTAAGAGTCTCCCTGCTGCTCCCTGTCCACTCCCCATCCTCCATACACATAGTGCTCGGCATAGACGGATTTCAGTGAGCTTCGTTTGGCTTTACGTATTCGGTTTGTAGGTTCTTAGCGCATCTTTGTACTCTCCCCAGCACTCAAATCGATCAGCAATTCTCGTCAATTTAAAGAGCTCACGAATGTCGCGCTTTTCACAGTTCAACTCCCCGTTCCACCACAGCGCCCACATTGCATCTGTGGCTTGGACTTAAGCCTTGTTCGTGTTCGAAGACATGATGCCTCGTAGGAATCTACAACGCTCGTTACTAAATCATCTATGGCAGAGTCAACCTAACCATCATTGACGCGTATTTAGTTAAGTTAGTTCTTTTAGGATTCCTAAATATCCTGATTACCGGTATAGTATATATTATACCAAAAGCGATATAGCAGTGGTCAGAGAAAGAAGGCCGCGAGAGCACCTTTCAATCGCCCACCTCTACCTATAAATAAAGTCAAATCAAGGGCATTCCTCGAAGTGGGTCCTATATACAGCTGCGGTCAAAAAAAAAAAACACCAAGCCAAACAAAAATATTCTTTGTTATATATTTTTAATTAGGTTGAACTGATTTTATTGAAAATGTGTCAGAAGAAATATAAAAGACTATGTAACAATAGCCCTATTCACAATCCTGTGTATTTGAGATTGCAAAATTGTATTTTTATGTTTGTTTGCAACATTTGTTGCAAAGCACGAAATTCACAGCTGATTAGTAAAAAACAAAATTAATTTATACTGACATTTTCGCTACAATAAATTTTATGTCGAAAAAAGCGTAAAATTTTTATTTAGAATTTAGCGTTTATTTTTTTAATTAGAAATTTATTAATTTAAATTTATTAGTTTATTGGTTTATTTTTTTATTTAAACTCAGCTGACAGCTATCAGCAGTTTGCAATTAAGTGTTGCATACGCATAGTAAATATAAACTATTGGTTTTTGGAGTTGTATATTTGCAAAGGTGTAGCAAATTCAATTCTGTATATTTTGTTAGTGTAAAGTAAAATTATACTCTACCACTTTGCAAATGCAATGATGCAAGACCATTTGCACAAGATTTTGAATAGGGGTAATATAAAATAAAAAAGGTTGCATTTGGCTTTTTCTTTTATTAAAAATTTTAAACTTTTTAAAAAAAAAAACTTAAAAAACACTCAGTCAAAAAAATAGCACTACTGGACAATTTGTATGAAAATTAAATATTTGTTCAATGAATAAATTGAAATAAGTTATTAACAGAGAAGACAAAATTGCTCTTTCTTTTTTTAAGTTTTTTTACTTTTACTTTTTTCTTGCTTTTTTTGCAATATTTTTTTGCTTTAAACACATCGGATTAAGCTTTTTTCTGTCTTCTCTGGTTATTAATTGTGAATTCATTATTTATATGACATCTAAAAATAATAAAGTTAATCTGGCATGTGATGAAAATCGATCGGTTTCAAATCGATCGTTTTTGAAATTTCAACCCTGAATATTTCGCATTATTTTTAATTTAAAAGCAATAAAAAGACGTAAATCGATATACCTGATACAACTAAAGCGGTTAAAAACAATTTCAAACCTCTATGCCTTTTCTATTCATCATTTAATTGTTGATTTTTAAGTCGATCGAAATCAAAATCGATCGTTTTCCATCACATGCCAGAATATTCTGTTACATGCTCATTATTGGCAATAACCTCTTCTCAACGTTTTGGCATCGAATTCGCTATATTTTGGCATCTTTTCTTCGAAATTGAGTTCCAGATTTGCTGAACAGCCGTCCAAAGTGCTCCATTACTGGTTGGGTGTATTTGAGACTCTCCCTTCTTTATATCTGTCCATAAGTTTTCGATTTGATTGAAATCTGAGGACTGAGCGCCCTAACCCAATAGGTAACTTTGTTACCTTAAAACCAATTTCTTGCAAGTTTACTAGTGTGCCTCGAGTAATTGTCATGCTGGAAGACCCACGGCAGCGGAATTTCCTCAGAAGTACACGGTAGGTTTACTTCCTGAGGGATATTAACGTAAATGGGTTTATTCATGATTGTTCTGATCCAATACATGGGTCCTACACCATAGTAAGAAAATCATCCCCATACCATAATGCTAGAACTGCGATGTTTGATTTTTGGATTAATTTCTGCATTATGGGATCTTCTGACCAAGAATAGTAATGTATTGCCTCCAAATAAAACAATTCTGGACTCGTTTGTCCTAAGAACATTTCTCCACTTTTCAGTTGGATATTCCAAATGTGCTTTAGCGAACTACAAACGAATTGCAACATGCTTACGTCAGAGCAGTGGCACTTTTCGGAAACTACATGGGTTTAATTTGTTATCTCGCATTCTTTAAAGAAGCCCTGGTGCAGAATCTTTTTTCTAAGATCGGCCATGAGTAAAGAACCATTGACATTTTGTTTTGGAAAAAAACACTCTCAGACAGAATACACTTAGTATAACGATATCGCTTACACTCATAAAAAAAGTTAGTACAAAAGTCTGTTAAACGCGTTGTGATTAAATTGAACTAATTTTTCAGTTATTTTCTCTAAAAAAGCCCGTACAAATAGGTAAAAATTCTGCTAAAATAACAGGAAATAGTACATGTATTTGCGCCAGCACAATTTTGACATATTTGTACGGGATTTTTTTTTATTAGTGTAGTTATGTCCAAATAATAACCTATAATTTTTGTTTTGTTCGAATGAAAAATAATTTTGTCATTGGTGCTATTTTTTTGACCGGCACTGTATATAGGTACCTCACCTCTATTCTCAATTGTAGGTTAATTTGTAATATAAAGCTTATAAGGGACTCACCTCTGGCATTAGTGTTCTTATTACCCCATATTGTGTGATGTGAGTTGGCGTCAGTGTCCACCACCAAATTCCACTGCCTGGCAGAAGTTTCGTCGACAAACCTCTGAAGTTCTGCTGGGGACATCAACATTATGTGGCATATAAGAAGATGCAAAGACCCAGGAACATTTTTTACAATCGGTATCCAACCACACCTATTCTACAAGTTGTTCCACTGCAACCGATTCCATGGAACTGGTTTCGGAACCAGTTCCTGGGATCCTATATGGAAGGTATGTGTGACGTAGAATCAGTTGTAGAACTAATTCCAGAACTGATTCTAGGGAAACCGGTTCCACTTTGGAGCTATAGAAGTGTTTGCTTTGGGAACAATTTAAAACAAAAATAATAATCGGTGTTAGAATCGACAGTAGAAGGGGTTGTAAATGAATAGTAGCTATTCTACAACAGATTCTTTGGAACAGAAAATTTTCTTGGGGAGTATAGTATCATCTTTGCCATTCTCTATAGCCACTACCGTGAGATCATCGGTTCTGTAATTAAAAAGAATATGTGAGCATAAGTTCTTCCTAACAAGTATAGCAGATCGAATTCTACTCACCACCTTTGAGAAGTACGTATTAAAGACGCGCGACCTTAACCCAGGGTTTCTGAATTAACACCACTTCGTACGAGTTCGACCGAAGCTGTTTTGCTATGCTGGAGATTTATTTGCAGGATCTTTAGCATCAACCAAGAGTTCCCGCTGGGGTTAAGCTCCTGTGGCTGTGTCGCCCAAAAGTAAGTAAGGAAAGTATTTTTCTGACCCCAGTAGTACTAAAATTTTTGTTTTGCTTTTGTTTTTATTATTAACAAACGGTGGGTCTCATACCCTACGGTTAACTTAACTATTAATCAAAAGAAATGTTAAAAAATTCTATACAAAATAACAAGTTTTCGGGTTAATTATTAGTTACTCTAAAAGCTTCAGTATGAGACCCACTGTAAGCAATTAAATACAAAATCATAAACTATTAATAAATAGTATCAAAAAATCTAACCAAAAAGTGTTGTTTTCTTTTGCTTTGTTTTAATTATTGTTTCGTGCGCATTTTGGCAATGCGGACGAAAAATAATAAACGTCACACGCGAATCGATTTTGAGATGGGGGTAACTAGAATTTTTTTTGTGTACCTGGCCCTTGACCGTAGTTTGACTAATTTTTTAGTTCAATTTAACAGCCGTTAGGTTAAATTTTAAATGTTTTATTTCAAACCAGAAAACAGTAGAGATTTCTGTTAAATTAACTGATTTTTGTTACTTATTCAATTCTTCTTCGTCTTCTAAAACAATAATAAACAAGTTTTAAACAACATTTTTATTTTCCTTAATATTTTTATTACTCATACTTTTTTTACCAACAAATATGCAAAAATTGTTTTATATAATAAAACCAAGTTTTCTTTTTGTTGACTCAATTTTTATAGACATTCCAATGGATGTTTTACATAAAATTTTAAGTAAATATTTAAATATATTTATTCACAAATGTTTAAAACATTATTTTACACATTTTTTTTTATTATTTAAATCAATTATTTTAATATAGAAAAAATATTTTTTTATAAATATCAATATTAAAAATAAAACTCATTTTAAATGAAAACAATATTGAAACTTGATAAATATACAAAATAGATATTTTAAAAATAAAATATAAAAAATAAAATATAAAAAAAAAAATAAAAATAATTCTAATTCTCTTATTAGATATAAATATTTTCTAAGTTTTGATTATTTTTTATCGATAAATATTAAACAAAATTTTACTTTTCATATAAAATATAAGAAATATTAAACAAATTTTTAAATTTCATATGCATAATCTGCAACATTTTTAAATGAAATGGAAATCACCATTTTAAGGTTGAGAAATATTTAAGGTGATTATGGGATTTTTTCTGAATGTTAAATTTTATTTAACAGATGGTCAGTTTAGCAATTATAAGATGTTTAAAATGCATCATCAAAGCAGATGATGGGCAAACTATTGTGGAACATGCATCACTAAAATGTCTGAATAAAAAACATCAGCTGATTTTCATCAGCATTACAAACAAATCACAGATGCGCATCAGATTCCGAGCAGTTATGGATTTCCGAACAAGAATAATCACATAATCCCATCAGACATAGAGCTGTGATAGACTTCCGAACAGGCCCAGAACTTAAAATCAAAAGCCTCGTTGGGCGCCAAAATTGTTACCGATCAAGTTTGAATTTTTTTTTTATCAAAAATTCAAAATTCTAATTAAGTTGCCTAAAATTTTAATATTTATTCAAATGCAAAATTTCATTTAGAAATCTTTCTATTTCATATAAAAATGTTGTAATTAAAAATGTAAAGTAAAATAAAAGTAAAGTATAATTTTTTAACCTAAAATATGATTATCATTTGTTAACGTTCCAAAAGCGGTAATTATTTCATGGATTACTCATATTTTCTAATCAAAAACGGTAGCACTAATCATTAACGCAAACACTTTTATAGAATGAAACTCATATATATTTCGAAAGTTAATTAGTACATATTTTTGTAAATGATAGTCAAAATTTTAAGTCAAGTATAATTTTTCGATTTTTAATAATATTTATTTTTTTTTTTGAAGATTTTTCGTTTTTTTTTTATTTTTTACTTAAACACCCCTGTTCTGTAAACTGAATACACATGAAATTGAAAATTCTGATATGAAATATACAGAATTTATTAGTGTTCTTTGTTCACCATTCCAATAATTTCGTTTTATTTCGCGTAAAAAACTATTTGTTAGAACAGGGTTATATATAATTTTTATACTAACATGTATTAATAATTTTTTTAAAAAGTTTTGTTTTTAATAAAATTCGATTTAGTACATTATTTATATATTACAAATTTTTATATTACAATTTCGAAATATTTTCTTATTAAGTTTAATATTTATTTTAAATTCATTTGAAATATGTTGTTAATTTCCTTAAATTCTTTAAGATTGAATTAAGTTTTTTGAAATACAATTATTTTAGCATATGTATAAGATTTTAGACAAAATGTATCTTACAAAATAATAGTTCAAAAGCACACATAATTTATTTATCTGACTGAAATAAATGATTTTTCGAGAATAGATTTTGATTTAAGATTTTTATGAAATGTCAATAATTTTAATGCTTTAGTCTGGGTGTTTTCGGTTTGCACAATATAATAATATTCAGATTAATTTCCACGCTAATCATCTCTGTCCACTGTCTGGATGGACAGGTATGGTTAGCGTGAAAATTAATCTTTCGGCAAATTTCAAAAAAAAATAAAAAATTCTAGTAAAATATTATAAAACTTTGAGTCGTTTTTCAAAAGTATTATTGTTGTTTAAATAAAATATTCAGATTAATTTATCGCCAACCATCTCTGTCCACAATTTCCCAGTGTTGGGAATATGAAATATTATTTCCAAAGAAAAGTTATGGGATTTTGCAATTCGTATCCCCAACACAGGGAAATAGTAGATATGAATGGACAAGTATGTGTGAATTAATCTTACGTTAAATTAAAATCGATTGAAATATTCTAAAACTTTGAGTCGTATTTCAAAAACATTATTGTTTTAATCAAATGGCGCCCAACGCGGGGCATCTATAAAAGATGCTACACAATTTTAATATTTTCTTAGAAAAAAACTGAAATTCCTCAGATGCATGTTTTTCTGTTTCTATAAGGAAAAAAAGGGTAAATCCTTTTTCCAAGTAGGAAGTTATAATTCTGAGAAACTCCATTTTTAGTTTAAAAAAATCTATAAATCAACTTTTACTCAATTTAAAATTTTCTACCTGATTTTTTTTACAAGTATTTTTATTGATTTAATTTTTATTTTGTGTATAAAAAATCCTTCGTTTGTTAGAATTGTTGCCATTAAAATTGTCTGAAATCTAATTATAATTATCTGAAAATGTTGTAGGAAAAACCCCTCAGATTGCAACTTCTAAAAAACATTGAAAAGCCTTTGGATTTAGCAAAACTTTTGTTGTAGAAAAATTCTCAAAATTGTACATCAGATTCTTTGATTTCAGCTATTTTGACGTTCAGATATTAAAGACTAATTACATTTCATAGGTTCGACTGAATTAATTCTTTACTTCACTTTTGAATTTTGTTTTCAATTTAAGACGGTGTCCTTTAAAGGTATCTTGATGAAATTTTGTTTGTCCTTGGACCAAAGTAAGGATTTGTTATAAATTCGAAAGCTTCAATCTTACTTTTGATTTATTATCTACGGTATTTAGCAAACATAAATATGTTAAGATTTTTGAACATTGTGTCGTTTCAAAATAATTATTTTTTTTAATTTTAATTTAAACGCCTTAATTTTTTGTGTGCAGTGTACGGTTTTACTGCACACAGAAAATTATTTCACAAACAATGTCTCAAATTTTGTTTTCAACCAGAAAAGCTTAATTGCTAATTAAAAAATATTCATGAATAGAGGCACTCTTGCGGGTTTGAGGTTGAAATATATTGGGCATTCTGATTTTGCAACATTCCTTTTTTTTTAATTATTAGTAAAACCTAAAGGATTTTTTGAAAAAATATAACTGAATCTGTCGCGGTATACTGCGTAAATTTCGTAAATATTAAGGGAACTCAAAAATATATCAAATCTATTCCATATAAAATGTGGCAATATGTGTCGGCCCTACGTTAGGCGCCAAATAAAATTTTGTATAAAACGTTTGTCGCTGATATTGACAGGACAAATGCGTTCACGCTATTTCAAAATACAACTCTGCAGACAAAACATTATTAGCTGAGATCATCTAATTATTGCTTTGTTCAAAACACAATTTATTTTAAACAAACATTTAATTGAGTCAGTTAAATATTAGAATTGTTTCAACTAATCGTACATAATTTGCGTGATAGTTGCAAAATAAATTAAAATATATTTGATATTATCAATTTCGTAATTGAACCTCGTTTTTAATTTTTTATGTGAGTTTTTAAGAAAAACCCCAACAAACCTAATAACAAAGTTGAATGATCCTTACGTTAGCAGCCAGTTTAAAAATATAAAAGTGTATAAGGTTTGCCGCCAAAATTATGACTGAATGCTAATCTTTACGTTATTTAAAAATACAACTCTGTTTTGCAATGAAAATTTTAACTAAAAATAATAATAAAGTTCTTGCTTACCTTAAACTCTAAACTTTCTTACACTTACAAACTATTATAAAATATTTTCCTTTAAATAGAAAATTTTAACTCTAAAAAGAGTTTAATATTTTTGTTCCTTTCAATACTTTACTTAATTCTTAAAGATATCAAGTCCTTTTTTATAAAAATTTATTGCAAATAAACTTCTTCTACTTCACCTTCTTCATCATCCTCCAAACATTCTGTCTGTTGATGTGCCTGTAGTTGTACCGTATGTAGCTGTTGTATGTGATGGGTCTCTACCACTTCCTCAACATCTTCAGCACCATCTACGGCCATGGCGGCCTCAACAACTTGATCTACATTAGAGGTACTATATTCGAGTAATTCATCATCATCATCCATGTCAGCTGAAGTTGATTGTGTTTGTGTTTGAATGGACATAAGATGGGGTACAGATGTTTGATGTTGTTGCTGATGATGCTGCTGCTGTTGCTGAGTATGATGTGGTTGTTGATAGTGAATTTCTTGATGTTGTTCTCCATGGTGTTCAGTCTGTCCCTGATGATGGTGTATTATAACTTGATGTTGTTGATGATGTTGTTGATGCTGGTTTGAATGATCTTCAATTTCTTCTACTTCTTGTAGTTCATGATGTCGTAATTCGTCTGTTGTATGAGTGGTAAAGACTAAGGGTGGTGGAGATTGTGATGTTGCTACAATTGAACTGGTAGTTGTAGCCTGTTGTATTGTATTTGAGGGGGTAGTTGCTTGATGTTGTTGCTGCTGCTGATGTTGTTGCTGTTGGTGTTGTCTTATAATATGATCTGCGTTATGTGTTGATTTATTAGATCGTTTTAATGTTACGGTAACTTCAGAGCCTAGGCCAGCTAATGAAACGGGTGTAGCAGTTGTGGTATTAGAGGAAGAGGAGGAGTTATTGTGATGATTATGTTGTTGTTGTCTAGTTTGTATCACTCTTCTTGTGGTCGTAGCCCCTGATGATGTCGAAGGTTGTATTATTCCTGCATTTGCTGTTGTTGCTGTTGTCGTTGTGGAATTATTTCCCGTCGAATTTGGTGATATATAGTTAATCAATAATACTCTTTCACCTTGGGCATTTTGTGTTGTATGACCTCTTAACATGCGTCGTGTTGCTCTTGTCAATGGTTGGGCTGAGGTTATTTGGACATTTCCCCCCTGGGCTCCACTTACCATTTGTGCCAATTCAGCCGCACTAACACTTAATACTTCATTACCACTTATTACCGTTGTTGCGCTATTGTTATTGTTGCTGCTACTTTGCTGTATTTCATTTGCCGTTGCTGTCGATGTTGTTGCCGCTACGACCTCGACTCCGTTGTTGTCCACCGTACTACCCTCGGAGCCGCAGATCATATCGTTGGATCATCATTACGTATTATTACTGCCTTTTAAAATGAAAACCTTCTTTACCAAAATGTTCTTATTGTTGCCCTATAGGATTTTCAATTCGATTGAATGCAAGCAGGTGTATTATGGTTTGTTTGTTGTGTTATTTTTTATGATTTTTTTGAGATTAAGAAAGGTTAGTCATTTTATTTATTGGTGAGTTTTTGTTGATGAATTTTTATTGATTGTAGTTGATTTTTTTTATTATATTATTGGCCATCGTATTTAGATTTTTAGTTAATTTCAAATAACATTCATTTATTATAGAAAAGAGAAAGAAGACAAAAAAGAACAACATTTATTGATTAGTGTTTAATGATTTCTAAACAAAAACAAGGGTTATAAAATGGGTTTTATATATTTACAATGAAATAAGAGGAACATATAACATTAAGTTTACAGAAAAAAATCTTATTATTTATTATTTTTACACTAACAGTGATTCTTATGCTGTAGGTTTAACTTAACTATTCAACAAAAGAAAATGTCAAAAAAATTACATAAAATAACAACTAATTTTTTGGTTAACTACTAGTTAACTCTTAAACCTTCAGTACGAGACCCACCGTAAGAGAATTTTTGGTAAAAGTAACTGCAATTGCAGTAAAAAGTGTACACTGCAATTGCATTTGAAATATCGCAAGTATTTTAAGTATAATTGCAGTGTAAAATTGTAGTTTAATTAAATGCAATTGCAGTTTATTCTTTTTTAACTTCAATTGCATTTACTTTTACCGACATCTTCGCTGAGTGTACCCTATCAAGCTTTAAGGTTGTTTTTTAAAATGATAATTTTAACCCCCAATGTATAAGGAGAAAACAAAACTGAAAATCGTTTATCAAGCGATGATAACATTTAAATAACTCTGGGGGGTTACCGCGTAACTCGATTCGAAAAAAAATTTTCGAATTCGTAAATTTTGTACACTCAAAAAAAAAAGTCAGTAAAGTCAGCAAAAAATGTTGCTGTGTCAGCAAATCTTTAGTCAGGA
The DNA here is from genome assembly GCA_949987735.1 of Leucophora obtusa. Lineage (NCBI taxonomy): Eukaryota > Metazoa > Arthropoda > Insecta > Diptera > Anthomyiidae > Leucophora > Leucophora obtusa. The sequence continues at coordinate 13,672,489 of OX465296.1, forward strand.
GCGTGCTTGCAAAAAAGTTGGTAATTTCAGCAAAAGGTTTGCTGAAATTCATCGAGCTGATTTTTACCAAAAAAATAGTAATCTTCAGCAAAAGTTTTGCTAACACTTAGTCGACAGCAAATGAAAAAAATCCTTGCTAAAATCACTAAACTTTTTGCTGAATATTAGTAGACTGAAAAAAACTCAAAAAACTTGTAGCGAAATTTTACTTTAGTTAATTTATTTGCTGAAAATTTAAATATAGAATATGTGTAGAGTTGTTTTCCTTTTTTTGTCATTTCCGTTTCCAGACAAGCTGCGACATCTATGAATGTTGTTATCAGCTATGAATGCTGTTATCAGCACAATTTTTGTAGCAAAATAAATTAATAAAACATTAGTTCAAAATTAGTTTAGTGCTAAAGAAATATAACTAAAATTTTTGCTGAAAACGGAATTTCAGCAAAAAAATTGCTGAAAACTAGTACACTTGATATACAAGACGTTTTACTAATTTTTCTACTAACTTATTTTTTTGAGTGTACCGTTTGTAAAAATAAAAGTTTTGGAAGAATCTTACTTTTTGAATTTTTATGTGTAGTGTACAAGGTTTAGGATAAAAATAAATTAAAAAGTAGAATTTTTATACAGAATTATATTTTTAACAATATTTGCAAGATTTACGAATTCGAAATATTAAATTCCTTTAATAAAAACTAATAACGTAGTTGTTTGTTTTCAAAATTCTAATTATAACGTCATTCCCATATTACTCAATCATATGAACTAGAAATCGATTGAATTCCCAAACTTTTCAATCGATTGAGCAAAAATCTACTTAATTCCAGTGATTGAACATATTTGGAAAAATAGAATGAGGGATTGAAGTCTTTAGAAGCTCTGTAATCAGCTGATGGTTTTGCAGCAGACCTTTTTGGAATCTGAAGTTGAAATTTATCTGCTTTTACGAACACGCTGCACTCCATATACAAAAAAGTGATGCATTTTCGAACAAGTCCATTCATTGATGGAATCGCCAAATTTGAACTACTATTATTTTTGGGTTGTTTTTTTGGAGCTGGTAGTACAAAATTTGGCATTTCCTTCAATGAATTTTACAAAGTCGAAATGTTGAACGGCTGTCATTCCTTAAGCTTGATACACACGCTATTCATTCTTGAGCATCCATATCTACTATTTCGCAGAATTGGGAACACGAGATTTAATTTTTAAAAGATAATTTATAAAAATTTTGACGCGTGTATTGCCCTTAAATTAATCGAGATATTTTCAAAATTAAAATTTCAATTTTGTTCTTTTAATTCTAATCTACCTACATAATCAAGATTTGAAAAAAAATTATACGAAACTTCAAGGATTTTTTTCAATTTTTATTTTTATCTTTCTAAAAAAAATTGACATTGAGATTTTTGAATCAATAGATGGAAACCCTGGGATGAAAATACATTAATATTTTTTTTCTGGTTGTAAGCTAAATTTTATACTTTCTTATGCTTTTACTACGTTGTTATATCAATTACCGATCGGAATATATTGACTTTTAATGCTGTGTCGTCTTATGACGACGGTAAAATAATAATGGTTAAGGTTTAGGTGTGAACGCAGCCTTTTACCTTTTGGGTAAAATGTGGAGGAAGGAGGAAAATGGTTAAACTATCGCTAAGGAAAAACATAATATACCACCATTTCAAAATTATAACATGCTTAATTAGCAACATGCCTCTGAAAAAATTAGAAAGTAATACAATTTTTTCTAAAACTTATAGAAGAAAAAGAAATCATAAAAAACCAGAAAGAGAATCTTAAAAAAGCAAAAATTTCAGAATAAAAAAGCGATCTATATTAACAAGGCAACAAAAAACCAAAATTAGAGAGTAAGAGAAAATATATATGTATATAAAAAAAGAGTTAGTAAATTTTTTTGTTTTTAAAATTTTTTTATTTGTTTTTAATTCTAATTATAGATTTTAACTAAATTCAAAATATTACAAATAATTAAGAGTAAATTAAACAAAAGATAAGTGTAACCAAAAATTATGTCTAGTAGTTAAATATAGTTTATAATATAAACAACAATATAAATATAATATTTCCTAAAATTACGAAAGTTTTATATGTATTTATTACTAAAACCCAGAAAATAATAAAGAATTTTTTATAATATAAATCAAATTTACAATAATTGCAGCAAAATGACTTTTTTGGTTAAAAAATATAGTAAAACTAATTATATTTAAAGTTATAAGAAAATATTTTTTGAATAAAAAAATACATAAAAAGAAAAATCATTTTAAAATTTGTTCAAATTTCTTTTAAAACGATTTGACAGGTTTAAATAATTTTGTCAAACACAATCTTTGCAATTATTTTTTTTTTTTTGTTAAACTTTAGTACTTTTATAAGTCAGTAGTTTTTTCTAAGTTTTAAATGACTTGTACTAAAATTTATTTAATCTTTTTTAAGGCACTTAATAAAATTTTGTTTTTGCTATATATAATAGGGACCTAACTAATTTTAATTATACAAAATTTTAATGTCACAAAATTTAGATTTTTACTGGACTTTAACTGACCTAATTGTTGTTGTTTTCCAAATAAGATTTAAGGTTACAAGTTAAATGTTAACTGGACATTCAGTTATAGAACCTAATGATTTTAGAACGGGACATTCAGTAATCGGGACTAATGGTTTTAGAATAAAAATCTGAAATATTTTGTGCAAAAATGTAGTATATAGATTTGTTTGGGTAAAAAAAAATCAGCCTAACTGGCGATGTCCTTCAGTGTTTTGAGATTCTAATTGCGCCTTTTATTGGTGGGCGTGGGTGAAACTGGCCCCTTTATATGAAATAGACTGGTCACTTTTACATGGCGTTGTCATAGGAGGGGGAAATTGACCCCTTGTGACATGTCACAAGATAAATCCCAGGACAGGTCCCTGAACTTTGTTTTTTATGAGAGTTCAGTAACCTGCCCTAGGATTTGTCTTGTGACATGTCACAAGGGGTCAATTTCCCCCTCCTATGACAACGCCATGTAAAAGTGACCAGTCTATTTCATATAAAGGGGCCAGTTCGGTGACAGTTTGTTAAAATTTCCCGTAGGGATGCTTTAAGTGTCTTATTTCTATAAGTGTCACACTTCAAAAACGCCGGAAAATTAAATCCAAAATTTTAATTATTTTTTTGTTAATCTTTACAAAAATCTAAGACCAAATAGGTATAGCTATTCCGAAATTTTAGAAGCGAAATTTTGTTGAGTTGTCGAATACCAATACTATACTTTTCGGCTCAGCTAAATGATAACTAAATAGTTGCTCAGGTAATACTAAGTTTTAGCGCCCACTACTGGTCAGAAATTATGTCTTATCTCTATAAATATATAATCTCTGGTTTTACCTTTTTTTAAAAAAGTCATTTTTAAGCCAAATTTCCAAATATCAAAATAAATTATGGGAAAAAAATACATATAACCGCCTTAAAGCTATAGTACAATACAACCAGCGAAATTATAGAAAATGAACTATAAATAATAATCAACACTAAATTAATATAAAATTAATAATTAATTTACACCTTTGTCAATATTTTCTGAGATTTTTTTTTTCTTAATTTAATAAAGAATAATTGAATATACGACACACACAGAATTTTAGATTATTAGAACTGGTCTAAACTGGTTAATGTTTAAATGCTTAAAATATATATATTTTCAACGAAAATTTATCTTATAATAGGTTTACTTTTCTCAGTCAAGTCCAGTAAGAATTACTCAGTACAAACTTACGAGTAAAGAATTACTCAGTACAAACTTACGAGTAAACGAGTAAAAAGGTTAAAGTCGGGCATGCCGACTATACAATACCCTACACCAGTCTGGTTAAAAGCCAACTGATGTTTGGATCCGAAATTCGAATGGGTTAAAATGAGGCTTGTGTCAAAATTTTCTATAATGTGAGTCAGCGCACCAAATTTCATTAAAATATCTTAATATTTGCGACCTGCAGTTTGTAACCAAGCCAATTTTGGTGGGACCCTTATATGGGCACTAGGTCTAAACATGGACCGATGTTCACCAAAATCAATAAGCTGCGTTATTGGGCCAATATAGGTCTGTGTACCAAATTTCATCAAAATATCTTAATATTTGCGACCTGCAGCGTATAAACAGTATAACTTTGGTAGGACCCTTATATGGGCACTAGGTCTAAACATGGACCGATGTTCACCAAAATCAATAGGCTGCGTTATTGGGCCAATATAGGTCTGTGTACCAAATTTCATCAAAATATCTTAATATTTACGACCTGCAGCGTATAAACAGTATAATTTTGGTAGGACCCTTATATGGGCACTAGGTCTAAACATGGACCGATATTCACCAAAATCAATAGGCTGCGTTATTGGGCCAATATAGGTCTGTGTACCAAATTTCGTCAAAACATCTTAATATTTACGACCTGCAGCGTATAAACAATATAATTTTGGTAGGACCCTTATATGGGCACTAGGTCTAAACATGGACCGATGTTCACCAAAATCAAACTTGTTCGTCCTTGGGCCAACATAGGTCTGCGTACCAAATTTCATCAATAAATCTTAATATTTGCGACCTGTAGAGTGCGAACAAGATTGCATGGACAGACAGACAGACAGACAGACAGACGGACAGACGGATGGACGGACATCGTTAAATCGAAATAAAAAAAAATTCTGAGCCGATCGGTATACTATAAGGTGGGTCTACGACCAATATTTTTTGGTGTTACAAACATCAGCACAAACTTATAATACCCTGACCACATAGTGGTGTAGGGTATAATGACCAAATAGTGGTGTAGGGTATAAAAAAGATTTGCAAGTTTGTAGACACAGCTAATTACGACACCAAATATACAACTAAATTTTAACTGGTCGCTATGGAAGAAGAGAATTGTTGGTGTTAAATCTTAAGCAGAAAATTTTAAGAAGGTTTTTCTTATCTTTTTCATAATTTATTTTAAAAGTTTTACTGCTTTGCATTTCCATAAAATAAAATAATTGGAAAATAATTTTTTTTTTTAATTATAATAAACAAACATATGTTTTCGAAACATATGTTATTTTTCTGCTTGCAAATTCTTACTGGCAAAACTTTGTCCAGTAAAAATTTGCAAGAAAAAGAAGAAGACTTAGAAATTCTCATCATAGAACTGTCACTTTATTCTCTCTTTTTTCTATCTGTTTACTGAGTATTTGTGTTAACGAACGCTTTCCAGTAAAAATTTGTACAAATTATCAAGTAATCGAATACTTATCAAATGCAAAAATGTTTCCAACAAAAGCTGTTTACAAAAATATCCAACACTAAATTCGGTTGCAACAACTTCCAATTTTTCTATTGAAGAATCTTTTAAATATCATTAAAAATAACGATTTTTTCAATTATACTAAAAGTGCCAGCGTACCATTCAACACTCGATTGTACCATAATTTGCACAATTGTTCCACTTTTACCAATAATGCTAGAAATAGATCAAAAAACACCTCTAATGTCTTTATTTAAGCCATTTAGGGTCGCTTGATGTTCTATTTCTAGCAGTTTTCTCTCGCGTGTACATGTATGTGCCTTTAAGAATAGAAAATATTGATCAATATTAAATTGATTTATAATTTTCTAATAACAAAGTGTATGTGCAAAGATCAATAAAATGGAAATCAATTATATTACTCGGTCTTAAGGCAAGAATAAAAGTTCACGTAAAATCAACTCGTGAGAACAAAGTACTTAAATATAAAATGATTAGTTTATTTTTGAAAGCTTGTTCAATAATATTGAACGTCAAAAATGTGGAAATTGTTGTATATTGACTGCATATGATCGGCTTAATTTAATGTTTTTAAAATAAACCAATCAGAGAAAATTATTTAAAAATAAAATGTTCTAATTGGTTGATTTTTTAAAATTTGATCAATAATATTGAACGCGTGTTCCTGCCTTAAATAATACTGAATTATTGATCAATATTTAGAGAGTGAGACATCGGAGCATGTTCTCTGCGAATGTCCGAGGCTGTGTGACAGGAGACTTAGGTTTCTGGGTGAGCGTTTCTTGTCATCTTCTGACATTTGGGAAAATTCTCTTAATAGGATTATTGGCTTTATTGATGGCTTGAATCTCTAGGGAACTCCAGCCAGCGCAAAAGACTTATATTGTTCGCGGTGTGTAGAGCCTTCTGATCTAATCTAATACTTTTAAGGGTTTTATTGTTTATAAAACGGTCATAATCCCCATCAGCCGAAGGCCGCTACTCCAAAATGCTTGCCTCAGCGAAACCGACTCTAGAAGAAAAATCCCTAAGCCCGGTCGAACGACGTTATGCAGAAAACCTTTTGTCAGTGGTTATAATGGGTTTTTTTAAATATATAATTTCAGCAAATATCCTTAAAACAAATATTTCTTTATAAATAAAAGTATTACTAATTTACAAATTTTAATAGTTTTTCACTATCAAATTGTTTTTAACAAAATCTGCTAAAACCCTTAAAACCAGTATTTCTTTAAAAACCTTATTCTTTTCTTGAGATATTATTTTTTGGGAAAGGAAATCTAAATAAATTTTGTTAACCGTTTGTTATTCGTAAACCAGTATTTTTTAAAAATGCATAAAAACTTCTTTAACAAGACTTGACAAATGGGTAAAATATTGCATGTTCAATATTAATTATTAAAATAAACTGGTGAAGTGAACATTTAATATATTCTTTCTCTTAAAATTTTTTTAGGAAAGGAAATTTTAAATCTTAGTATATCATTCTAGGGAAATTAACTTAAAACCGTGCTATGTTCACTTTTTAAGTAAATTATTCTAAAATATTGATAACCAGTATGCATATATTTAAAAACATACTTTTCCCTTTTAGACATTTTTTTGTGATAGCAAAACTGTTTCTCTAATATTATATATTTGCAAGTTCAATTTATTTTGGGAATAGAATTTTTTAATTTAATATTATCCCCTATACCTGCATTTGCATATACATAAATTTTGATTTTATCAGATACTTAAATTTTTATTTCAAAATATGTAAGTTATTTGTTAATATGTAGACTAGGCAGTAATGCGGTCTACTTTATAAAATTTCAAACTTAAACGTTGATGTTATTACCAATTCCAATATTCAAAAACACTAGTAGGTATCTAGAGAAATTTTCTGTATATTCAATTATTCTTTATAGAAAATTAATGTCACTATTTTCCAGATAATTAAGCATACAAACTATTTAAAATATATATATAGAAAATCAATTCTTTACAAAAGAAATTATAAGAAAAATAAGCCAAATTCAACTTAGGTAGAAAAATTACAAAACAATAACTAAGTTTCAAAACAAAGCTTGGAAGAGCAGCATAAAGTTATGCATAATAAATAAAGTATTACCAGCACAAAAAGTCATTAAAGCATAAAAAGGGAAACAAAACTAAAATTCAGCTACAAAAATTACTCGTACAAAAAATTTAAACAAAAGTTAGTAAAAATATAAAACAAATTACAGGATAAGGGGAATAACTAAAGAAGTTTTCAAAATTTTATGTTTAAATATACTAAACTATTTTTAGTAGTAATTAATGATAAAACTACGTTTTGGGAATAAGCCAAAATTCAAACATTTTAATAAAAATAAAAATAATTAAATGATCCAAGCAAAATGACTATTCAATAGATTTATTACAAATTTAATTGATGAAATCATGATTAACTTTATTAAAAACTTTTTGATTAAGCTGAATCTTAATAAATTGAAAATTCAAAATTTAGTGTAATCAAAATCATGATTATTTGATTTATTGTGAATATCGTTAATAAGTAATACTATTAATTAATTAATCAATATTTTTGTTAACCAGGTTTCAGATAAATAAAAAAAAAATGTGATTCAAGAATAAAGATTTTTTTCTAAGTATTACAGATCATCATTTTAATTAATCATAATTAATATTCATTAATAATTTAATCAAGATTTTAATAAAATATAGAGTTCAATTAAGGATTTGATTGAATATTTTATTATTTCAATGTTTTAAGTACAACACCAATTAAATTGTTTGTAAAAATTTGATTTCATTATTAATCAGATTTTTGAATAATATTTTCAGATTAACTGAATGTTTTTGTAAAAAGAATCAAACAAATTCGGTAAAAAAATGTGTATGAAAAATTCTAATTTGAAAAAGTTTTTGGTTAAAAACTTTTCCACAAATGTTTTCTATGCAGAACAGATGCGTCTAAAAAAAATTTAAAGAAAAATGTTTTTAAGTTTGTATTTTTCACACAAATGTTGTAACGAATTCCTTTGCTTCTTTTCTTTTTTAATCAAAATTCAGATTATTTATTTAGTCAAGATTTTAATTGCATATATTGATGAATTAATAGTTTAATCTCCCGTTTCCTTTTTTGTTTTAATTTTTTTCATGATCAGTTAATTAATTAAAATTCAGATTAATTACACATTTAATCAAGATTTTAATTAAACATATTATGTCCGTTCCCGTACTTTACCGCGGTTACCCAAACTAGTCCAAATGCATTCCCGTACTTAAAATTTCGTGTAAATTGTTGATGTTTGGGCTGTTTTGGGTTCCCGCGGTAATGTACGGGAACGCACATATTGGTTGAAAATATTTTGTAGTCGCTTATTCCTTTATTTCATAGTTTTAAATTCTTTAGTGTTCAAAAAAATTTATATTATGTATTTAAAAACAAATCAGGTAATTTTTCTTATAAATCTAAAAAGAGTGTAATTATATGCATAGGTGTGTAAGTAAGTGTGTTGGGAGTAATATTTTCTTGTTTATATTTAACTCATCACAATGTTGAATGTGGTTGATATTCAGTCATATTCACCTGATTAATATTGCCCAATATTTGATGTCCTTGCAGTGTTTGTACTTGAGCAATCGATAATGATGTTGTTCCATCAGTATTTTCTGTTTGGGTTACAATCTGTTGTGGCTGTTGTTGTTGTGTTTGTTGTTGTTGCTGCTGTTGTTGTTGTTGTTGGGTATTGGCTGTTGTTGTCGCCGTTGATATATTACCCGATTGATCAATTATTTGATGCTGTTGTATTTGTTGAGTTTGTTGCACTTGTACATGTTGTACCTGTTGCTGCTGCTGTTGTTGCTGTTGTTGTTGTTGTTGGAGTTGCTGTCCATTATTGGTCGTAGTCACTGTCATGGTTTGTTGCTGTTGATTTTGTGCATCAGGATCTTTCTTTACTTGTACCGTCTGTAGAGTGTGCAGCGATTGTACCGATTGTACTTGCGGTACAGTGCTTACAGTTGTCGTAGTCACGGTCGATGTTCCAGCAACATTAGCGACACCGGGAGGTACTGCCATAGCGGTTTTTTTGCCGGGTGCTAGAAGAAATATGAAACAAATTTTTAAAACACTATTTTAGTTTTTATAAGAAGTTTTTTTTTTAAGTTCTCCAACATAGGGAACATTTTTAAAACTTCATATAGACCTGTTAACTTATCACAAAATAAACTGAGTTTAGTGCTTAACCAAAGTTATAAATGTCAAATTTATATGGAAATATCTGTGGTTAACGTTCAACCATGGTTATTTTGGAAATAAGTTACTCAGCCTTATATGTATGTATATTTTTGTAAGTTTTCGACAAATTTCTAAAAACCAGTATTTCTTCAGAAACTTGTATTTCTTTTAAAAAATACAGGAGCTTCTAAATTTCGTGCTCATATACCTATCAATTCAAATATTTAGTTTATTTTAATTTTATCATTAAAACCCGTATTTCTTAAACTTGCGTCAATTTTGATTTAGAAACACTAAAACAAACATTACAAATAGTCTCATAGGGATGCTAGCAAAATATGATGTGTGTCAAACTATTCCTTAGATCTTGTAAAATTCTAATAACCAGTATTTTTAGAAAAATACTCCGTTTCCCCAATTCTAAACAATTTTCTTCAAATAACATTTTTGGAAAGAAAATTACTTTAAAACTGTTTCTTTCACAAATACAAAAAGGAACCTTTCAATTCAATTAAACAATGGGTCATATGAATAAAACTTAGCAATTGCTTCGAAGTAATTACTTTGGGCTTAGGAATGGCTTTTAACTCCAAATTTACCAATTGGCTGGTAGAATAGCATGAAATGTAAACGAAAATCAAAAAATTAAATTTCTAGTCTACTCCCAAGCAGACTAGATTTGTGAAGTAATTGCTTAAAAAACCCTGTATTTCCCCCTATTAGTAATATCTATTTTTTATTCATATGAGCCAATATTTGAGTTATTTTACTATTATTCTCTAAACCAGTATTTCTAGAATATTTGTAAAATATGATTCTGTAACACTTTAAAACATTTTTGAAATATACTAATACGAGTAAGAATAGTAACTATCTGTGTTCTTATTTGTAGTTTTAAGGCTTACCTAGTAGTAATCAAAACCAGTATTTCTTTAAAAATAACTCCGTTTGTTTATTCCTAGATCAGAAATTTCAATCTTAAAAAGAAATAGGGTACTAGGGCATGAGATAAGCATGTCATGAAAGAAGAAACTGTCTAGTATTTTATTATGGTCCTGGACACGAAATGTTTTTGTCTCATCAAGAAGATGATCAATTACCGGCATAAGAAGATAGCCAGGGCAATTCGTAAGGTAGCGTGTTGGAAAACTTGAAGATTTTTTCATTGTGTGCTGCTGATGAAAGGGGTATACATGGTAGCAGCTTCATTCATTATCGATCTGCATATGTTATTATAACCAGGGTTTCCTTATCCTTACCCCACGATGAGCCAGCAAGTGATTTAAGAACGTTAGTATTATTTGAGACGTTTTTTACCACTGAAGCTTGTTTGGAGAATGAAAATAAGTTGTCGAAATTTACCCCCAGCATTTTATAATTAGGTTGTTCATAAGGGGTGTGCTATCTGTTGTATCGTTGTATCGTCCTAACAAAAAACAGAGTTGTTAAAATTTTTATTTGTGTTTAACAACGATTTTCTATTCAGTTTTCTATCTGTCAGCACACTCAAACATAAGACATTAAACATACGTAAAAATGTTGTATCGTGCTATTCTCAAATGTTGTATTTTTTCAATTTAATTTTTAGCAACTCTGTTTTTTGTTAGGACGATACAACGATACAACAAATAGCACACCCCTTGTGAAAACCCTTAATGTTTCACAGTGGGTATAACAGGATTTCAATACTACTTTTATCGTGGAATACTTTGATCATGATATTTGTTGTATGAAGTGATTTTCACTTTTAATTTTTAATTCATCTACATTTTAGCAGAAATTTTCATTAACTAAAATTGTCTGTGTATAAAATTTAGCCTACCGGAATTCAGCAGGCCATAATTCTCAACTTCATTGAAAATTCTGCAAGCGCAAATACAGGTACTACTTTCTCAGTAGAATTTTCAACTATTTGTACAGGCTTTTTAATGGGTGTATGCGAGAAGTTTCTTATCTACTTTTATCGTGATATACATTTATCATTGAATACTTTTACTTTTATTATGATAAAGTCGACTTTAGTTAAAATATTGGTGGCAGTATGCCTTTACTTGGTTTACTTTTGGAGCATTCTGATTGGTTTATTTATTTTCAACCAATCAAAATTGTTTGAAAATACAAATATTTTTGTAGGGTTTTTATACACAAAATGAACAAAACCGTATGATTAAAAATAAAGTCGACTTTTTAATACATACTCTTTTATAGAAAGGGCCTTTACTTTTAATTCATCTAGATTTTTGTTCAATTTTATTATGGTAACTGAACTAAGTCTATAAGCAAACTCATAAAAAAAAAGTTAGTGCAAAATGAATTCAAATGAACTAATTTTCCTGTTAAAATTTAGGATTGAATTAATATTTTTTTTAATCCAATTTAGCCTAACAATACCTTCATTCGTAGTCAAATAACTTTGCATGCTAATTTTTAGTAATTTGTGTTTCTTAATTTTACAAATTTTTCAGCTAATTTGAACCAGAATTATATGCAAATTATTATATTTTTATGTCTCTGCTATTGATAGAGATGGCGCTATATTTTCATATTTTTTATTGTATAAATCATTAAGAGACTCGGAAACTAAGCGAAATAGAGAAAAATGGTAAAAAAAATTCGTTACTCTGTCCTTATGAATCCTTATAAACCACCTATACTTCCAATAATAAATATGAGACTGTCGCGGGTCAGATCCGTAGACCCCATAAGCCAAGATCGTAAGCGCCATTTTAACAGAAATCTTCAGTAAAATCAGGTGAAGTTTCTGTTGCTCAAATTTCTTAGCTAATTAACTAAAATTGTCTGTGTATTTAGCTTACCGGAATTTAGCAGACCATAATTCTCAACTTCATTGAAAATTCTGCAAGCGCAAATACAGGTACTATTTTCTTATTTTCAACTATTTGTACGGCTATTTTTATGGGTGTATGCGAGAAGTTTCTCATATAAAACAGTGCAAATCTACCATATCTAAAACAGGAAGAGTCGCATAAATTTAAATTTAACTTACCCAGGTGAAAATCGGATTGTATATGAACATTTATGATTATATATGGGCTCGTATATGATCGTAAGGGGGTATAACTGATCATATATGTTCGTATATACACTCATAAAAGAAAGCCCATACAAATAGTTCAAAATTCTGCTAAAATAACAGGAAATAGTACCTGTATTTGCGCCAGCAGAATTTTCAATGAAGTTGAGAATTATGGTCTGCTAAATTTAGGTAAGCTAAATTTTACACACTGCAAAATACACAGACAATTCTAGTTAACTTAGCTAAGAAATTAGAGCTAAATTCAACAGAAACATTACCTGAATTTAACTGAAAATTTCTGCTAAAATGTCGCTTACGAATTTTTGTCCATTTTGCTCTATCTCGCTTAGTTTCCGAGATATAAGCCATTTTGTGATTAAAAAATAAAAAATTTTGAAAATTATAACGACATCTCTATGTGATATTGACACAAAAATATAAACTTTGGGAAATAATTGGGGTTAAATTAGCTAAAAAATTTGTAAAATTAAGAAACATAATTTACTAAAAATTAGGATGCAAAGTTAGTTCAAATACGGATGAAAGTAATTGTTATGCTAAATGGCATTTACAAAAATATTAGTTCAATCCTAAATTTTAAGACAAAATAACAGAAAAAATCAGTTCATTTGCGTCAGAACGCGTTTAACAGACTTTTGTACTAACTTTTTTTATAAGTGTAGTTACATATACGACTATATATGGTATATGCCCATTAGACCGTACCTCAAAAAAAAAAGTTCGCCGTACACCCTCCAATATGACGTATTTTTGGAAGGCGATTTCAAAAAAAAAATTTTTTTGCCGACCGTAGGGGTCGCCTTTTTTAATTTTTTGTTATAGCTTTGGCATTTAAAATCGGATTTTAAAGTGTGATATATCGATTTTTTGCCTCGAGGAGACCAGTGTTTTGCTATATAGTAAAAATCCAACTAAAAAAAATTTTAATAGGCGACCCCTACGTTCCGCAATCAATATATAAAAAAAATTTCTACTGGGTTTAGCGAAAAACTTCCTTAGTAAAAGTTTAATGATTTTTTGTTAGCTTTAATTTTCTGACATTAGGGTGTTACATTAGGGTGGTAGCAACTGAGATCTGGTGGGTAACTACTAGAACAGGATACTTGAGGTCAAAATGTCCTTAGAGTAAAACACTGGTCTCCTCGAGAGAAAACATCGATGTATCATACTTTAAGATCCGACTGTAAATACCAAAGATATAACGAAAAATGTAAAATGGCGTTCGGCATAAAAAAATAAAAAAAATTTTTTTGAAACCTCCTTGCAAAAATACTTCATATTGGAGGGTGTACGGCGCACTTTTTTTTTTGCATGTAAGGTGGTACGCTCTAATGCCCATACATGATATATGCCCATTTGAGGGTATATAGCCGTCTATGATCATATGAGCCTATATTAATCACCAGTGCAGCGACTTACATGCACTTAAAATTTAAAATATGCGCTTAAGATATGCAGTGAAAATGGAAAATATTCACTTAAATATGCATTTAAATAGAAATATGCCCTAAAAACCAAAAAAATACGCACTAAAGATCCAAAAATAAACGATTAAAACCAAAACAGGCACTTTAAATTCATCGACTTTTAAAAATCATATTTATTACTCGAGAGCGTTTGGCTAAAAATTTTAAAAAAATTTGCAAAAATATGCAATTTAATGAAAAATATGCAATAAAAATCATAAAATATGCAAAAAAAAATATGCACTTAAAAGAAAAATATGAAAAAAAATATGCGCTTACAAGAAAAATATGCAAAAATATGCATTTATAACAAAATATGCAAAAATATGCAACAACAAATCGCCATTTTGTTGCAAATTCTTTGATTCGGAAAAGTATTTGTTCGAAATCATTTTTGGATTAATGAATACAAACATAGATTTTCATGAAAGTCGCTGCCCTGTTAATCACATATGCGCATATATGAACATATACAGGTATATGATCATATATGATTAATATAGGCTCATATATGAGTTCAAAAAATATAGCATTTTTGCAAGTTTTTTAACAGAATTTGAAAAGTTTGTGAAATTTAGCGAATGCAATATTTTTGAAGCTATTTTTAAGTAAAATGGCAACAGTGCGTATATATAAATTTGAAATTATCTGACTCGCCTGTGTTAAATATGGTAGAGTTGTATTTTTCGTTCTGAGAAACTCCTCACATATTTATAGAATACCGGTACAATATTTGTAAGAGGGGACTAACAAAAGTCCGCTTAGTAGGCCGCTTTTCATAAATATTTAATTTCGATTGAAAATTAATAGAGATAGAACTTTAAGAAATTTGATTTACACCCGTATTCTAAACTTTATAACAAAACAAAATTGTGACAACACTGACCATTCACATCAGTGTTGGCACAATTTTGCTATTATTATAAAGATCAGAATAAGGGTGTTAATTTAAATATAGGTGATTAACGGTGGGTATCATACTGCAGGGTTAACTATTAAAGAAAGCAAAATGTCAAAAAATTGTATACAAAACAACAAATTTTTGGGTTAACTATCAGTTAACTCTTAATCCTTCAGTGTGAGACCCATCGTCAATGTATTTTCATGGTATCTTCTTAATTCAACTTCGCTAAATATAGCTGGGCCTTTAGTCTTACGATATCCCATTTAAATTTTTTGAAAGCTTTTTAAAAATGGAGACAAGAAAATGGAAAACAAGAGATACGCTTTGCTCATCTTTATGTATTTCGCCCTAAGCTCCAGCCTGTGGAAATATTCAGTTAATGTCAAACTGTATATGTGACAGCGCATAGAGAAAGGGACCTAAAGGTAAAAAAATCAAATTTTTTTTTTGATGTGGACAACATCTGAGCATCGAATGAGACCAATCCCATGCCCCAAAAGTGTTCCCTCCCAGAGATATGCGAGTTTTATGAAAGTGAAGTCGACGATAAAGTAAATCTACTTCTTCGAATTCGTCCACCATTTCATCCTAAAACAAACAGTAAGAATGTTATCAGTTTTAAATTATTTTCGCGAATAACATAATGTTATGTGAAAAAATTTTCGTACTAACAGAGTGATATTCTCGATTTAAAAGAATTATAAATGAGTATTTATTATAATTCACAATTAATAATTTCAGAAAATAAAGCTGGATTCGAAAAACCGCGAGCAAAATTGATATCAAACTCATGGAAACAGCGCGCTAGGTAGAAAACAGTAAAAACCAACTACACAAAACAAGAGGTAGGGACGACCTACGCGCGTTTTCAAGGTTGACCAACACGTTCCTGACGTCATGAGATGTGTCGCTTTCAAATGAGACCAATACCAACACGCTCAGTGATGGTACACCAAAGATACACGTATTTAAATCTTTAAAATGGCTCTCCTGAACAAAACCGGTTTTTACCCTTAGGTCCTATTCTATTTTGCGCGTCACATATGGAGAAAAGGGACCAATTTTTTTAAACCAATGGGAAGTGGTAACAGAAATTACAGACCAAAATATTTGACAGACGATGCAAGACCAGCTCTGGTGAAGTCCAAAATTGAAGAAGATCCAAGATTGACACAGGAAATGGTTGCTTCATCAGCAACCTTGAATTCCATTGCAGTTTTGAGAATATTAAACAATAATCTTGGGATACGCGAAGAAATCAGCCCGATGAGTTCCCCGAATTTTAAATGAGGCTCATAAGGAGGCATGTGTACGTTTTGCTCAATATTTTTTTTTAACAATTTCAGAAACGGAGAGTATATCACCTTCAGTAAAATGTAACAGGAGATGAAACTTGGTTTAACAAGTATGATACGGAAACCCAACAACAGTTCGCGATATGGAGCCCAGAAGTTGCAAATCACCCTTTCAAAGCAAGGCAACAAACTCATCAACAAAAGTGATGATATCAATTTAACAAATGGAACAAATGGCACGGCGTCAATACTTTTTGCATCATGATAATAGGTGTGTTTGGGTACTTTTCCAGTAAAGTCCAGTAAAAATTACTCAGTAACAAATTTACAGAGAGTAAGGCAAAATTTACTCTCAAAAAGAAAAATATCTAAAAATGTACGCAAACAGAAAAATTGTAAGAATTAGTAAAATACTGCTGCCAACTTCTTTCCTAAAAATATCGCTAAATCAAAATAAAAAATCACTAGAAAATATCTAAATTATAAAAAAATAAAAAAGCGATAAATCCCTAAATTTCACGAACTTTTTAGGTCCTGTTGAAAAATTTCACAAAAATAGCTATATTTTTCAAACTTCTTAAAAAATTATTTATACCTCGCCCAACTTTTAGAACTTTTTTGTTTTCCATAAAAATTTAACGATAAATCGCTGAATAATAATGATTCAAAAATTTTGTCAAGAAAATAAATGTAAAAAAATGCTAAGAAAATGTCTAGACTGTCTTAAAAAGAAAAATCGCTAGTTTTCCCGCTAATAGCTAAATTATATTTTATCCCGCTAAACGAGTTGAAATATCGCTAGATTTGCCGAGAAAATAGCTAAATTGGCAACAGTTATTAATATAGCTGATTGCGAAATAAACCTATTCAAATTATTGGATTAATAAATAAAACCTAATAAAATGATCACTTACTTACTCCTTCCATCGTAAATAAGCTTATATTTAAATATCTTTTATTTTTACAAAAAATTATTTCAAAATTATTTAGACAAATATTTTGTTTTTTCAATCATATGTTTTCAATTATATGTTTTTTATCTTACAAATTCTTACTAGCAAAAATTCATCCAGTAAAAACTTGTAAGTTCTCTGGTATTGAACTGTCACTTTACTCTCTATTTTTCCTCTCTCCTTACTGAGTAATTGTGTAAACAAACACCTTCCAGTAAAAACTTGTACAAATTTGTACGAATTTGTATAAATTTTTGGGTACCCAAACACACTTAATGTTCCAGCTCACACTCAGTGTGTTCGATTACTCGAAATTCTTACTTACTTAGTAAAAGTAGTAACTTGTAGTAAGTAAACGAACACGCCTACTGTTTCTAAAAGTAAAAAAAAATTTTAAAGAAATATTCAGCAGCAATTAGGAGTAGTGCTGGTAAAGTCGATTACTTTTAAATATTCAATACTACTCGATACTTTAAAACGGGTTTTAAATTTGAAATTTATTTTAATTTTTTATAAAAATTCTTTGAAAATTATCGCTCTTATGGAATATTTAACTTTTAAAATCATATTTTTAAACTTTTTTTAGTCACTTTTCAATATATTTCTCATAACTTTTTAACTTTTTTTTCCACTTTTGAATTTTTGCTCTGAGTAAATTATTTAGCGGAGTCGCAATTTTGTGTGTTTTTTCTGTGCGAAATGCAACACTGAAAATATCAAGTTATTACTTTTGTATCGAATAATCAATAAAAAGCGAAATACTTGATATTCGATACCCATCACTCATTTTGTTAACAGCACTAATGAATGATGTTAATATCGAAATTGAAAAACTGCATAAACCCAATTTTGAGGCTGTTTTAAAAAGTGCTTTTACCGACCTAACAAATGTATTGAATTAAATGAAAATTATGTTGAGAAAATAAAAAATTATGATCAATAAGAACGTAAAACTGAATTTTTATTTATTTACTTTTTTCGGTCTACTAAGCCAACTACACATGGACTGACTTCATAAACGCAGTATGGAAATCAATACTGCAAACATATGCGTTTGCAATGCAAAGCAATACTGCATGGCAACACTGCTTTGTCAAATAATGCGACGACATTTTAAAACGTTTATGAACGCTAATACTGCTTTTCGTCTGTTTTTCACTATATCACATAAAGTTTTAGTGTACTAAATAAATAAATTGCCTTTTTATTACTAAAATCCAATTTGTATTTTTATTACTTATTATCTAATAAAACAATATTATTTGCGTCTATGCATGTTGAATGTTCTAGATCGAATGCTGATGCAATCGGCATTCGTTTCTCATCGTAAAAGTTGCCAACTATCCAAAACGGTGTTGCCACCTTTTTCAGGAAGTGGGAGGGAAATCCCTACACAGAATGATCGTATGATGAAAATGGAAGTTGATCGAGGAATCTGACCCTACGTGATCTGCCTTTTAACTCGGTAATTTCCATTGGGATATACGCTGCTTTCAGCCTGTCTATGAATACTGTTTTCGGTTTGGTTCCGATCACAATGGTATATGTCTTCGGATGACGCTCAAGCACCTTGTAGGGACCATCGTACGGTGCTTTCAGTGGGGTCCGTACTGTGTCATCTCTGAGGAATACGTGATTGCAAAAACGCAAATCCTTTGGTACATATACTACCTTTTTGCCATGTTGAGTCGTTGAGCTTGGACGTAAGTTCTCAAAATGTTGCTGCAGTCTTACAAGAAATTCGTTTTCGTTGATACCAGAATTCGATTGTTCTATCAAAAATTCGCCGGGTTGCCTCATTGCTTGCCCATATACCATTTCGGCTACCGATGCTCCCAAGTCCTCTTTCACCGCGGTTCTTAGACCTAACATTACTATGGGAAGTACGTCCGTCCAGTTTGTATTAGCTTCGTGGCACTTTAACGCAGCTTTCAGCACGCGATGCCAACGCTCTATGAGACCATTAGCCTGGGGGTGATACGGCGTTGTCCGGATATGTTTAATGCCCAACATCCTTGAGAGATGATTAAAGAGACTGCTTTCAAACTGCCTGCCTTGGTCCGTCGTTATAAATTTTGGAACCCCAAATCGGCTTATCCATCCACATAACAAAGCCTTTGCCACGGTCTCTGCCGTTATGTCTGGGATAGGAATGGCTTCAATCCATCGAGAATACCTATCAACACATGTTAGGCAGTAAGTGTCATTATTTGACCTTGGTAGTGGGCCAACCAAATCAATATTTATGTGTTCAAACCTCTTATCTGGTACTTTAAATGTCTGTAAATCACTTTTCGTGTGCCGTGTTATCTTACATCGTTGGCACTGCTGACAATTTTTAACAAATGTTCGTATCTCAGAATTCATCTTATTCCAAACGAAGCTCTTAGAAATTAATTTAATGGAAGCTTTAACCCCAGGGTGTGATAAGCAATGTAGAGTCTCGCAGATTAGTGGGCGCAATTTACTCGGGATATATGGACGTAGTCTTTCTGTTGAGGTGTCGCAAACAATTTCGCCGTCGAAACCAGGAATTTTAATTTTCCGTAGGATCAGTGATGTGGAATTTGACTGTATGAGCTTTTGCAGTTCAGCGCAGTTTTCCTGTTCTTCACCAAGCAATTGGTAATCGATTATCGTAGGCATTTGTAGAGCCTCCATACGTGAGAGAACGTCTGCCACGATATTGTTCGAGCCACTAATGTGTTGTATATTCACGCAAAATTGGCTTATAAAGTTCAGCTGCCTAGTTTGTCGTGGCGATAAACGTTCCCATTTTTGTTCAAAAGCGTGAACTAGCGGTTTATGGTCAGTAAATATGATGAATTTCGTACCTTCTAAATAAAACCGGAAGTATCGAATCGCAGAATATATTGTCATAAGTTCACGGTCATACGTACTACATCGTCAGATTCACTGTATTCGGTAATTAGTCGAGTTTTAAGCGTTTCATATTTTCCCGATGCAGGCGGTGCCAAAATTATGTCAGATGCACATTTCAGTATCGAGGAGTCAATCTCCGACACAATTGTGTAATACTTAGTATCGTCTGTTGTAATTCCCGCACGGTGAAACTGTGCCTCGACTTGCAAAAACCAAAGCTTTGGGTCGGGTTTCCAAAATGGTGGTGGTTTTGCGGCAACTCTAGACACCTGCAACGATGCTGCTTACATACTTGTCGACTGCACAGCCGCTGTTTGTTCATCCTCCTTTGTATTGCTCATTTTCGACGTCGGGGTCACCACTTTAGTGTACTAAATAAATAAATTGCCTTTTTATTACTAAAATCCAATTTGTATTTTTATTACTTATTATCTAATAAAACAATATTATTTGCGTCTATGCATGTTGAATGTTCTAGAACGAATGCTGATGCAATCGGCATTCGTTTCTCATCGTAAAAGTTGCCAACTATCCAAAACGGTGTTGCCACCTTTTTCAGCAAGTGGGAGGGAAATCCCTACAAAGTCATATAAAATCATTGAAAAAAAGCTAAATGCTTATTTGTATAAAAAAGATGTTAAATTTTAACTTACGATAATATGTCCGTCATTTCAACCGCCAAAAATCACAAAGTATCACAAATAAATCACTACACAAATTTGACAAATGTTGCGCATTAAAAATGGTTACCATGCATTCATGAACTCACGGCATTGTCAAAAAAAAAAGACAAAGACGTTTATGAACACTATGCAATGCAATGTTGCTTTGCATACTGCGTTTATTAAGTCAGCCATGGTCTCTACTTTCAAGTGCATATCATATTTTTCCATGGGTGAGAAAATGTTAAATTGTTGCACGGTGATAACGATCTCGAAAACTTTAATTCTAGTTTTTGCTGCTTGAAGGAAGTGATTTTAAAATAGTTTTAAGCACAAGTTTTAAAAACTCTTAGGTTTTTGTTCTATTTCCACAAAAAGGAAGCTAACTATTTAATGATTTTATTTCAAAGCCTAGGGTGTTTTTAAAGCCAGTATTTTTAGAAAAAAAATATCGAAGCAATTTAGAGCTTTGTAAAATACACCTAAATGAAGGTAATCAGAGTTTTAATACATATGAAATACGTATCAAAAAGAACAATTATAAAATTTAACGTGAATCTCAAATATATTCGTTAAACCAGTATTTCTTTAAATTCCAGCATTTCTTTAACAAAATAACATCAATTCTATACATTTATCATTTGAAATGTTTCCTTAAAAATCTGTTAGTTTTATTTTAAAACTTTCTCATTCTTTTGATATTTCTTTAGGGAAATCCTTTACTAAAACCTTAAAACCAGTATTTTCCTATAAATACTTTTTAATTTTGGTATTTAAAAAGGAAAACTCCTTTAAATCTTAACTTCTTTTCAATTAAATTGTTAGTTTTCAAAGTTATAAAATAACACTTGACTTGAAAGTTTAATAACACTAATGAAAATGGGATTTTAAACTACAAATTCATCGAATTTTTTTAATAGCACAAAGCATATTATGATGGAAATATTTTTGGAATGAGAAGGAAAGGGAAATTTTAAATATTTTAAGACATTAAACACAAAAATCATAACATTCTTTTGATTTTTTCTTTTTTAAAAATATTATTAACATTTTAAAATCTCACAACAAAACAAGAGAACAAATTAAAAAACCAAACATTTGTGATGAATTTGTAGTTTAAATTCATTATAAATTTAAAAAAGAGAAAAAAAAACTGAAAAATCAACTAACTACAGAAGAAAATAAATTAAAATTAGAATATATTTTTATTAAAAATTCCAAAATAAAAATACTGGTTAAAATTTTTGAAAAAGTTTTTGTTCTAAAAACTAAAAATACAAACTCATAACAACAAAGGTTTGGTTTTCTTCAATTATGTCCACTTTATTAATAAAGGATTAATTTTTTTAGAAAAAAAAAATAGTAAATTATAAAAAATAGATGATTTCTTAAACAAATAGATTCCTTTAAAGAAAATTATATAAAAATATTTATAAACATTTTTTAAGGATAATAAACAAAAATTATAATGAGATTTACATTTTAAACAGAATAAGTTAATTTAAATAATAGAGATTTTTTATTAAGAGAGCTGGTTTTGTAAAAAATTCAAAAATACTGTTTTTTATAATTTTATAAGTTATAAAATGTACATATTTGTTTAATGAATGTTATTTTTTGTGTTTTTTATCTATAAATATTTAACATAAAACTATGTTTTACAAATTACAAAATAAAATTAAGTTATTAAAACTAAGATCATCAAATATATATATATACAATGAAAAAATAGGTTTTTTCCATTTTAAAGCACAGTTTTTTTGTTTTAAATTGTTAAAGAAAAACCGAATCAAGGAATGATTTAACTGAGTCTGTTTAAATTTAAATTCCTAAGAAAGGCCTTAATAGTGTTTTAAGAATATTATTATTGTTCTTGCTGCTGTTGTTGTTGTTGTTGCTGCTGTTGTTGCTGCTGCTGTTGATAAACTTCTTCACTGACTATATGTATGACATTTTGCATTTGGTTTTGTTGTTGTTGTTGTGCAGCAACCACTTGTTGTGCCGTGGCGGTATCGACTATGCAACCACCACTATCAGGTTCTTGTTTTAATATCGGTAATTGTGTTATCGTACCCTCCACATTCATTGTTGTACCCACTATTATGGGTGTAGCTATTGTAGTGGTGGCTGTTAGGGGTGCCGCCGTCACTGCTGTTACAACAACACTACCTTGTGAACTATCTAAAATGCTATTGGCATCATTGGTCATTGTCGACGAGGCTAGTAATGTGGTACTCAAATCTGTATCACTTGCCGAGTTATTAAGGGTAAACTTACTTTTCTTTTCCTTTTTAACGCCTGGTTTTGCAAAATGTCTTAGTTCCAAGTGACGACGCAAGTTTCTAGATTGACGGATGACAGCATAACAGATGGGACAGGTGGCCGGTTGTTCAGATTGTGATCGAGAGCGGGGTTCTAGAAAAAAATAAAGAAAATATTAAGTCTCAATAAAAAAAAAAAAAACAAGCTCTAATTTTTTAAATTTGATTCAAATTTTGGAAATTAAATTTAGAGTTTTCAAATTTTAAATTAGAAATTTCGAAAATCTACATTCAAAATCTAACAGATTGTTTTTATTGAATTCGAAAAATAAAAATTCAAATATTCTTCGGAAAAAAAAGTGACACAACTCAAAATTCTTAAATTTTCAGGAGAGGCAAAAAACTGTTTATGTAAAAATGATTGTACCTAATATTTAAAAAAAAGTTTGGAACTAAATGAAAAAGTCCATTTTGAAGGTTTTGCTATGCATTTTTTAATTTTATGTTATGTTTGTGGAAATATATTAAAATTTTGAGTTGACTCTTTAACTGAAAACTTAACCCTTAAATGCATGATCTCTTCAGTTTTGACCATTTTTTTATATATGATTTCTGAAGGCGTGTACATTTCAAAAAAATCTTAAAAAGATTGAACAATTTTGTGTCAACAGGATCTACAAATTATGTTTTCAATTAATAGCTAGATATCGTAATACAAAATAATTTCGTTAAAGTTCTGAATTTGAGTTCTTCCAGAGCGACATTGATTTTTTTTTTTTTTGTAATATTTCTACATAAAATTTTTGCAGTATTCTTATTGTTTTACTCCTACTTTAATACCAACAAAACAACTTGTGAAAAAGTGTTGGATAAGAGTATTTCTTCCAAAGTATTGCTAAGTTTATACATGCCATACCTTACTTAAAAGACATTTATATTACCTTTTCAACAACATTATTCATTATTAATTTCACAAATACAGACTAGACTGTTGATATTTAGACTTTTGAGCCGTATAAATCGGGGCCTAGACCCTCCAACAAACATTTTTTTATCTAAATTAATCCCATGGGATATTTTGGGATCTATCAGGATCTCAATTTGCTATTATTGGATCTCCCAATTTTGAGATATATTTGGAACTAATTTAATCCTGTAGTATCCCTACGGGAAATTTTAACAAACTGCCACCGAACTGGCCCCCTTATATGAAATAGACTGGTCACTTTTACATGGCGTTGTCATAGGAGGTGGAAATTGACCCCTTGTGACATGTCACAAGACAAATCCTAGGACAGGTTACTGAACTCTCATAAAAAACAAAGTTCAGGGACCTGTCCTGCGATTTGTCTTGTGACATGTCACAAGGGGTCAATATCCACCTCCTATGACAACGCCATGTAAAAGTGACCAGTCTACTTCATATAAAGGGGCCAGTTCGGTGACAGTTTGTTAAAATTTCCCGTAGGGATATTTGAGGGATCTTATTGGATATTACTAGATACCCCAATTTTGAGATGAACTTCGATAAGATTGAATGTCGATCTATATCAAATGAAATATGACTATATATACTACATACAATGTTTTTTTAATCGGGTACTTCTTAAAAAATACAACATTGAAAGGTTTCGAACAAAAGGGATCCATCTGTTTATTGGTTTTTACCAGGGTACCTGATTTTTATGTTAAATTTATTTAATTTAAAAAGTAGAATAATTGTTTATTAAGAATTTCTTAAAACCAGTAAAATATATTAAATAATTTCTTACTCATGAAAAAGCTGCAGTCGTTTTCTTGAATAAACTAACTCCATCTATTTAATAGGTTTTATATTCAATTTTCTTATAAGGTAGAATTTTCCTTCAATTTAATTATCATCCTTCAAACCAGTACTTTAAGGATATACACAAATTTTTAAGGATTTTTTTTTCTATTTTCTTGAATTTTGTGATACTGCTTTTAAATTTTTGAAAATAAAATTTTATTTCTACTTACTTTCTCCACTAGAATTCTTGTTTCTCTTGCCCGTTTTACCGGGTGTTATCATACTAATGTCACCACTTGAATTTGGATCCATAGTAACAATTGTGTCAACTTTGGTCACCTCACTCTTGATAATGGGAGTTGATGTTATAAGTTGCGTTTCCTGGCCATTTTCAATTTGTTGTTGCTGCTGTTGTTGCTGCTGCTGTTGTTGGGCCTGTTGTTGGGCTTGCTGTTGGGCCTGTTGTTGGGCTTGTTGTTGTGCTTGTTGTTGAGCTTGTTGTACCTGTTGTTGGACCTGTTGCTGAACCTGTTGTTGTTGCTGCTGGGATGTTTGTACCGTGGTAACTGTATGAGATGTAGCAGGTGTGCTTATAATCGTTTCCATGCCTTCAACTTTGCTAATTTTAGGTGCCGTCGCTAAGGAAAGAAAGCAAAACGAAAAGTAAAAAGCCTGTCCATAGAAAAAGGCAGAAACTAGATCTAGTCTGATTTGAAAATTAATGTGTTTATAATTTTTAGAGAAGAATAAACTTCTTCTTCTTAACCTCAAACCTACTAAATTTAAATTGATAAAATGCATATTAATTGCAATATGACGTTAAAACAACACTGTACAAAAATTGATTTAAATTTGAAATTGTTTCGGTTAACTTACGTGACATTTTCTTTACTCTTGGTTTACGTTTACGTGCTGGCAAATATTGTTGTATAACATCTTTCGTAGCATCAGTAGTCACAATCGTTTGTTGTCCAGTAGCCGAATTCGTTTGTGTTTGTAAAATTTGTCCAGTTTGGTGTATATCATCGACAACTTGAGCGTGAACAGTTTGTTGTGGAGCCGTGGCAATAGTAGCAATCAATTGGTCTTGTTCCTTATTTAAATAAAAGAAAACCAATTATTTATTATTTATAATCATATTTGATTTTGTTTTCTACTTACATGGTGGTGTTGGGGTATCATATGTTGCAGTTGTATCGAATGCGTGGTATAGTCATCTTTGGTCACTGTTTGTGGCGCTAATCCTTGTATGTTCAAACACTGAGCCGCCTGCAACAGTGAGGGCAATTGAGCATGATCTACGCTCACCTCCCCACGATAGACAAATTCCAAAAGGGCTTCCAAATCGTTGGCATTAACACCGGCCAACATTACCACTGGATGTTTACAGGGTGTATTCTAAAAATTAATGAAAAACAAATAGAATGTTAGTTACTATTGTCATAATATTGAGATTTTAATTAATTTAAAAAACTCATGAACACCAAGGGGGCGGGCTTGCCGGTTAGAGGGTTAAAAAAAACAGTCTTCATTTTGACTATAAAACTTTATTGAGGATATAAGTTTTCATAAATTACTTCCAATTAAATATAAACTTTATACTTTTTAATTTACGATTAAAAAAAGTGAAATTTTGTTTTTTGTTTACATTTGAGTTTATTAACATCAGTTTCTATTTCATTGTTATTATAATTATTCTCCTGTATTTTTCTTCTTTGGTAAACAAAATCTTTTGTTAACCACTTCAAATGAGTCTTCCTCAATTACCTCTTTTCATGTATTGTTTTTGGTTAAGGCTCTAAACTCATTTAACTGAGTGCGGGAGTGCACAATAGTTTTGACCCTCTCCCCTCTTTTAAAAGGTTGCTTTTTACAATAAGTTCTTCTATAATTTAACTACACAATTTAAAAAGCAATTTTTTATCTCTTGCTAATATTGAAAGAAAATTTCAACAAAAAAAGAGCATCTGACATATTCAACACAAACATATTTCCACAGACAGATTATTGTCATCTAAACACAAACTGACGTGAGTTTTTTGATTTTTATACAAATTATATTAAATTCTTTAAAACTCTGAGTATTAAATAATTGCTTGAGTTTTAAGGGGGTTTTTCTGGTGTTATTTGGAATGGATACTCCAGGGATGATAAAGTTAGTACTATAGTACTTTTTATGGTACTATTAGAACCTCAAAAGTACTATGGTACTCCTATGACTCATTTAGTACTATTTACACATTTTCATATTTTATTTTTTTTTTTAATTTTTGTTTATAATGAAGAAATTAACTATCGGAGTTTAAAATAAAAAAAGTGTTGAAAAACCCAAGTAAAAGATTTTAAAATTTATGCAAACTTAATTCTGTGAAAGAAATTATTAAAATATATACACAAAAATATCAAAAATAAAGCGAATTTAAATTTTTCGAAAATTTAGTATTTTCTATTTAAAAAATCCTTAATAACCCAGCAAAAAAATACCTGACCAAGATCCGTAAAATCACCTATATTGTTCGGCACGAATGCCTTCAAATTGAGGTGAAAAAGGCATTTTTTTAACATTGGCTTGTCATAGGAGAGAAGGTGTTTATGCTACTTTAAGTCTGCTTTGCACGTCACAAAATTAATGAGTGCTTGGATGTTCTTTTTTATACAGGAAAGAAATTCATTTTTTTTACTATCTAAGGAGAGATGAAAAGTAACTTCTTGTGAATGCATTCAAATGTATATTTAAGAAGTGATTTTTATGACATACTTTAAAACCTATTAAAAAATAATTTTTTATACAGGAAATAAATTCATTTTTCCTGTGTTTAAGGAGAGATGAAAAGTAACTTATTGTGAATTCATTCAAATATATATTTAAGAAGTGATGCTTATGACATGCTTTGAAACCAATTAAAAGAATTTAATAATTCTAAAATATAAAATTAATTTCATTCCGCACAACTAAATCTAAAGAAAGCTAGAAAAAGGTTTCGTTCGTTTTTGTTGTGCAGAATTTGGTTAGCCATTTAATTACATTTTAGTTTTATTTAAAATAAAATAAATAATACGGAATTCAAGTTTTCTTAAAGAGATCGATATTTAAAAGTTATATAAAGTACATTTTTAATTCATTAATTATGAAGTTCAGGTAACATATTAAAAGTAATTTAAATTATTTTTTATAAAAAGAGAACATATTGCAATGGATTGTCAGTATGTTTTAAACATTTATTATTTAAGCCCCTGCAAAAAAAAGAAGTCTATTCTCCAATAAATAATATAAACAGATCCACGTGCAAAATAACAGTTTTACGAAACACAAAAACGCTGAATTGGGGAAATTCTCTACAGAGTTTGTGGGACGTCTTGTAAAATGAAGTAGTGTACGAATCAAAAACAAACAACTGACAACTCTGATACTGTTGAAAAATTTTGAAGTTTTTTGTTTTTGATTCGTGCACTACTTTGCACATTTTTGTGTATCGTGAAAGTGTTATTGTGCATGTGGAGCTGATTATGTTGTACTATTAAAGATTTTTTTTTTTATTTTAAAGCAGCGAGGTTGTATGAGTAGAGTTATTTTTTTTTTTTTTTTGCTGGGGTGTTGAACAAAAAGTTTGTTTACGGTAAATTTTTGCAAATTATTTCATTAGATTTTAAATTTTGTAATATTTACAAAATTTTTTCAGAGATCAATATTTAAAAAAAACATATACATTTTTAAAACATAAATAAAGATGTAAAATTGGTTTTATTAGCAAAAGAAGCATATAAATTAATTGTAAGTAAAAAATATATTTTAAAAATATATCCTGGTTCATATTTAATTATAATTATAGGAACGAAGTTGTGTTATGAATTATCAAATGCTGCGTTATCTAAAAGTGCTGTAATTTCAAACAAATTAATGGATATATCAATCACGCAATCCTACATCTTTGGCCAAATGGCAGATACTATGAAGTTTTAAAGAATGCATCCCCTCCAAATATAAAAAGGTATCTACATAGTCTGAATCTAAAAAGATGGGATCTAATATTTATTCTTCGTATAGGGAAGACGTATTGAATTAAAAAATCAACAAGTAAGCTGTAAATATATGATTTAATCACCAATCCAACACATAATTCCAACCCACTGATAAATAAGCTTCGTTTCACTGAAAGTACTTTGTCGGGATACACGACCCGCCTTTTTAAAAGAAATTTTTAAAAAAATTTTAAAATCAAAAAATGTTTTCTTTACTAAATAATAATAATAAAAAATTATAACTAGCTTTAAACTTTTCTAAAATAAATTTTAGCAAACAAGTAATACAAAAAAGTATTTTTAATTTTATAAAATTAAATATTTTTAATCGTATGAAAAGAAATATCGAATCCATTTTAAAGCTATAGTTTTTAATTAATGGCATTTTGGAAGTCATTTAAAATAAGTTTATTTGAAGTCATAAATCAGCATATATAGCTACTTTATATGCACTGAAAAATGCATTCTTGTAGAATGCATTCGTTTTTTTTTGCTGGGTAATGGCATTTTGGAAGTCATTTAAAATAAGTTTATTTGAAGTCATAAATCAGCATATATAGCTACTTTATATGCACTGAAAAATGCATTTTTGTAGAATGCATTCGTTTTTTTTTTGCTGGGAATCGCAACTTTAAATTGTTGTGATAACTAGGAAGTTGCGTTCATCGAGGTTTATATTAATTGAGGTGGTACTTAATTTAATAGTTGAATAAATCAAACGAGCTAACTTGATTAATTGCCTTTAAAATAATTTTCGCTTTCAAACGAAATTGAATAGGACTTTCAACTTCATTCAAATAAAAATCGAAATCAAACGTCAGCAAGAAGCTATTATATTCCATTCCACATGATTCATGGTATAATTCCATAGAAACAAGTTTAACAAGTACAAAAATCGATTTTTCCGATAGCGGAAGGGATTATGCTATCTATTACGTCTGATATTCTAGTTCCTGAATTGTAAATAGCGGCCCGACAGTTTGCTAGATAAAGCCGAAATGATGATCTGGAGTTTTTCGGGTTTTAATTTTTTTTGTAACTTTACATAGGTTCGAACTTTACATACTTCGGTTGTGACAACCTTACTTCTGTTGTTCCAACTGTAATAGGGTTGTGGCAACCGAAATATGGTTGAAACAACCGAACGATTCGGTTGGAACCAAATTCGGTTGGGATGACACAATTTTTTGTAGGTGTAGATACTAGTGTACCATTTAAGTCTAGATAGCGAATAAATAGCAAAGAATAAAAAAAAACACGATAAAGAAATAAAATATTCATATATTTTCGAGCTTTTTCGAGAACAAAACGCTGTAAAAAAGAGCCGGGAGCCAAACTTGAGCCTGGATATTTGCCCGGAAGGATCACTACCTCATTAACGAATAAAATTATTTAGGTCCCGTGGAAGAAATCGTAAAAAATGCTTTGATTTGGTTATACCATTAAATAACAATGCATTCAATATCAGATAGGACCTCTTCATGATACAGTACAAAATGCAGTACAAAATTATGTACCAAATTTCGTTAAATTATCTTTTAAAATGCGAACTACTTATAGTTATATTATAAGGATCGTTAATTTTATAAGGACAGACGAACCGACATCATTAACAACAACTCAATACACCCATAGAGTGGTGTAGAGTACAGAAAATACTCTTTGGTACTATGGAGGTCGAAAAAGTACTATTTTTTAAGCAGGTTGGTACTATTTTGAACATCCCATTTATCATCCCTGGGATACTCTGAATAATTTGTGAGTTTGGTAATTTATATAGAGTAGTATATCTCATCAGATTGCATTTTTATGAGTTTTGTGACGCTAACGCTCTTGTAAAAGGTGTTTATTTTTCGATTATTTTCTTCTTTTCAAAATAATTTTTTTTATAAAGAGATGAGTAAAGATTTTGCTATAAAAGCCGGTGGTGTTTACAAAAATAGGAGTATAATTGGCACGTGCTTTATCATGGTTTTATGTTATTTTTTGTTTAAAATATTGCGTATTAAATCGAATAAAACTAGAATCGTATTTGTATTACTTTTTTTAAATTACTGCATACAAAGAAAATGTTTACCAAAATGTTGATACAATAGTCATATATAATTCGAAATCCCTACTCGTCATGGATCCACCTACCAAACAGTTTTTTGGTATCTTACTAGAAAAGTCTGTATGCGTGGTTTCCTTAGATTTGGATGAATTTCGTATTGTGGTGTGTTATGAAAATGAAATCCATATAAAAATCCTCGTTTTTATAATTATATATATGCCTTATATAATTATATATGCCTTACATAATTATATATATTTATGTATGGTACTCTATAAACATTTTTTATTAGATTTTGTTTGTTTGGGTGTTTTCATCAATTTATTTACAGGTAACGAAAACACCAATGGATGACTCCGAGAGTCGCATGGGGTGGGTCACCTGAAGGGACAGTCCAACTTTAGTCCCTATGTAAACGGCGTATCTTGGTGATGTCTACCATAATGTTTCTTGATTATTTTCATAGTCCGTCTGACTATAGAGTAGTAGTTTTTACCGTTTTGTGTAGCTTTTCTGAAATTATATTTTTATTCCTTTTTGTCATGGCACGCAACAATTTTTCTAATTTGTGCAACCCCGCGGAATAAGAACCTCCCCATTCCGGCGAGCTGAGCCGCAGCAACCTTTCAAGGGCCAATTCCGCAACGACAAACAAGGGGTTGGTCACAAATTTGGTATTGAAAAAAATTTAAACTTGAGTATTGGAAAATGACACAGGATGTCAAAATCATAAAAAAAATCTTTAAAGGGTTACTATTATGCACCGTAAATGGTTTCGATTTCACGTGAAAAAAACTGTTATATTCCATATAAAAAAATGATTTTTCACGATAATGAGGTTCACGTGAAAATTGTGTAGATTTTGTTTTCACGCAAATTTAATGTACCAGACTATTGTTTTTCTTGAGAAAAAGTGACATTTTGTGTTTATTGTGATTGTGTCTTTGTTATAAAATATTTCATTTTTATAAATTAAATTACAATTTGAGGCCTTTAAAGTTCGAGTGAAATTTTTCGAAGTGAAA
Organism: Leucophora obtusa; assembly: GCA_949987735.1. Lineage (NCBI taxonomy): Eukaryota > Metazoa > Arthropoda > Insecta > Diptera > Anthomyiidae > Leucophora > Leucophora obtusa. Next base: position 13,704,372 of record OX465296.1, read on the forward strand.
AACAACTTACGGTACTTAACCCAGTATTGGGGATATGAATTGTCAAATTTTTGTGAATTCTCTTTTGAAAATGACATTTCTTGTCTTCAATACAGGGAAATAATAGATATGGATGGACAGAGTTGGATAGCGTGGGAATCAAGATTTCTGGTCATCGGTTCCACAAATCAATAATTTTATTATGTGAGTGAATTTATAAATTTTCAACAAGTTTCATCAAGATCTGAGAGTTCATGTACTAAAACCAGAGATGGGCGAAAACCATTACCATTACATTTTCATTGCCATTACTTTATGTAATGGTAATCATACTGAACCCAAAACTAAGTGGTTTTCAAATTTAATTTGTTTTCAATTGTCAAATCCTATAAAAATTTCAAATCGAAAACTTAAAAAAACGAAAACTTCTAGTTTTGGGTTCAGTATGAATGAGGTTTAAAAGAGAAAACGGATAGAGATAGAGCAATTTTCCAACAGTTAAAAGCAACTGAATTTTTAGTTATTTTAAATGTAAATATCAAACTTTTTTGAGTTTATTAATTCAATAAAGTAAGAAATAATTTAAATAAATAAATATAAAAATAATAAATAATAAGGCTTGTATTCAGAAAAATGTTTTGAGTTTTATAACAGTTTAATAAAACAAATTAACATGCAAAACAACAACAAAAATCCTTCAATTAGCCTCTAATAAGACAGTTTTTTCTGAATAACCACGAAAATAAATAAATCAATAAGTCAAACGAGAAAAATATGTATCAAAAAAGTAAAAAATATGCACTTAAAACAATTATTTTTGCAAAAAGTAACGCAATTTTGCAAATAAACTCAGATCTTTTTTATAAGGTAAAAATGGGAAAAACCGCATAAATTAAAACCGTATAAAAAAAGACGTCACTTGCATACAAAAATGGAGGATGAATATTGTGTAAAACTCAAAACAAACCCGCATAAAAAAGTTCTATAGAATAAAAAAAATTTTAAAAAACGTTAGAAACGTATTTTTTGTTAAAAATACATTTTGGACACATTTAAGATCTTTGAATTTGACAATTTGCCTCTTCTACATCGACGATTTAAGCTAACTGAAAAAAGGTTTGCGTCGCCCTTACTATAAAAAAAGAGTATTTTAAATCTAAAGTCGACTTTATTTTTAATCATACGGTTTTGTTCATTTTGTGTATGAAAACCCTACAAATATATTAATACTTTCAAACATTTTGATTGGTTAAAAATAAATTAACCAATCAGAATGCTCCAAAAATAAACCAAGTCAAGGCATAATGCCACCCAATATTTTTACTAAAGTCGACTTTAACTAAAATATACATTTGAAAAATTTAGATAGTAAGGGTGATATATTCCTTAGTTAAATTTTTAAATCTGACTTTGGCAAGAAGAAATAAGGGTAGGTAACCTCTTACTTTTCTATTACCAAAGCTATTATTTTTACAAGGGCATGTCCATCGAGGTAACTCCTTGCGTAGTAATATGTTATTCTGAACTTAGGGTTTATTTCCATTTTGAGAAAAAGTGGACGTCAACCTCAAAAAAGGATGACATTTGCCTTCAAAAAGAGGACAACTTTTTTTAATAAATTAATTTTTTAAAAAATCAACAACGCGATAAAATATACATTTATTTTATAAAGAAAATAATTCAAAGGCGAAAGGCACTGATGATGGCTTTGTAGCAAAGCCGAAAATGCGCATTCTGCCTTGCTGGTCTTATCGAATTTTTTCAATAATTTTTATTCTTTGTAATTTACTTGTAAAAATTGTATCATCTTTCTTTGATTTGAAAATAATTTAAACAGAAATTGATATTAATTTATGATCTTGAGACAAACTAAAAATAACATTCATTTACTTAAAAAATTTTATTCCCGCTAAAAAAAAATCTCAAAAAACAAAAAATCATTCTGAACTTAAAATTAGTGGTACATAAATAAACAAAAAAAAAACAACGATTAAAAAATGTTTTGCATTCATTTTCAGAAATTTACATTTCTATAATTTCTTGATACGAATTATCAAGAGTTTCATAAATATTTTTTAACGCTTCCAATTTTAATTAATATATTACTGTCGCATTTAAATGTTCTTAAACTCTGGGCAATTCATACCAAATTTTATTTGACTCTAATATCGTAATATCAGAAATAGTTTCTGGATTAAATTTTTTTATCTGGCGTCCACTGCGCCTTGATTTAAAAAAAAAAAACTTCACAAAAAAATAAAAAATCATTCTGAACTTAAAATTAGTAGTACCTGAATAAACAAAACAACGATTAACAAATTTATTGCATACATTTTCGCGAATGCACATTTCTATGATTTCCTGATACGAATTGTCAAGAATTTCATAAATATTTTTCAGTGCTTCCGTTTTATTCACTATATTACTGTCGCATTTCTTCAAATATTCATAAAGCTCTTGACAATTAATATCAAAATTATATTTGACTAAATAATATTTTGATATTAATAATATCAGAAATAGTTTTTGGATTTATTTTATTTCCTTTTGGCTTCAACTGCGCCTCAATTAAAGAAAATATACGTTCTACGCTAGCCTTATGTGCTGGTAAGCAAAAATAAAATTCGACAAGTTTTTTCATTTTATAGCAACAAGCATCATTTTTAATAAAAAAAAAAATCGCACCAAAACTTGCGTGTTAATTGAATTTAAGGGTGTAATTTTCTAAAACACTTCGGTGAAGTGTTGCGTTATTTCTATAGAAATTGTTTTTGTTACAAAAACAATTTACATTGAAAGTTCCCTTCACTTCACCCAAGTGTTTTATGAAATTATTATTTTTTGAGGACAAGTAATTCATTAATTAAATTTTCATCATTAAAACCAATTTTAATTTTTTTTTAATTCACTGCTGATAAGCTTCCCATTTTGGCAATCAAAGTGTAAATGATGCCAAGTCAATTGAAATAACAGCGACAAAACAGCGATGCCAACAATTCAAAAGTTTAGAAGCAATAAAAAGTTATAGAGAAAAGTGCAAAAAGTAGGACAACACCTGACACTTACTGAAAAAGAATGAAGACTGCCCCGGATGCCCTAAAAAATAGGGTGGTGTCCGGGAAAAAGAGAATGGATGGCAACCCTACCTATTACCTCCAGGTTACAAATAACCTTGAAATAATACGTTTTTTTTTTCTTAAAATTTTTAATTAAAAATTACCTATTTGAATGAGGGGTATATAGTTGATCTTTTATTTGGTAAATGAATGTTTTTTTTGTTTGACTCTAGATCATAAATTAATATCACTTTCTGTTTAAATTATTTTTCAAATAAAAAAAGATGATACAGTTTTTCACAAGTAAATTTTTAACAAAAAATTTTTTTTAATTTTTTTTTATAAGTTTTGGTTATAAAAATAAGCATTTTGTAATGTAATTTAACAAGGGCATGTCCACTCCTTACCTAGTAACATGTTATTCCGAATTTACAGGTAAGGACTTTTTAAAAACATTTTGTTTTTCTTTAACCGAATATCGATTTTAAATTCAAAGGTTTTTAACAAAAAATAGAATTTCTAAAATTTTCTAGAAAAACGAATTATTTATACCAATAAAACATCCAAACTTATGTATTTGATATTACAAGTATGCAAGGGTAAGGTGTAAGGGTCCAAAGTAATGCAAGGGTAAGCGGTTTGATATATGTATTACCAGGTAATATTCATAGTAATACCCATATATTACCAAGGTTGTGCTGGGTTATTCAATCAGTATCGAAAATGCAAAGAATCAATTTGATTTTTGTTGATTTTTCAAAAGAATTCATTAAATTTTAACAACTCATTTCAACTAAAAATGGTTCATTTGATTTGTACGTACATACTTCCGAAATAAATCATTCAACAAATTATTCAATCGAATCAAAAGTTAATCAACACAAATAAGATTTAATTATTAAGGCACATCTACACGAGATAGAAAACTAGCGAGACTTTACGAAAATGCAGCTCTGTATAAGTCTACGAAATGTAATCTCTAGACTAGAGTTTGCATTTAACTGTAATTTTGCTTAAACGCGGTTACGGTTAAAGTTGGTGCGGTTAATCGCGGTTAACGGTTAATCGCACTCATAATAAAACTTTTTTTAACTTACAGTACCGTGCAATTTAATAGCAGTGTACATTGTGGAGTTACAATTTCATTAGTATTGGAAAAACTACTGAAAATTTTATTTAAGTTCTTTTACAAATTTATTAATTAATATGTTGTGTACACATTGAATTCAATACATTTTATTTTGTCACATATATAAAAAGAAAAAAATTAAAATATCTTAAACTGTTCGGAAAATCTGAGAACAAAAAAATAGCAGTTTGTTTTTAAAATGAACCAAATTTAAAAAACAATAATTTTTCTTCACATTTTTTACATCAAGTGTGTTTATTTAGCTAATATTTTGTAGAATATCCTTTGTTTTTTATAACTGCGTTGCACCGACGTGCCATGGAGTTAACTAGCTTGTGGCATCTTTCTGCGGGAATATTCTGCCAGGTCGATTCCACTACGTTCCACAATTCTTGCTCATTTTTTGGCTTTGCCTTAAAAACTGCCTCCTTAACGTCTGTCCATAAATTTTCAATGGGATTGAGGTCCGGTGATTGTGCAGGCCAATCCATAACCTCAATGCCATTGTCAGCAAACCACGATTTTGCTAATCTACTCGTATGTTTTGGGTCGTTGTCATTTTGGAAAACCCACTTTAACGGCATATTCCAATCCGCATATGGTTTCATAACAGTTCCCAATATATTGACGTACATTTGGGCATCCATGTTTCCCTTTATCCAAAATAAAGGGCCTGTGCCGTAATATGAAAAACTGCACCAAACGTTTATTTTCGCACCTCCATGTTTTACAGTCGTTAAAACGTGGCGTGGATCATATGCAGTATTAGCTTTACGTCTCACGTATTGACGACGACCTTTTGAGCCAAATAGGACCACTTTAGTCTCATCCGACCATAATATGTTACGCCATTTAGATAGGGGCCAATTACGGTGGTCTCTTGCAAATTTCAATCTTTTTGTGACATGTCTTTTTTTCAGCAGAGGGACCTTACGGGGAGATCTTGCTGGTAGATTATGTTCCAGCAGAACTCTACGGACAGAACATGGATGGACGTCAAGATTTAACTTTTGTTTTAACTCTGTCGCTGCAGTCTTAGGTGCATCTCTTACAGTTCGCAAAATTCTTTTTACATCATACTGGCTGATTTTTCTATTTCTTCCCCGCGTTTCTGGTTTGAGAGACCATTTTTTGGCATTAGAAATCATTTTAGCGGAACACCCAACAACATCTTGAATAAACTTGTAAGTTTTTCCATCAGAAATTAACTTTTTTATAAGTTCACGTTTCTCAGTAGTACAGTGTTTTCCTCTACCCATATTTTTCAAAAGTTTTTTTTCTAGGGTTGTAAAATTTATATTCTTTACAATTTAACTTCTCACAATAAAAATGTTTTAACAAAAAAATTACCAAAATTTAATGTTTAATATCTTTTTTCTTTCGTTCTTACTTCCACTGCTTTTATTTTGCAAACAAAATATGAAGTAGCGTTGAAAAAAATAACGGTAAATTTTAACACGTGATTTTTAGCTAATAAATGTTAATGCCTTAAAGTATGCCATTAATTTAAGAATAAAAAGGAATGAAAAGAACACCGCTTAAAAAGTTAATTTTAAAAATAAAACACATTTTATAAAACATAGCAATGCACTGCTATTAAATTGCACGGTACTGTACTTGATTAACACAAAATTAATTAATTGCTAAAATTAACAGCGGCAAAACTATTAAAATCCAAAGCAATAACACAAAAAATGAAAAAGGAGTAAAAAAATGTAAAGCCGTTCATGCCGACTATAGGTCCATTCGATTACTTTTCTCACTCAAGTCCAGTAAGAATTACTCAGTACAAACTTTCAGAGAGTAAGACAAGATTTATTCTCAAAATAAAATTTTCCCAAACATGTACGCGAACAGAAAATTTGCAACAATTTGCAAGTTTGTACACACAGCTGATTACAACACCAAATATACAAATAAATTTTAACTGGTCGCTATGAAAGAAGACAATTTTTGATGTTAAACCTTAAGCAGAACATTTTTAGAAGGTTTTCTTATCTTTTCCATAATTTATTTTGAAAGTTTTACTGCTTTGCATTTCCATAAAATATTATAATTGGAAAATAATTTTTTTTATTTACCATAAACAATCATATGTTTTCGTAACATATGTTTTTTTCTGCTTGCAAATTTTTACTGGCAAAAATTTATCCAGTAAAAATTTGCAAGAAAAAGAAGAAGACTTAGAAACTCTCAACATAGAACTGTCACTTTATTCTCTCTTTTTTCTTTCTGTTTACTGAGTATTTGTGTTAACGAACGCTATCCAGTAAAAATTTGTACAAATTTGTACAAATTATTATCGAATGGACCTAATATGATACCCTACACCAGTCTGGTTGAAAGCCAATGTTTTGATCCGAAATTCGAATTTGTTAAAACGGACTTGTGTTAAAATTTGTCTATAAAATTACAGAAAATTAGAAAAATTATAAGAAATTTAGATTTGACCTAATGATATTTAAGAGAAAATCGGATATATAGTCCTATCTAGAATCAGTAGGCTTTGTTCATGTGAGTTAGCGTACTAAATTTCATTAAAATATCTTAGTAACATAGTATTTATATGACCTTTATACGAGCACTAAGTCTAAACAGGGACCGATTCTAAACAAAATCAATAGGAATTATCCATGGGCTTATGTAAATCAGTATATCCATTAAAATATCTTTGTATTTGCGACCTATAGCGTGCGAACAAGCCAATTTTGGAGAGACCTTTGTATGGGCACTAGGTATAAACATAGACCGATTTTAGCCAATCGTCCTTGGGTCGATACAAAACGATGTACCTAATTTCAGAAAGACGGACATCGTTACACCGAACCAGAAATAATTATAAGTGGACCGGTACACTAAAAGGTGGGCCTGCGTCCAATATTTTTTGGTGTAACAAACATCAGCACAAACTTATTCGTTATCCACGCAGTTATTGTGTAAATAGAAGTCGAATTTGAGAAGAAATTTTTAACAAAAAGCAATTGAATATACAGAAACTTTTGCAGATCCCTTTTCTAAAATAATATTAAATAAATAATGACGAATAAACAATCTTTCTAATACTAAAATTCATATTTTTTCTACAAAACAAATTAAACAAAAAATTTAATTTTATTTGTGAAATCAGTAGCATTTTTTTAATTTTTGATTATCATTCCAAAATTATTTAAATATTGCACAACAATTTATTAAAATTTGATCATCGCTTGAAAAAAATAACATTACGGTTCCAGATTAAACACAAAAACTGAAAACAAATATATTAATTTTTTAGGCAAGTTTTATATTTTTTTGTAAAAATTTCAAAGTTTTGATAAAAAAAACTATTCACAAAAATCTAGTTTTAAATGTATAATAATTTAACCGTAACCGAACGGTTTTTACATGCGGTTACGGTTAATTAGTGCGGTTAACCGCGGTTTCGGTTACGGTTAAAACCGAAATGCAAACTCTACTCTAGACCATTGACAACTCCTGTCATACACAATTTTTTTAATTAGTAACAATTTTTAAAATGTCTTGTAACATTATTGAACATTTCAGTTTGTTAAATGCACATTTTGGTATTTGAAGAAAAAATTATTCTTTTAAATACAAGAATTTTAATAAAAACAAATACTTGAAAACTAGAGATGCCTTTATGACTTCTGTATCACAAAAATATTTTAAATTTTAACATGCAAAACAACAACAACAACAAAAGCCTCCAATTAGCCTCTAATAATAAGACTAAATTTTTTATCATGAATTTAAAATGTTTATAAATTATTCACTAATTCATAAAATAATTAAATTTGTGACTTGATTCAAAAAAGACTTTTTTCAAGCTCTGATTGCACGAAAGTTATAAATATAAATAATCGGCACATTTTTAAATTTAAATTTTTTAACAATTTAAACCTACTTCCATCGTAAAAACAAACAAAACCAACTACTTAAAAGGTGAGAGGTTTACATTTCAAAAGGTCTCTTATGAGCTCAAAAACACAGCCACATACTCAAAAGAATTTACAAAAAGTATTTTTTATACACTCTAAAGAAATAAAAACAACAAAAATTTTATAATGCCCAACTACACATAAAAAAACAAACATGAGATGAAAGAGGTCAAACATAGTCACAAGAGTACGTGGAGTATAAATTAGTTTCTTTGTGAAAGTAATGAAAACAATAAAATTGTAGTTTTTTTAGTTTGGAAACCAAGGAGAAGAGACGAATTCAAACAAGGAGCAAGAGTGTACGGTTTTATTTAAAATTTGTACATGCGAGTAGAGCGTAGAACAGAAGAGGGGTGAACATTGGTTGTTATGCAGCAAATTTTGTATTTTATTGAAAAATTCTTGTGAGGAATAGAGAGCGGGTAGTTAATAATGGGAGATATAGAGGAATTGAATATTTCTTTTTTAATAATATTTTTGTGTAGTGTATTTGTGTAATTTCCCATTGAGATTTTATGATAAAAAAAGAAGAGGTGGCTTAAATAACTTTAAAAATTATAAAATTCTCTGTTTACTTATATTTTGTTTGAGATATTTTGAAATCTTGTTTTTGATTCTCTGTTTACATTTTTCGAATTGAAAAAAAAAATCATAAATATGGCTAGACTACAAGTTTCAAAAGTTATAGAGAGGAAAAATACGGGAAAGCTTAAGGAAATCTGATAAAATTTGTTCCGCACATATGTATGTATTTCCATTTTGCTGTATCTCATTTAGTTTTCGAGATATCTATGATTTTATGATTATAAAATACTAAAAGGGAAATTAGCGCCATCTTAATGGGAATATGATAACAAGACACTGGGTGAGATAATGGGTCATATGAATAAAACTTTGCAATTACTTCGAAGTAATTGCTTTGGGCTTAGGAATGTCTTTTAAGTCCAGATTTACAAATTGGTTGGTAGAATAGCATGAAATGTAAACGAAAATTAAAATATTAAATTTCTAGTCTACTCCCAAGCAGACAAGATTTGTGAAGTAATTGCTTAACAAACCCTGTATTTCCCCTATTAATAATATCTATTTTTTTATTCATATGAGCCAATATGTCATATGAATAAAATTTAGCAATTACTTCGAAGCAATTACTTTGGGCTTAGGAATGGCTTTCAACTCCAAATTTACCAATTGGCTGGTAGAATAGCATGAAATGTAAACGAAAACGAGTAAAAAGGTTAAAGTCGGGCATGCCGACTATACAATACCCTACACCAGTCTGGTGTATTGTTTGGATCCGAAATTCGAATGGGTTAAAATGGGGCTTGTGTCAAAATTTTCTATAATGTGAGTCAGCGAAACAAATTTCATTAAAATATCTTAATATTTGTGACCTGCAGTTTGTAACCAAGCCAATTTTGGGGGGACCCTTATATGGGCACTAGTTCTAAACATGGACCGATGTTCACCAAAATCAATAGGCTGCGTTATTGGGCCAATGTATGTCTGTGTACCAAATTTCATCAAAATATCTTAATATTTACGACCTGCAGCGTATAAACAGTATAATTTTGGTAGGACCCTTATATGGGCACTAGGTCTAAACATGGACCGATGTTCACTAAAATCAATAGGCTGCGTTATTGGGCCAATGTAGGTCTGTGTACCAAATTTCATCAAAATATCTTAATATTTACGACCTGCAGCGTATAAACAGCATAATTTTGGTAGGACCCTTATATGGGCACTAGGTCTAAACATGGACCGATGTTCACCAAAATCAATAGGCTGCGTTATTGGGCCAATGTAGGTCTGTGTACCAAATTTCATCAAAATATCTTAATATTTACGACCTGCAGCGTATAAACAATATAATTTTGGTGGGACCCTTATATGGGCACTAGGTCTAAACATGGACCGATGTTCACCAAAATCAATAGGCTGCGTTATTGGGCCAATGTAGGTCTGTGTACCAAATTTCATCAAAATATCTTAATATTTACGACCTGCAGCGTATAAACAGTATAATTTTGGTAGGACCCTTATATGGGCACTAGGTCTAAATATGGACCGATGTTCATCAAAATCAATAGGCTGCGTTATTGGGCTAACATAGGTCTGTGTACCAAATTTCGTCAAAATATCTTAATATTTACGACCTGCAGCGTATAAACAATATAATTTTGGTAGGACCCTTATATGGGCACTAGGTCTAAAAATGGACCGATGTTCACCAAACTCAAATTTGTTCGTCCTTGGGCCAACATAGGTCTGCGTACCAAATTTCATCAAAATATCTTAATATTTGCGACCTGTAGAGTGCGCACAAGATTGCATGGACAGACAGACGGACGGACGGACGGACGGACATCGTTAAATCGAAATAAAAAAAAATTCTGAACCGATCGGTATACTATAAGGTGGGTCTACGACCAATATTTTTTGGTGTTACAAACATCAGCACAAACTTATAATACCCTGACCACATAGTGGTGTAGGGTATAATTAAAAAATTAACCCCTAAATTCATAAACGCTTTGTAAAATTATAGGAGGTTAACTGAACAAATTTTGTATGAAAATGACGTTTTGTAAACCTGCTTTAAGTTTACAAAGCATTTATGAATTGAGGGGTAAATTTATAGTCTACTCCCAAGCAGACTAGATTTGTGAAGTAATTGCTTAAAATACCCTGTATTTCCTCCTATTAGTAATATCCATTTTTTATTCATACGAGCCAATGGAGAAATATGAAATGCTTTATACTATAATGTAAAAAAAGCCTGACTGATCTTTTATATCGTGGTAAGTATATCATAATACCATTCGCTTTAAAATTTCAGTGTTGTTAACTTTATTTTAAAATCGCTAAAACAAAGAAAAATTTATTCATATTTAAACCGGTGTCATTTTAAATCTGGCCGCCATTTGTGAATAAAAATAATGCAAGATTTAAGGAAATTTTATAGAATTTTCAACAATATTCAGTTTGTGCAGATCCGACCAGTACTCGCTAAATTTTATTATATAATTTGATGAAAGGTCGATATCGATGATTTTTCATTAAAAGCCACGGCTACTTAAAATGGGTAGCAAAGTTAAAAAACAAACGCTACACTAAAATTTCTACAATTTTCTGGACCGTCTTCCAATACTTCGGGGACAATTTAATCATTATTTTGATCTTTAAAGCGCCTACACACTAGGGAACATGGTTGAGGGAACAAAAAATATCAAAAAATTTTGTAAACACGAAATGCACGCTCTCAACACGCACACACACAAACGCACTCACACATTCACAAAAAATCCTCTCTTTTTTTAAGTATGTTCCCTAGGGTGTAGGCAGCTTAAAAATAAAAGCAACGGGAATAAAATTAGAAAAAACTTTAATTGGTGCTATTTTTTTCGCAGCTGTATGTACATTAGATCGACTCACATTATATAGACAGAAAAAAAGTAAAAAAAGTGCCCCCTCAAAATAAACATTGGTTTGTTTTATGATGATTCCCAAAATATTTCGGGTCTAGCAATGAGATCTCACGAGCTGTACCGTTTTTAAAAAAGGTCTTTTTTTAGTTTTTGTTAGAAATTTGCATCTTAGTTGAAGACAACATATTCAATATGGGTATCAAAGAAAGGTTTTTTAGAGGCGTGTCCAGCGGAATATATAACATGTTCAAGCATATCCTGACATGTCCTATTTTCAAGGATATTCTATAAAAAAACAATATATTGAATATGAATATGAATAAAAAAAATAGATATTACTAATAGGGGGAAATACATGCTTTTTTAAGCAATTACTTCACAAATCTAATCTGCTTGGGAGTAGACTAGAAATTTAATTTTTTTAATTTTCGTTTACATTTCGTGCTATTCTTCTATTTGAAGTTAAAAGCCATTCCTAAGCCCAAAGTAATTACTTCGAAGTAATTGCTAAGTTTTATGCATATGACCCATTGTGTATAAATCAAGGTTTTCACTACATAACAAGACGATACGATGTTAAATGAAAAAATAATATTACTACAAAAATGTATAATCTAACCAAAATACAAATAAACATTGCAAAAAAAAATAGTATCCGTAAATTACAAAAAATAGTATCCGTAAAATCAAAAATCAAAATATACAAATTGATTTTAATCCCAAAGATACAAAAGATGAGCATGAGCAATACATTAGAGGTGAACCAAAAATAAAATTGTACGTGGGCAAAAAGTTTTGATGTACACATTTTAAAAATTTCAAATTATTGTGGGAGTATGAAATAACTAACGAACAAAAACAACACAATGATGAGCTTTTTTTAAGAAAAAAAAGGGGTAGTTTTTGTCAAGATAGAGATAGAAAGAGACCTTTTAAAAGCATATAGAGTATAACGTCATCCCATACTTTCAAAAATACAAACAAAAAAACCTTCAAATATATTGATCTCTCACTCTCTCCCTTGCTACAAAAAAAAAGCTCTCACTCTATCTCATAAAAGAGCTTAGTTAAGAAAAGGTAGAGTTGGCAACAGTATAAATATATAGTAGAGAGCTTGTATGCATTGACATAGTGTATGTATACTTAAAATCAACAGAGCATGAGCAATACAGAACAGGCATGGAAGTTTTGTAATTTTTTGATACTTTCTAATTAAAAAAAGTAATGTAGTATTCTCATTTCATAATTTCCGGCTTATTATTGATTGAAGCCGTGTTTTCGACTTTAATATATCCGTTAACTCAGAAAAAAACTGAAAGTGCATAGAAACGCGTTTGAGACGAAAACTAACATTTTACGTTTCGTATGCACGTTGACCTTCAACACGGATAATTATATCAACGTTGAAAACTCAATGTTTATACATTTTCATGTCTAGCGTAACTTATTCGCGTTACTTCCTAAAAACTTTTGCTGACGTACGTTCGATTATAACGGTGAATAAATAAAATAAAAAAAATAAAAAAAAATGTGCATAATAAACATTTGGAAAAAACAAAAACTTGTTGGTTGTTAATAGTATTTGCAATATAGTAGCATAAGAAAGAATTCATGGTAAAATGTGCCATTTATATGTCCATGGCTGTATATAAAGAACATTAAATTTATGGAGATCTAATTTATGAAATTCAATGAATTTTTTTTAACGAAATTATGAAATTTTATGAAAGAAAAGTTATGAAAATGTTCATAATATTAATTAAATAGTATATATACAGGAATGGAATTCTTCACAAAGTAACTGAAAAATTTACTAATTTTTATGATGTCATATATTTTATGAATTTAGTTTTAATGAAACTTTTTCATTGAGTGTATGAAACTTTTAATAAATTAAATTTCTCACACTAACAAATTTTATGAAAAATTCGAATAATTCAACGAAAAATTTCAATGGACGAGTTACAGTAGAACTTCGTTGGTTTTATGCAAAAATTCATTAATATCATGCAAGCAATTCTTTCAGTGTATGGTGCGGCCGTTTATCATTTTTGAAATCCACAATATGACCCTCTGTGACAAATCCATGCCCACCCCTGGTATATGTTATAAAAGCTATAAAAAAAGCAATGAAAAATAAAATATGAAAATATGTTTCTAATTTTAAATACAAAATTAATGCAAACATTTTGAAAAAAATTTACTAAAAAGTTTAAAAAAATTTAAAATTTAAAACCGGTTAAAAGCATCGTGTATCCAAATTAAAAACATCGAGTAGTATCGAGTATTGGAAAGTAACCGAATTTACCAGCACTATTTTGTACACTCATTGTAGAATTAAAACTTGAAGCAAGTTTTAAGTTTTCGCTGAGTTTCGTACCGTAGATTTTTAGTCAACTATTTAACCCAAAAATTTGTTGTTGTTTGGTATACCTATAATTTTTTCATATTTTCTTTTAACAGTTAAGTTGAAGTTAACAACTCAGGGTGGGACCCACCTTTCAAAATTGCGATTATCGGGCATGTTCTGTATTTCACTTTCGGGTGAAAGTGAAAATTTCATAAAATTTTTTTCTCAATTTCATTTGGTTTCATTTAGAATTTCAATGAATTATAATTGTATATTGGTCATTTAATTAAAAAGTTTAAGTCGAACCAAATATAATTTTAGAACACAGTGTAATACTGATATAAAATTCAATTTCACTGCGATTTGAAATCACTACGAAATGCAGAACATAGCCGTATTTTCCAAATCCGGGTTCTTCTGTATTTTTTAGTTAGCAGTCTCTTTTACTCTTTTTTTGCAAATGTTAAGTAAGGTCAGTTATATTTTTACAAACAATAAAAACTTCCTCCCTTTTCCTTTAAATCATGTGTATAAATTAAATTCTTACTGAGATCAGGTCTTTTTATTGTGTGAATATTGTGGGGAGACATTTCCTCATTTGCCTCAATTGTCAATTGAAATCTTTTAAAGCAGTCTCTATTATCTGTCTTCGTAGAGTGGAGGAAAACATATTTTAATATAAAGTAGTAGTAGCCGTTTAATAATAATAATAATAGTTGTCAGATTAGAGTGTTTCAAAAAAACTAACATAAAATTTCTCAAGCTATTTTTGCAAGAGCTCTAACTAAACGCGGATAATTTATGGTGGTAAATTTTTATAAATTTATTACTTTATTTTTATTTTTTAATTTATATAAAGTGAGAGTTTTAATGTTTGAGAATTTCTGTTTTTGAATGATTTTTTGTTGGGAGGTTTTTTTTTATCTCAGCAGTTATCAGAGCATATTAGTTTTTATTTAGACATATTGTATATGAAACCGTGTTTATCTCTGTTTACAAACAAATTGTATGCATCCTAGGAAAACGTGTCTTTGATTAGTTGGTGGTACTGATGCGATACTGCGTCAAAGTTTTTTATTTAAAAAAGTTGTAGAATAACAAAACGGTTGAAGAGTTAATTACGTTGAATAATGCAAAGGTCTTATTTAAAAATATCGCCATGAAATGACGTTAACGTTTAATTTAAATTTTGTTTAAAAATTAAACAATGCAGTCATGTAGTACAGTTAATCAAAAAAGCTTACATACAACCTCTATCAATTAAAATATTCAGAAATGTGTTCATAAGGGTCTCATTAACAATAAATAGTAGCATTTGAATTTAACTTACCTTCAACAAATCCAATAGAAATGGTGATGCCGCACAGAGCACTATTTTATGTGCCGGAAAACTTCGTCCGCCAGCTGCCAACGTACAATCAACTAAATCACCATGACAACGCAGCAGTTGTATGGCCGATACCAATGAGGTGCCATAGTCACCCCAGGTAAGGGAATATAAGGAATTCATGGGCAAAGCCATCATTGAGTCCACCGATTCACCAACAGCACAAACGTCCTCCAAGGGCTGTTGCTGTTGTTGAATTGGGTGGTAATAGTGGGTAATGGTGGCGAAATTAAATTAACACCGAACAAAGAGATATAATTTTCAATTTTAATAATAATAAATTACTACACACTCGGTAATTATTATCACAATTTTTTTTTATTTTTTTTTTTTTTATTAGTCTCAATAACAAAGTTTACTATAATGGTTTTGTGGACAGCAACCGAGCTGTTTATTTTACAGTTTTCAATTGTTTTTAATACTTTTTTAGTCTTTTATTGTTTAGAGTGTTTATTATCCGACAAGGAGGGAGTTTCTACTTTAGTAATTAACTCATACACTCACGCATTTATAAGAAAACTGTAAATAAAGAAAGAAACAAAATATATTAAGGTGCCAGTAGTAACAATCTAGTAGTTTTTTAATAAGTCGGCGATTTCTTTCTTACGGTGAGTATCATACTGAATGGCAGAGCTTTGAAGAATTCGTTTTTGAATAAATTCACTACCAATCCAATTCAATTTTCTTTAGAATTGAATAAATTCCTTTTCTTAAGTAATTCACCGAATTCGTTCAACTGAAACAAACAAATTCAAAGAATTAATTCAATGCTATAGTTATTTTTTTTAAATCAAGTGAATTAATTCCTTACTGAATTAATTCACCACTAAATTCTTTCAATTTCATTTTCATTCAGTGAATTGAAGAAATAAAATACGTTCAGTGAATTGAAAAACAATACGTTCACTGAATTGAGAAACGAAAAATTACGTTCACTGAATTCAAAAACTCTGCCGTTCACTACATAGTGGAGGGTTTTCAAAATACTTTGCCAATAATTCAGCCATTTCTTATTGGTTACTATTCTTTTATAAAAAATTGAAAAATGGGATTTTTTACTTGAATTCGGAATGGTCTGGGGGAAGAAAAATTTACAAAAGGAGAATATATTTTTATTGGGCCCAACTAACAGAAGGATGCTTTCAGAAAAATATAAATACTATGTGTTCTCAAAGAAACTTTTAATCTGGAGACAAAAGAGTCTTGCTAAGGGCGTGTTAAGTTTCATCTCATACCGACCCACCGATAACGGAAAACAGCATTTGCATTTGAATTCAGTGAACCTAATTTTTTGTTTTTCCATTCACTGAACGTATTTTTTTTTTTCAATTCACTAAATGAAAATGAAATTGAATGAATTCAGTGGTGAATTAATTCAGTAAGGAATTAATTCACTTATTATCTGTTCGATTTATAAAATTGAACTCGTGAATTAATTCATTTGATTTGATAAAAAGAACTATATCAATTGAATTAATAACAAAAGAAATCGAATAACACAAATATGAATTAATTACATTAAATATAGTCTATTGTGAATTCATTGAATTTTTAATTCAGAATTCAAAAACTGAATTAAAGAATTCTTCAAAGCTTTTCTGAATGGTTACTTCACACAAAAAAATCGTTGCCATTAGGAGCATTTCAACTAGTAAAAGTTTTTTCGCATAGATTATTCAAAAATGAAGTAGAAAGAACTTAATATTGGCAAAGTGGTACTAGTCTTCCCATAACGTATCCAAAAAAAAACTTTGTTAGTTGAAATGCTCCTAATTATTTGGCAAAGATTTTGTTGTGTGTTCAACTTAACCATTCACGCAGAAAAAAACTGGGGGAATATTACCTAAGTGCTATGTAATTATACAACTACATAATTTTCAAGTTAGTTTTACAAAGTTCTAGTAAAGTATGCACATTGTTTTGTAAAATATATACAATCCTTGCAAAATATATACATTTGTAGTGGAAATTATCCGAAAAAATACATATATTTTGCTAGAAAATTGTAAAACTTACTTCGAACTTATGTAGTTGTATAATTACATAGCACTTAGATAAAGTTCCCCCTGTTTTTTTTCTGTGTGTTGAAAATTTGTTTCATAAGACTACTAAAACTTTGTAAAGCATTTATGAATTTACACATAAGTTTTTCAAAACTACTAGGGTTTGGTATTAGTGTAAATTGGGTTTAAAATTAATTTTTTATTTAAAGTGAAGAAATTCCTTTTTTGACCAAATCAAGTGAATGCAATCAATTGAACGCGTTCGCCTGCAATAATTAGTTAAGACCGAAGGCACTTTTTTGGGCCGATGCCGAACATAAGCCAAATTTACCATAAGGGTGCGTACAGAGTGGCCGCTTGTTGCCGAGCCGAGCCGACTGACGCTTATTGCGAGAACTTGTTCATGCAAGAAACAAGTTTGGGTGTGCATAGTGGATGCGAGAATCAGCGCTGATATTTTATCTATTATTTGTGTTTTATGTATGTTTGTATGCATTTGGGTTTGTTGTTCATTCTGACATTGAGTTTTAAAATTTTACTTATTAACGCATTTCTTCAATTATTCTTGAAATTTTTATTACATTTTTTTTTTAAATTTTGTTTACAAGTTTTTTTAATTTTTTTATAATTGTTATAATTTTATTTAATTTTTATTATTTGAATTTTAATTTTTTTGTTTAATTTTTATTTTATTAACATAACATAAACAATGTTTTCGGCGCTGAAAAACGCTTTGGAACTGTTTTCTCGCATTCAATCAGCTTTGCGCTCTGACCAGCTCGGCGCCCACTATGACCTGTTCGCGCTTATTTGTACTTATTTGTATAGTACCAGTTTTCTCGCATTGGTTCTCGCAATAAGCGTCAGTCGGCTCGACTCGGCAGCAAGCGGCCACTCTGTACGCACCCTAAGTGGCTTAAGCCGATGGCGATTATTTGTATTATAGGCTCACACACTTTTGAGTACTAAAACGCTTTTGGCTAACCGCATTAAAGTACGGGAAAAAGACATATTTTAAGCAATAATTTATAATGGTAATTGCAAATATGCACATGTACATGTGCACATGCACATGTGCATATTTGCAATTTGCTAATTTGCTATGCAAATTGTAACATATCGTGAGCGTTTTTTGCATATTTGCTTTATGAGCTATTTTGTTCACTGCTGCTAACTTTTTTCCTAAAAATATCCCTAAATCAAACTAAAAAATCACTAGAAAATAGCTGAAAATGGTAAAATATCGCTAGATTTGACAAGAAAATAGCTAAATTGGCAACAGTGATTTTGTTTACGTCAAAAGTAAAAATAAATCGTATTTTTGAGAAAATTTGTGAATCATAAAAATAATAATAAAATAATAAATAAAAAAAAATTTTATGTTAATAAAAATTCACAACCAATTTTTTTATTTAATTTCTTATTTTATAAATCATAATATGGCGGCTGATATGTTAAAAACAGATGTTTAGTTTTATTTGCAACTTAACTTATATGCAAAGTGATTTTTGCTAAAGGTTTTTTTATTGCAAATGAAGGAAAATAAAGCAAATTGCAAATACATACATTTTGTTGTTGTGTTGATGCAATCGTTGTTTTTTGCAATCATTTGCAACGTTTGCATCGTTTGCAATACCCATTGTGAGCCCCTTACTGTTTTTATTTTAGTACAAATCAAACTTGGTTGCATACTAGAGTTGGGCTTAATCGTTCTTTTTGGTGACTCGGTCATATCGTTCATTAAAATTCATTGAACTAGTTCGTTAAAATCGTTCAATCGTTCTTTTCTGTTATCGTTCTTTTTTGTCATGATCTGTGTCTGAACAGTGATTTGTGAACGATGTCGTTCGTTTGATAATTTATTGGCGCACTACATGTTACATAATTATATTAATTTTATTGTGCATAGACTAATAGTGTCAGAAAATTACAATTTTAATAAAAATTTTAAATTATTAAGAAAAATATTAAGGGTTTTCACAAGGGGTGTACTATTTGTTGTATCGTCCTAAAAAAAAACAGAGTTGTTAGAAATTAAATTGAAAAAATACAACATTTGAGAATAGCACGATACAACATTTTTACGTATGTTTAGTGTCCTATGTTTGAGTGTGCTAACCGATAGAAAACTGAATAGAAAGTCGTTGTTAAACACAAATAAAAATTTTAACAACTCTGTTTTTTGTTAGGACGATACAACGATACAACAGATAGCACACCCCTTATGAACAACCTAATTGAATTCTGTAATAAAATTAATAAGAGATACAAATTTTTTATAACTAAAAAAAAGAACGAGATGAACGATTGAACGAAAAGAACGAATAATAGTGAACGATGTCATATCGTTCAATGAACTGAATCGTTCAAATGAACTAGTTCGCTCATGAACGACACAACTCTATTGCTTACAGTTCATTTGGCTGACTTATTTTTCTTTTTGAAAGCTTTATTTTGAGGAGTCCAAAACTAAAGAAATCGGTGCTGACAAGCGAAAAATTATACTAATACTAAAGCTAAGAGATGAAGGAAAATCTTATCGTGAAATAGCTCGGACAACAGGCAGAAGCCACTCCTCAGTGCAGTGCGTTGTTCAGAACTTTAAATCCACCAATTCTATTTTGTCGAAGACTCGTTCTGGACGACCTCCTAAACACACTGAGCGTGAGAAGAGAACAATTTTGGGGTCAAACAGAATCCTGGCATAACCGCTTCCCAAATCAGTTTTAATAACAAAGAATCATTCTGCAAAGAAATTCATGAAAGAAATTCCGCAAAATATTAAAAAATCTGACTAGAAAGCCATTTATTTCTAATATAAACAGAAAAAAAAAGAATGAATTTTTCATATTCTCGCACTTAGGTTTAACGATTTTTTTTTCTAAATGAAATTTTTTTGAAATCCTGAAGTTGGCAACACTTTACGTTAAGGGGCAACTATTCATACTCCTGTCTTCTCTCTCTTACTCATTTGAGAAACATGTATTTTTTATCTACTCCCAAAGAGGAGTAAAAGAGAGAAAGAGATAAGGAGAGTTAATTTTTTTTTTTAATTTTAGGGGGAGGTGGGGATATTTTTAATTAAATACCAGCTAAATTTTCTAGAAGTATTTACTGCGCAATGGGGAAAAAAGAAAATATATATTTTTCTTCGTTAACAATATGAACGGGCAATTAAAGCAAAGATTATCGGTTTTTTCATATAATTTTAATTAATTAGAAAAATAACATATTTCAGTTAACAAAAGCTAAAACACTTGGGTTGTTAATCATTTATTTTTAAAGTTGTGTAATATTTTTTTATTTAATGCCACGTCCTGTATTTTTCCACATCATTTTTTTAATTTTCTCGGAAATTCTATTTATTTTTTCTTCTGTTAATTAATTTCCCGCTTTATTTGAGTTTTAATTTCCAAATATTTAGTTTTTATATTTTATTCTCATGAGTACTCAAAAAATAATCACTTCACTAAAATATCTGGTTGAAATATTTTCTTTTTATTACCATCAGACTGAAAAAAAATCTCACCGGAGATTTGTATTAAGACGCGCGCTCACAACTACTCGCCAACGTTGAAAATTTTCTACTAAAAATTGAGTTTTTAACAAATTCCCTGAAAAGTCGTACGATATTTTGCTCGTGGTCGTCTCACACATCGTAACTCTATTCTCGTTTTTGCTCGTTTCTTGTTATATACAAAAACAACAACATGCTAATGTATTTATTTTGGTGTTTTTTTAAATGGGAGCAAAGATGGCTGACGCTCTTCAACCTTTAAAACAACAACAAAAAAAACCAATAGTCACTTTATGTAAAAGAGGTACAGTCATTCATTGTTCAATTTGTATTAAATTTACTCGTATATTTAGTTTAAGCATTGCCAGTTTCATATTTTTAAAGAGAAATTTTATTTTTAAAGTCAAAACAGCATATATATTTTTTTGTCTACCACGTTTTTCATTTATGATTTTTCACATTTTTGTAATATTTTTTTTTAGATTTTGAGAAGAGTGAAAATAGGGTATGCTGTTTTTGGCTCTGACTCTATATTCTTTTTAGAAATCTGTTTTTTAAAACACTTATCTTGTTTTTGTAGAGCTACTAAATTAGATCTCTTCGTATTGTCTTTTGAGGGAGAAGAGTAGTAGAAATTTTTGTGAATTGTTTGTTTTGATAGAAATCGGGGGAAGAAAATTCCAATTGTAGTTTGGAGAAATTTTTGTCATTGTTTTTATATAAAAGCCGGTTAATTGGTATTGAAAATCATTCATCTCAATTTCGTTACAATCTCTGTTTACAAAATTTTTTGTTGAGTGTAAAAGAATTTGTTAAAAGTTTTGAATATATGTATGTATTTTTGTGTTGAATAATTTTTTTTTCGAAAGAGTAGCCAATTATTTTACCTGTAGCTTTAATTCACTAAATCAATTTTTGTATTCAGAATTGAAATTTAACTCATAAAATCCAAAATGTCCAAGCAAATGAATGGATTTAGATCGCATTTAGCTCCGTTAGATTTACTTAAAAAAGAAAGTAATTGTAGCAATCAGTGTTGCCAGAACTCTTAGAAGGAAATATGCTAGATTCCTAAAAAATTTCTGCTAAAATCTGCTAAATCCTAAAATAAAAAATATATGCTTAGAACATGCTAAATTAAAAAAATAGCAATTTTTATATTATATTCATTATGCTAAAGATCTGCTAAATTTAATACAAAAAATATGCTGAAAATCTGCTAAATAATTTTTTTAGTATTATTTAATAAAGTCTTATTAATAAAAAAAATACTTTTTTTTAAACAATGTTTATAAAAAATTATAATTTTCATAATTTTTCAAACTATCTTAAAATAAATATAAAAGTTTACCCCTTAATTCATAAATGTTTTCAAAACTTATAGGAGCTTTATCGAACAAATTTTATGTGAAGAATTTGTTTTGTAAACCTCCTAGAACTGTTCAAAGTGTTTATGAATTGAGAGTTAGACTTTTGTTTTTTTTTTTTAAGTATGAAAAGATAATTCTTTGTTTAATCTTTTTTTGAGACTAAAAAAATAAACTTTCTCATTTAATTTTTTCACAATAAACATAACTGATTTTAAATTTTTGCAAGATTTTTTATGGGTTTTGTAGCATTTTCAAATTATAGTAGTATATCCAATACTATTAAAAAAGTTTACACTGAAAAAAGAATTGAATAATTACGCATGAAATAAAAAGTTATGAAAACATTGTTATTGTTATAAATATTGTTACAGAAAAAATTATTCTGTTAAAAAATATGCTAAAAATATGCTTTTATTAAATAAAACAAAATATGCTAAAAAATCTGCTTTTTTCCTACAGAATATGCTAAAAAGCAGTTAGCATATTTTTACAAAATAAATATGCAATTGCCCAACTCAATCTGCTAAATCTAGCAGAAAATATGCTAAAATGGTAACACTGGTAGCAATTTGTTTTATCAAATGTTTTAATTAATTTCGTTCAACCGTTAGGAGATTGAAAAATACATAATTTCTGATCAGCGATTTTAAAAAAGCGAAGTAATCGTCGTTTTGAATGTTTTTGGCAGTGCTGCCAAATTTGTTTCTTGAATTTCGCGAAAACTTTTAACAAGTTTTACAAATTTGTTATTCAGTTTTGTTTGAAGGCTGCTCTTGTTTATTTAGAAAATTTTCTTATGTCTCGACAGTGACAAATAAAGAAATTACAAAAACTTGCTTTGTCAGCAGAACGTCGCACTGCGGTAAAATACTTTCGACACTGCGTTTAAATGGTTTAGGCAGCCCAAACCACATAGTGACAGTGGCAGTGCTGTCAAACTTTTATCTTGAATTTCGCGAAAACGATTCAATATTTTTAAAAATTTCTTATTGCTGCGGTAAAACACTGTCCACACTGCGTTTATCTGGTTTAGGCTTTAAAGCACAAAACAGATACTCGCAGTGTTTTACCGCAGTGCGACGTTTTGCCGTTTAAGCAGACTTTTGTGTTTTCTTTATTTGTCACTGCCGAGAAATTAGAAAATTTTCTAAATAACAAAAGCAGTCTTCAAACAAAATGCAATAAAAATATTTTAAAAATATTAAACAGTTTTCGCGAAATTCAAGAACAAGTTTGACAACACTGTCCACTGACACTGTGAGTATCTGGTTTAGGCTTAAACCAGATAAAGGCAGTGGCGACAGTGTTTTACCGCAGTGCGACGTTTTGTTGATAACTTCTTTTCATGTTTTATGTAATATACCATTCTCCACTAATTAATCAGTTGGCCAATTATCATCGGTGAAGTGGTCTTCAATGATTTCTCTAAGGCATTTTGGAATTTTTCGCTAACGACGTTTGTCGCTGAAATTGTCTTGAAAGACGATATAAATGGGATCATATTTTCTTATTATTATTTAAGCCACATTCACAATGATAGAGTACTCCACTCTGCAGAGTGGATTTTGTTCCGTTCTTTTTCGCACTTACATATTTTTTGTATCATGCCATCTCTATTTTAGTACACTCCACTCTGCAAAGTGGAGTAATCCATCATTTTGAATGTGGCTTTATTCTTCAATTACATAACCGAGCCCTAAGGGCCATATATGGTTAAGAAATAACTACTACACAAAACTACTAAGCCCAAATTAGTTTGGAAGTAAAGTGAGGTGAAATGAGGTATCGTAAAGTAGAAATCTATTTTCAATAGATTTTCTTACGTCAAATATACTTCCAAACTAAGTAGTTGTGTATAGTAGGTCCATTCTATTACTTTTCTCAGTCAAGTCCAGTAAGAATTACTTAGTACAAACTTACAGACAGTAATACAATATTTACTCTCAAAATAAAATTTTTCCAACAAGTTGCAAGTTTGTAGACACAGCTGATTACAACACCAAATATACAAATAAATTTTAGTTGGTCACTATGGAATACGATATTTTTTGAGGTTAATCTTAAAGAAACTTTTTAGAAGGTTTTCTTACATTTCTCATAATTTATTTTGAAAGTTTCATTGCTTTGCATTTCCATAAAATAACATAATTGTAAAATATTTTTTTTTTTTTCAATAAACAAACATGTTTTCGAATCATGTTTTTTTCTGCTTGCAAATTCTTACTGGCAAAAATTTATCCAGTAAAAATTTGCAAGAAAAAGAAGAAGACTTAGAAACTCTCATCATAGAACTGTCACTTTATTCTCTCTTTTTTCTTACTGTTTACTGAGTATTTGTGTTAACGAACGCCATACAGTAAAAATTTGTACAAATTTGTAGAAATTATCCAGTAATCGAATGGACCTACTACTATCACTAGTTGAAAGTAAACAGCTGACACGATACTTTACTATACTACCAAACTAATGGAGCCTTAAAGGCTTCATTAGTCTAATCGTAAAGTAAAAAAACGTATCTGTAATCAATTCAATGTGTTAAAATAATATAGAAATATATTTTTATCTTTTTTCTATGCATTGAAACTGTTGTCAAGTAAAATCGTAAAAAAGTTCTGTTGAAAATAGAAATTTTCTATTTTATTACTTGACATTTGATTATTTTTATACTCTTTTTATTCATTATGAGAATGATACGTTACTTTTTTTACGATACTTCCAAACTAATTTGGGCTTAAAGCTGGCCATACACTAAACAATATTCTTGTGCAGCTTTCGGTATTATGGAAAAAATTGTTATTTTGGAAGGTTTGTACAATATACTGGAAATAATCACAACGGAAAAGTGAAAAATATTTTGTAATGTGTAGGTGCCATTTTTAATTGGAAGAAAACAGTTGTGCCATATATTCGGGTCTGCTATGACCTGGACGATATAAAAGGCTTTGTTTAGGCTTGGAAAAAATTTGTATTTTAGCTAAATACAGCATACACAATATGGATATCGTATGAAAGGGGCGTCTAACGGTATATACAGGGTTAGACGATTGAAGTGTTACCTATTCAAACGACCGTATTTTTTTTTGTGTGAAATTATTTTTTATTGATTCAAATTATAAAATGTGTAAAAATAATCAAAATTTCAGAATCTATTCACTTTTCGCAAATATTCTAGCTAAGTAGGCTATGTTTTTGGAAGGGACTTAGGGATATTTGTTTCTTAGATTTTAAACTGGAACAAAAATTGTGCAGTACTTTTAACTATAAACCCTTAACTGAACTGTTTCCATCCAACTATCATCTACAGTATACGGCTACTTTTTTCTGACAACTTTATTAACCGCGTAAAGCTTTTTGGTGCCAGTGGAATCGGGACACGATATTTTTGGAGGTTTGGCACGTTCTCAAATCGATTTTATAAAAATAGGATTTTGATAACATAATAAACATTCAACATATTAAAAAAAAATCCGAAAATTACCACAAAAATAAAAATACGTGTTTTTTTCAAACGATTATTATATACTAGGTACCTAAATACATTTTAAATTATTCCGCTAACGCTACTTTGTGTCATACCCAACCAAAATCAAAATAAACTGTGTAGTTCCACCCAAACTCATAAATGTTTATCAATAGGTAAGAGGTTTATTCCATACATTTGTTTAATGACTGGTTGTTGGACAATATCTCATTGTATAAAAGTAACTAAATGTGAAAATTGCATCTCAATCTCCACGGTATGAATAACCAAATAACAAAATTTAGTAGACGCTCTATATTGTTTACACAACTTAAAACTCTTCTTTTCTTAAATATTTTTGAGGAACAGCAATATGAAAACAAAATAAGCCTACACTCAAACGAGATTCAATCAGACTTGGAACACAGCAGATAAAAAAAGAGGGTTCATAGCTCCTAACCAAAAACGGCGAGTATAAATAGCAAAGAATTTTAATTAGAGGAATACAAAATACAATTTTTATGAACAAAATGTTATACAGTATTTATACCCTCAGCTCTCAAGAAGTGAAATCTTATAAGAATTTTATTTTTTTTAACTAAACAAAATTTAGTATGCCGTCGTAAAAACCCTCATTTTAGAGAATGGATGGCAATGCCATTATATGGCTCTGTGTTATACACAATATATTTTTCAATTCAACCTCACATACCTCTTGACTAAAAATGCACATATAACTTATTTTATAATCGACAAAGCAGAACAGAAAGGAAAACAACTTAAATATAGCTACACAACAACCAAGCGAATAGTTACAATAAAAAATATAAATTTTCGATCTATATGTGAGTGTACAACGTGTGTACGCTAGAAGTCACAGACCGCCAACACCGCAGCACTAAGCAACAACCATCATCATAATACTCGCAGCCGCCCAGTCAGAAAAATACAAACTGAAAAGCGATGGAAAGGCACTTTTGCTGGTGATACAAGTACTGGAAAAAAGTGCTTTCCCATTAACAAAATGATATCATCATTAGATAAACGGACCGGCTGTTAAAAAAGCACCGGAAAAGTACTGGGGAAACACAATTTTCCAACATTGGCGAAAAGCTTATAAAACCAATAAGTAGACGGTCTGGAAATACATAGACTTTCCAAAATAAAATTTAAAAAAAAGTTCAAATGTGTTTTTCTTCGTCCTACCGTGATTTGAATCCAGGCCGTCAGGCTTTGCAGACGACAGCTCTACCCACTGAGCGAACGAGACATAATACTTGGTGGCTAAAACCATAATTGAATGATAACTGCTGGCTGTTCAAAAGTGCTGGAAAGTTTGTGAACTAACATGCCAACGTTACTTTATTTTATATGGCTATTGCAACCGAAGGAGCGTCGGTTTGAGCTTGAAGCAAAATAGAACGACGAAACGTCGGGACAAATTGTATTAAATGAATTTTTAATTACATGATTAACTTTTAGGCCTTATTAGCTAAAAATTAAACCTAAAATTTTCAAAAACTTGGCCAAACAACAATAACAGAACGCCAGCTATTTCTGTCTTCTGCATGCTGGCACCAATTGGAGACAACAAGCGCTTTCAGATCTTGTTGCACCTGGTCATTCGAACGGAGATTGGGTCGCCCTTTTCCACGTTGCCCATCGATGGGTTTTTCCTTGTATGCCTTAAGAGCTGGATCGTCATTATCCATTCGGCAAACATGGCAGAGCTAGCATATTCGTTGCACTTGAATGCGCTTGACTACATCTACGTCGACGTAAATCTTACGGAGAATTTTCCTCTTAAACAGTGCCAACAATGACTCGTCTGATCTTTTCGTTGTCCATGTTGCAGCACCATAGAGTAGGAGTAGGATGCTAACGTTGGGAAAACAAAAAATTTTGCTTTTAAAGTTATAAAACAAAAAATGTTTTGTTCTAAAACAAATACTGGGAAAATGCTTTCTGCAAATGCTGTTAAAGCGTTCAGTCATTTATTTTTAATACCACGATTACCCAGTGGTATGACAGTGCTAGATTTTTTGTAGCACTAGCAATTTCTGACTGGGCATTGCCCAAGTTATGTACATTTTACACAATTCATACATCCACGTCTATCCATTGAAACAACCATCCCATCCATTATTAAGGCTACACCGAAAGAAAAAACCATTAAATTTATTTTTCAAAAATCGGCACTGAGAATGTACTGTTAAAATTTAACAAACATTTAATTCAAAATTTTATATGGAAAACACCCCGAAATCTGTTTAGATACTGCTGCAGTTAGTAGCTAATAGAACATTGTGAAATGATTTCTATTCAAATTATTCATTTCATTCATTTAAAATTATACATAGGTATTATTTTTCTCCGTGCACAATATACCCAGTACTTTGGCCTCATACTACATAGCACATCAAAACAGAGAAAACTAACAACGTACAAACAAATCTCGCCAACAACAAAATACTCGCTCGCATATACACAATTTGTGAACGGAAAAGTATAAAATATTAAAAAATATGTATACAAATAATACCAACCATATCATATAAACGAGTATAAAAAACGAGAAACTAGCACGCCATACAATAACAACAACAATATGCAACGTCGACTATGTCTATACCGACAAAAAATATAATGAGATACGGGCATAAAAGCAAAAAGTATTTTTCAACAGTCACGAATTTTTAATATCATGTTTTTTTCTGTTCAATTTGTCGAAATGTTGCCAAAGATAGAAGAATTCAAAAAGGGGAAACTTTCAGAAAAAATTCCATTAGAGAAACCAAAACATTAGCTTATATTTAAAATCAGCATATACTTCCGATTCCTTCCAATATCACTAACAAGGAAAGTCTATTTGTGGATTCTTTCAGATCTCGATGAAATTTACATTCAAAAAAGTTAGAAGTTACTTACATGTCAGTAGTTGTTTTTAACTGCAATTACAGTAGTTTTTCTATGAAAAAATACAAAACAACTGTTATGACAGATATTTAATAAAACAACTAACGAAAAGTACTGTAATTTCGTAACAGTTGTTTAAAGCAGTTATTTTTAATATCGTAATAAACAACTACCAAAACAGTATTTTTACAGTAAACAGTTATTTTTGTTAGTTATTTAAAAATGAGTAACTTGTATATCCAATGCATAATAACTGGATTAATTATTGGCTGAAGTAATTATTGTAATCAAAAGAAACGAATTGTTTTTTTATAAAATGTACTTTTATAATACCAAAAGAATTAACTGTAGAAAACAGTAGCTTTTACCTATTTTGTAAGTGGTTTTAAAATTTTTGTAGTAAAAATTTTTCAGTTAATTTTACGACATTTTTAGTTATTTTTAATGCTTTTGTTAGTTACACGGTTCTACAAAATAGAAAAAATTTAATGTACATACCTGTAAAATTACCTAGTCTAAGTTGTAGGCCTGGTTGAGTAAATCACTTTTCAATTTTGAGAATTTTGAATACAACCCTGAAAATCTGGAGTTATCGGCAAAAACGTTTTTTCAACCCTTCGCGGACTAAAATATTTTTAACTAAAAAAATAAAGAAATGATTATTAAATCAATATATTCAATTAAAGTTTATTTCTTATAGATATATTAATAAATAATACTGATTCGCTAATCATAAAAATACAATTTTAATTCGCGAATCAAAAATAAAATGATAATTCGCGCGAATCAAATAAATCCAGACATAATTGGCGAATCAAAAACAAATTTTATTGATTCGTTTTTAGAAATTAAATTATTCGTGTATTCTCCACTTTACTGATGATTCAATTAATTTTTTAAAGGGGATATAATATTATTGTCGATGTTGACAATATTTTCCATCTTTAAAATTTCCTTAAAATCTATCCTCCATTTCGGGTATTTTGAAGAAACATGAAAACAAAACTATTTTGTATTTTCGGCAACCCTTAACCTCAACAAAGGAGAACTTGAAGAGAAAGCGGCAGAGGTATTGTACTCGTTTTACTTGTTGTTTATCTGAGTTTTAAACAATACTCGTCCACACAAATTACATACGCTCATATTCACTCAGAGATAAAGTACCCAGTGATGCCAACTTTATCGAAGCAAAACGCACAGTCAGGCTCTAAAACACGCTAGATGATAAATACGATAAACATTTCCAATTTTTCAACTAATGTATGAAATAAAACAGTTAAAAACAATTAAGATCGATAATTTGGCAGTAAACTGGAATGTTTTTCATTATTTACTAGAAAATTTGATAATACTTTTTGCGAGATATCGACAATTTGATGTCTTAATTTTATATGCTGACTCTGAAAATTTTTAGTCAACTTGCTTCTGCTAAATTTTTGCTCCTGAAAGTAGAAAAAGGGATATTTTTAACAACCTTTAGTTATTACTACTGACTTCAATGTTAATTTTTTTAATTCGTATCTACGCGAATATAATTTCCTGTTTTGCAAACTAGTTGAAAATTTGAGCAAAAATTTAATAAAATATATATTTTAATAAAAAACCGGTTATACGGGACCAAAAAACATGGTTTTCATTTTATTTGAATTTATACTTGAGCAAAATCCACCTAGTTTTTGTACAAAACTGTTTTTGCTTGTTTTTTTATGCGTTTTGACAAGTTTAAAACTACAAGAGCCAAAAAACAGGTAGTTTTTGCTCAGTTATAAAAGTAGTATTATACTACATTTATTTTGAGCAAAAACCACCTAGTTTTTCTTTTTTGTATGCGTTTTGACAAGTTAAAATCTACAAGAAACAAAAAACCAGGTAGTTTTTGCTCTGGTATAAATGCCGTATTAGACAAAAAACTGAAACCAGTCAGTAATAGTAAGTACCATAACCAATTTTTTTATATTGTCTTTTCATATAAACTCATAAATTCCTCGTAAACCTTGTATAAATACAAACCATATTTTTTATGTATGGAGTTTGACATTAAACTAATAAACATACTAGGTTTACGAGTAGAATACTAGTTTATATGAAAACCCTTACTGTTTACAAGAATTATATGCATTAAAAATAATCAGAATATTATTAAAAATATACATTTAAGAAAAGTATGTGCTAATTTAATTTTGTTTTTATTATTTTAAAGCAATTATGGCAATTTGAAAAGTATTAAGCCTTAAGACAATAAACTTTTCAAAATTTCCCTTAAAAAAATTTAAGATAAATTGAAATTTTGCGTAAAATCATATTCTATAGTGGGTATAACAGTTTGTACAAACTTCAAAAATATAATCAAATATAAATGAACACCCAATTCACCGCCGCCCTCTTCCACAGTTTGGATAATTTTCTTCATTATATCAGCATGACGACAAGGATGAACCGAAGCCATATTGGGACCGGGCAAATGGGGATGAGATTCCATGGTAACAGTCTTTTTAGCATGATCTTGAGAGACATCTTCATACATTTGTTCGACGGTTAAAGGTTTTCGGTTCTAAGGAAAAAATAAGAAATATTAAACTAAAAGTGTTAACGTCTTAGTTAACATTTGTACCTCATCGTAACCCACTACCCAAAGACGTGGTGTCTGATAGTATTTATCATAAGTTATGTGTAAATCATAGGTACGTGTATGTAATACAGAATCGCCAGAGTCCATGGCGGCAGCTGCCTCGCCATCTTGTTCCGTCTTGTTTGCTTCTATTTTATCAGATTTCCTGGTAGTAAGAGCCACTGCTGGATCTACTAATTCCAACATACCGCTTTCTTCAAACTCATCCATATCCAATGCTTCGCCATCGTCTTCTTCGTCATCGCCACCAGCGGCATCATTCATATCTCCGGGTTGATCGCTATCAGGTGTTTGCATTTCATCCTAATGAATCAAAGACAGGCAATTTAAAATTTGATTTAAATACATTTTTATGTCTATACCTTGCTATCATCTAAGGTTAATTCACATATTTTATCTATTTCCGGAGTAGTACCATCTTCATTCAGTTGATGAGTTTCAACCCAACCACCATCGCCACCTTCCTCTTCGACCACTGTTTCCTCACCCACATATTCCATTTGTTTGCATCTTCGATAGCATGGGACGTTACGGGTTATTAAGAATTGTTTATCTGAAAAATGTAATCTTTTTAGTAAAAAAATAAAACTCACTAAATACTACCTTTAGGCAAATACGTCTTAGTTTTATTATCATCTCCTGCAGCCCATTGCCAGGTGGGACAGTGATGCACCAAATGCTCGCCGGCCGCCACAAATTCTTCTGGTGTTAAAACACCTGTTTCCCGAAATTTGGATTCCTATAATTAAAAAAAAATATACATATATATACTATATACATATGTATATAAAATGAAATCTCATAAAA
The DNA here is from genome assembly GCA_949987735.1 of Leucophora obtusa. Taxonomy (NCBI): domain Eukaryota; kingdom Metazoa; phylum Arthropoda; class Insecta; order Diptera; family Anthomyiidae; genus Leucophora; species Leucophora obtusa. The sequence continues at coordinate 13,736,344 of OX465296.1, forward strand.
ATATATGCTTTTATGACTCATTTTTTTGGCGATCCACTAAAAGATGTATAGCCTTTAGACACAGATTACCGCCTTAAAATTCCATCATGGTATCACAATCACCCCAACCGTAATCACCACACTCCACTATAACAAATCTGTCTGAAGTTTTTCTAAAATACCTTCAAAACTGGTGTTAAATATTCGGCTACATTTAAGGCTGTACCCTTTACGGAATTTAAAACACTTTGCATGTTTTTAAATTGTGCTTATTTGTTTGTTAATAGTTTAATTATTTTAACTTCTTTGTTTTATTTAAAATCTATTCCACAAATTGATTTCTTTTCTCAGTCCTCTTTTTGACTTTCTTAATATTAGACTTGTGTCGTTCGTGAACGAACTAGTTCAATTGAACTAGTCACTCAATTGATCGAAAGATGCAATTCAATTCTTTATTGATATAACCGAGCACAGTGGGCCATATATGGTAAAAAAATACTACATTAAATAATACTATAAATTAGATTAAAATAGTTAACTACAAAGTTCCTATATAAAAAACAATTAATGCAACTCCAAAAATAGCTGTATTTGTGTGACTCTCTATCAGTGTTATCAAGAACAATTTTGACAATGTAACAAACATTATAATAAAATTTAATTAAAACTAAATAAATATACAATAGGTTACGGCACTGTTAAAAATAATGAATAAATAGAATCTCAATTATAGCAGTGAAATTACAATAAAAAAACCTTAATTATTACCTATAATTTAAATCTCATTTCCTTGGACATGTTCAAAAATTGTTCGTTTAAAGGTTTGGTAAGAATAATCTAATCGCTCTTCTAATTCAATCGTTCATTTTATTAAGCGGAGTATACACGAAGGAACATTGAGTTTGGAAACAAAAATTTTCAATAAATTTTGATAACTCAAATTGCACGAATATCAACACGACACATTAATATACACAAAAGAACATTCGTAAAAAAATGGGAAATGTTCCTTCGTGTATACTCCGCTAATTTTAGTTCTTTTTATTAAAAATATTTTCAACACTAAACATTTTTTTTTAATTCTTAATTTGTCGGTAATGCAAAAAATCGTTGTTTTTTTTGCAATCATTTGCAACATTTGCATCGTTTGCAATACCCATCGTGAGTCCCCTTATTATTTTATTAAAAAAAAAAGAGCGAACTAGTTCTTTACAACAAATTGAACTAGAATGAGCGTTCACCAAATAGAACTAGAATGCCCAAGTCTACTTCCTATCAATTTTACCAGATTATTTGTAACCGCGCGCAACTTACATAGGGGTACACGATCAATTTTTGCCTTTCAAGTTTCAATACACTCACATTTTTTTACTAACACACTCACGTTTTAAAAATTGAACAGCAACTTGATATCAACTTGAAGCTGTGACGTAGGGTGCATGCAACTTGATAGTCAATTTTGCTTCCAAGATGCCGTCGTCAAGGAAAGAACTAAAAATGCTCGCCTCTGTGGGCTGTTTCCGCACTGCAGGCTGTTCGAAAAGATTTTATTTTTTTCTTCACATATTCCACAGACATTTTCATGTCAGCAGAAATTGATTTTTTATTTTCATTTTAAAATCATTTCGTCGATATACCGAAATATTCACATTCCGTATTTTATCAATCGTGTTTTATTGCGGCACAATATTTGTAAAAAGAAAAACAAATTTACAAGAAATTCATCAGCTGTTTAAAACTTGACCGTCAAGTTTTCTCAAAACTTAAAAGCAAAAATTGAAATCAAGTTGCTGTTCAATTTTTGAAATGTGAGTTTGTTAGTAAAAAAATGTGATTGTATTGAAACTTGAAAGGCAAAAACTGATCATGTAACCTCTATGTAAAGTTGCGTCTACATTGCCTCGAAATCCCGAGATTTCGATATTCACCACTCTGAAAAAACATTGAAGGAAAACATACAAGTGATCAATTTTGAAAAAGCCCACATAGTTAGCTCTAATAAATACATTCTCTTAAAATTGAACGTCTTTAGAATTTTCTTCATTGTTTTTTCACAGTCGTGAATATCGAAATCTCAAGATTTTCAAAATTATACATCTATAAGCCTTTCTTCATTGATTTTTCAGAGTGGCAAATATCAAAATCTCGAGATTTCGAAGCAACGATAAACGTACACGCAGAAAAAAAACAGGTGGAACTTTATCTAAGCGCTATGTAGTTATACAACTACATAAGTTCGAAGTAAGTTTTACAAATTTCTAGCAAAATATATGTAATTTTTCGGATACTTTACACTACACATGTATATATTTTGCAAGGATTGTATATATTTTCCAAAAATATGTGGATATTTTACTAGAACTTTGTAAAACTATCTAAAAAATTATGTAGTTGTATAATTACATATCTCTTAGGTAATATTCCCCCTGTTTTTTTCTGTGTGTAACCTAAAGATAGACATACACTATGCACACGGAAAAAATAAAAAGTGTATACCCAAACAAACAATCCGTTCCGTTTACGTACCGTTTTCTGTCCATTATAAACGGAATCCAACTCCGGTGGTAATTTTCTAAAACACTTCGGTGAAGTGTTGCGTTATTTCTATAGAAATTGTTTTTGTTACCGGAGAGTCAGTAAAAATGTTTCTTGTGTAATTATCGAAGTAAAATACAACTTCAAAATTATTTTCTGCAAGTTAATAAAAAAATACATGTAGATTTATCTATTTTTAGTTTTTGTCAACTTGCCTTAATTTTTGAGCTAAGTTGTTTTTTTTGTAACTTATCTTAAAAAATATTATATTTTAATTAAATAATTGTGTAATTTAGCAGAAAACTTTTGAAGTTATATTTTACAGAAGTACTTCGGCAATTATACACTTTTTATTTTTTGCGTCCAATATCACTAAAAATATTTTTGCCAATATTATCGTCGTATTGCCCTACGCCGTACAATAAGATGTACAATACTCTGTCTCAAAATATGGCACAACTGTTTTCTTCTATAGACTCAAAAAAGTTTGACAGTTAGTACGTGAGAGTTCAGTAGTTGTTGTTTTTAACAGTAATTACAGTTTTTTCTATTGAAAAATGCAAAACAATTTTTATATAACAGTTATTTAAGAAAACAACCAAAGAAAATTACTGTTATTTCGTAATATTTGTTTAAATCAGTTATTTTTAATATTATAAAAAACTAGCAAAACAGCATTTTTACAGTAAACAGTTGTTTTTGTCAGTTATTTAAAAAATAAAAAATTTCGTTGAATGTTGAAAATTCTTGTTTAGTTTATATTTGTTATTATTAATTAGTTTGCAAATAAAAATCAGAAACAGAAATCAAAAAGAATTTTTGCTTCAAATTCTAAATAGGCTCAAGTAATAACACATATTTTTGTAATCGAAAATATACTTTTATATTACCAAAAGAATTAACTATAAAAAAATTGATTTTAAAATTTTTGCAAAAAAAAAAAATTTACGACATTGTTAGTTATTTTTAAAGAATTTGTTAGTTATTTTTTAACAGTTAAAAATAACTTTTTTTTAGGTATTTTAAAGGTAAATACATCTGTCCCCTTTTTTATTGCATATACCTTTGTTTTAACTGCAATTTTCAGTAGATTCTACACACAAAAAATCGTAGCCAAGTATTTACGAGCGTTTCAAATAATAAAGCATTTTTGCATACATTATGCAAAAACTAGAAATATTTGACCAAGTTTTTATCAACTTAATTTTTTGAATAATTTATTCGAAAAAACTTTATTAGTTGAAATGCTCCTAATTACTTGGTAACTATTTTTTTTGTGTATCTTTAAATTATGGTTGAATAGAACTAGTTCGTTCACGTACGACACAACTAGTGTTGTAAATTCTTTATACTCTTGAGTACTTCACATATAAATAATTTTTCAACCGAGTACTCTATACTACTCAATACTTGGTTTTTTATACAATTTATTTTCTAAATGAGTTGTATTTAAATATTTTCATGTACAACTATACAAATATTTCAAAATATACAACTTTTAAGCGGGGAATCAGAGCTTTGAAGAATTAATTCCTTAATTCAATTTTTCAATTCTGAATTAAAAATTCGATGAATTAATTCACTAAGTACCATATATTGAATGGAATTAATTCATATTTGCTTTCGTTCGATTTATTTTGTTCCGAATTAATTCAATTGCAATAGTTCTTTTTATTAAATCAAATGAATTAATTCACTGGTGAACACGTTCAATTTTATAAATCGAACGGAAAAAAAGTGAATTAATTCCTTACTGAATTAATTCACTACTGAATTCGTTCAATTTCATTTTCGTTCAGTGAATTAAAAAAAAATAAAATTACGTTCAGTGAATTAAGAAAAAATAGAATTACGTTCAGTGAATTAAAAAAAAAATTATAAGTTCACTGAATTGAAAAAAAAATAAAATAAGTTCATTGAATTGAAAAAAAATAAAATAAGTTCACTGAATTCAAAGCCTGTTTTCTGCCGTTCAGTAGAAGAAAACAATAATGTACAAATAAAATTTTTAAATAAGCAATTTTACAGCGTGTGCTAGTAAAAATAAGCAAATTAGAAACCGGATGCTGTTTATCAACCTACATGATTCAAAAATAAAGCCTTTTACTATTAAAAATAAAAACTTTACAGATATAGATACATTTGGAAAAAATATGACTATATAACTGGTTTGAAAAATTAATAGTTATATTTTTTTTCCAAATTTATAAAAGTAAAGTTTTTATTTTTAATAGTAAAAGGCTTTATTTTTGAATCATGTAGGTTGATAAACAGCATCCGGTTTCTAATTTGTTTATTTTTACTAGCACACGCTGCAAAATTGCTTATTTAAAAATTGTATTTGTACGTTATTGTTTTCTTCTACTGAACGGCAGAAAACAAGTTTGAATTCAGTGAACTTATTTTATTTTTTTTTCAATTCAGTGAACTTATTTTTTTTTTTTAATTCACTGAACGAAAATGAAATTGAACGAATTCAGTAGTGAATTAATTCAGTAAGGAATTAATTCACTTTTTTTTCCGTTCGATTTATAAAATTGAACGCGTTCACCGGTGAATTAATTCATTTGATTTAATAAAAGAACTATTGCAATTGAATTAAATCTTTGAATTTGTTGTTTGATGAACGCGTTCATTTGAACGAATTCAGTGAATTACTTAAGAAAAGGAATTCATTCAATTCTAGAGAAAATTGAATTCGATTGGTAGTGAATTCATTCAAAAAGGAATTAATTCTTCAAAGCTCTGCGGGGAATACACTAAAGAACATTCGTGAAAAAATGACATTTTTTACGATTGTTGATTTGTGTTGACATTCGTGCAATTCGTGTTTACATAATTTTTTGTTCCCTACTCCATGTTCCTTAATGTATTCGCCGCTTAAAGGTATTGTGTAGTTACATTTTGCTCGGAAAAGAGGCGGTACAAGTACCCGAATACTCACTACTTTTACAATTTTAGACACAGCTCTAGAAATTCAGATTATTTTCTTATAAAATTTTCACAAAAAATCTGATCGTTAGTAAGAATTTTGCAAATAATGTATTGAAAAACATAAAAATATAGTGAATTTTTAAGAAAAAGCATATCAAATAACTACCTATTCATAAAGAAATGTTTAAAAAACCCAATTGCAAAACCATTGTGTACATAAAAAATTAAGGTGTAGTGAGAAAAGAATAAAAAAATTATAGATTATTTTATTTTATTACAACAACGAATGTACATTGGAGTCTTAAACTCGTAACTAAAAAAACATAATCGTGTGTGGATAATTGATTAAGCTGCTGCTGATCGAATTGGTGAAATTTTAAAATAAAATAATTTGTTACTAAAAGTTATAAAATAACAAAAACAAATGTTACACTAAAGTCTGAGGAAGCAACGAAAATTGCATTTTCGAAAGCTTCGGCCTGTTGGGCGTGCTGGTGGTGTTGTGGATTTGTTGGTTTTTCTGTAGAACAAAAAGACGCAAAGGTAAGTTAATAGATTTATAAAATTTAATTAAATAGTCAAATCTTAAAACATATGTATATTTTCTTTGTTTAATGTAAAAATTGTCGAAGACTGGAAGAAGCAGGAAGGGTTGTCTACAGCTGTTCTTTGAATCGTGTGTTACGAATTTACAACAATCTAGGCTCCTAATAAGTGCGTAATTGTGTGGGTTGTTTTTAAACTTTGGCAACCGATACCTTTATAATTTTCAAACCCTTTCAAATTGATAACCGATACCTTTACCAAAATAGATTTCAAAAATGCCGGTACTTCAAAATAATTTCTTTTAATACCGGCACGCAGAATAGTATGACGGAAGATCAGAGTGCTGTAATTATACAACTACATAAGTTTTTTTAAGTTAGTTTTACAATTTTCTAGTAAAATATATCAATTATTTAATAAGCTTTACTTGCAAATTTAAGAAGCTTTACTTAGCGACATAGCACAGATTCAAATTATCGGTTGTAAAATATTTTCCTTTTTACCATTTCCACTGTCCTTTCACCGATTGTCCTAAGATTGTGATTTCATGATATTTATAGAAAACCATCAGATTCAAAGTATGTAATTCACCTGGTTTAACTTAAAATATCGGAATTATTTATTTTATTTATAATTCATCTAAATAAAAAAAGCCTTGCAGGCCAAATAAATGTATTACATAGAAATACTCCTGAGTAGAAATCTTATAATTCTAAATATACAAAAATATTATATGTAAATTCAAAATAGTTTATACACATTCAAAAATTCAACACTCACTGACCTAACCTTTTTGATAAATTTTTCAATTTCTATCAAAAAGGAGATAAAGGCTCCATTAGTCATACATAACGTACCAACTGCTTATGGAAAATCTAATGAGTTAAAGGAGCATAACTGACAGATTTCTTTTTTACTCTTTATTTTAGATTGAATCAACTGACTCGTCACGTTACGTATAACTAATTCTAGCTAAAAGGACAAAATTGTAAATAGAACATGTATGCACCGCCAAAGTACATACTTAGGATTTCAAATGCATTTACATATTTTTTTTTGTTTACACAATTCTTTAGTCACAATAAAAAATTTGCTAAGACCAGTTATAAAATACATACATACATAGGTAATTATAGAAGGATCCTATTTAAAATAAATTCAATTTTTATATTTTTGAAGTATTTTATTTAAAGTCCAAAAATGCAATGGTAATTTATTTTTATAAACAACATTAAAAAAAATTAAATTAAATTTTAATTAAAATTGTGCCCCATAAGTGCCCCAAAGATTTTCAATATTTTGGATAATTTTTTATTCCTTACAAATTAATTGAATGTCTGTACCCTATATTGAAAGTGTATCAATTAAATTGAAAAATTCAAAATGATTTGGTTTTTTGTTTTTCAATTTCATAATATAGAATAGTCTAATATTAAAAATATACCTTTTCGAAATTTGTTTTTTGTTAATAAAAAATTTAAATAAAAAAAGCTTAAAAATAATTGCTAAATTAAAAATAAATCATTATAACGCGAAGAAATCTGAAACACATTTAAATAAACAAAATTTTTGAATGTTTGGGAAGAAAATTAAATATTGATTTAAAAATTCCAGAATATTACTCTTCCTATAAAAAATTGCAAAATTAAGAAAATTTTAAAATAAAACCATGTAGGTAATTAATATACAACAGAGACTTGAATTTAACACAAGAAATTTTATTCAGAAAATGAAAATGCCCAGGAATATTAAATTAATCAGCTGAGATATGTCGGAAAAATTACCTAGTTTTTGGCTCTTGCTAGTTTTTAATTGTCAAAACGCATATGTAAAAACAAGCAAAAACTAGTTTTGTATGAAAAACAGGTTTGCTCAGTATAAATGCAGTATTAAATATTTCTTAAGTCAGAAATTCTGTTGAAAAACTTCGCTCTGACTGTAAAAGTCATTAGGCATTTACTTTTTTTTAAATACGTCTTAATTAAATATTGTAAAATATAAGTATTATTTTTTTAAATTTTATTCTTCATATTTAATTACAATTATTTATGTAAAAGCGTTATAGCAAGTTTCATTATTTTTTGTTTTGCCAATGCTTTGCCGACTCTTTAAAATACAGTCGGCCAAGCACAGACCGGTGTAGAGTTGCCAAGTATTCGACCTATTTGAAAAACCAGTTTTCGAATACTTCTAAAAACCGAATTTTTGAAAAACCGGTTTTCGGTTTTTTTTTGTTTCTAAAGCATCGTAAGTTGTTTCGATTTCACGTGAAAAAACTGTTATACTCCATATAAAAATAAATGATTTTTCACGATAATCAGTTTCACATGAAAAGCGTGTAGAGTTTGTTTTAACGCAAATGTAATGCACAATACTATTATTTTTCTGGTGAAGAATTGACATTTTGTGTATATTGTTATTGTATCTTTGTTTTAAAATTAAAAAATTGTTCATTTTTATAATTTAAATTGCATTTTGGAGCCTTTAAAGCCCGAGTGAAATTTTTCCACGTGAAAAACAACTCATGTTGCTTAAATAAAAACACTTTCGGACAGATCTAAAAGCCCAGTATTTTGTTCGTAATTTTTGCGAAAAAGCTTTTTACCTCCATCAAAAAACTAGAATGATTTTTCACTTCCTCTGGAATTGTTACAAAATTGCGATGGAAGTTTTTTCCCATTAATTTAATAGACAGGTCGACTTGAAAATGTCACAAAAAATAACTTTGGCCTTATGAAGATTGTATTTTTCCAATTAATGTGAAACAATTTGTGACTATTTTATTGTAGATATGTTGTAAAATAAATTGAAAATTCTATTTGAAATTTATCATATTTGATCTTAAACCGAACAAAAATAACACTCATTGTAACAATTTGTGACTTTTAAAATTTTTATTACAATTTTACGGTTTCAAATCGCAAAATGTTTTATCACTGGGGGAGAAAAGCTAAAAAATAAGAAAAAAAACTGCTTTTCTTTATTGAGGAAATGGAAAAATTGAGCTTATATGCATTTTAGTACAAACTTTTAGATCTTTCCTACTTAACTTGTTGTCAAAAAATTAGAACGTTTTTAAGATAGAGAGAAAATGTAGAATTCGGCAAAAAAAAACAGTCTCTTGAAAAAATTTCAACATTTTTGTTTCGAAAAAATAAATTATTTTGATAATAGTCCACTAATGTACGTCATACAACGACAAAGTGACTACACCTAAAGGAGGGAATCAATTTTTAAGTGACTTATAAATCAAATTTTCGATACAAAATTCATTTTATAAATGTGTTATAAGGTTTTCAAATTATTATGCATAGGCACTTAAATATTTTGCATAATTATTGAACAAATGAAGAAAATTTATTAGAAATTTTCACTTTATAAATATTTGAAAATGTCGAATTATTCGACACGAAAAACCCGGTTTCTCGAATAATTCGAAAACCGCCCTTTTTCAAAAACCAGTTTAAAAAACCCGGAAATATAGGAAAAAACCGGTTTATCGAATAATTCGGAAACCGCCTTGCTTAGAACTTTTTGTAATTTGAGCATTATTTGTGTTGTTTACAGAAAATTGAAAATTGTGAGTCCGCAAAAAATGAAATTAACACGTGAAAATTTTCGGATAATCATTTAGTACGATTTTAGATGTGCATTATCTAGACAAGAGGTCATAGACAAATTAAATTTAACATTTGGTGATGAAGCTCCACCGTTTGCATTTGTAAAACGCTGGTTTAACGACGGACGTCCATTGCTCTAGGATGTATTTCGAGAAGGTCGTCCAATATCAGTTGTGACAGAAAACATTGATGCTGTGCAAAACTGATAATGCAAGATCGTCATTTAACATACTTTGAGACGGTGCTTTAAAAGACGTGTATAAATAAGGTGGCGAATCATGGGTCTATGCATATGAGCCTTAAACTAAACAGCAGTCGAGTGCATGGGTGATTCATGATGAACGAAATCCAACAAAAGCTGTTCGCTCTCAAAACCAAAGGTCGCCTGTTTTTTTTTGCAAAACTGTGGCAACAGTGTCTCCCAAACGGATAATTCTTTACCATGACAACGCGAGCTCTCACACATCGGCTGAAACAAGGGGCTTTTTGAGCACTCAAAATATCGAAATAATGGGTCATCCACCGTACAGCCCTGACTTGGCACCCAATGACTTTTTCTTTTTGTTTCCGCACATCAAAGTTAAACTACGTGGACAACGATTTTCGGCAGCAGAAAAAGTCGTTGATGCATTCAAAAACCAAAGACCATATAATTAAAAGAGTTGCCAACTTCCTCAGACTCTCTTAAATGCCTCTCTTCTTTTTTCAATACAAAATTTCAATCTTCGAAATAGAGAGTTGAAAACAGCATGCAAGAAGGATATTTTGAAAAAACAAAGATATTTTCAATAACAAATTTCAGTTTTTTCATTGTTCAGCTCAAAATATAAATGGTTACCCTCGTATAACATACCGCACAAGTTAAAAAAAATTACAGTAAATAAACATTTGTGGGTAGTGTTTTGTTTGTTTGTTAATCTATTTATAAATTAATTTACAATTTATTATTGTTAACTTTTTATATCAAGAGCCCGACAAGCGTTTTTTATGCACGTGATGGTGTTTTTTTTTCTAAAAATAAACTTTGCTACATTATGTTATTAGTTTGTGTTGTTGTCTATTCATATTGAATGGATTTGCGTGAGATTTTGGACTGTAGATCATTTTTTTAAATAAATTATTAACAAAATGATTTAATACATTAACTGAATCATTCGAGTTTATTAAATTTTTAAAAATATAAATAGTTTATCATTGATTTTTTATGCATTACAGATAGACGCGGTGTGGGGTTGGGCTTCTGCCCCGCTGCGTTTAGCAGCTAATAGAATGGGTGATCCGTTACTACCTGGAGCCAATGGCGGTGCGGGCACTACAGCTGGTGGTAATGGTGTGGACAGACCACAATCACCAGCTCGTATGGCTCACACTTCCGATAAGCATCCAAAAGTTACACTATCCGAATTGAATATGTTACGTAGACATCGTGAACTCTGCGATGTTGTTCTTAATGTAGGTGGCCGTAAAATATTTGCACATCGTGTTATTTTATCCGCTTGCTCTCCATATTTTCGGGCCATGTTTACTGGAGAATTAGAAGAATCTCGCCAAACCGAAGTCACTATACGTGATATTGATGAAAATGCTATGGAACTTTTGATAGATTTTTGCTATACAGCCCATATTGTGGTAGAAGAATCAAATGTTCAGACACTACTACCGGCTGCATGTCTGCTGCAACTTGTGGAAATACAAGATATTTGTTGTGAATTTTTGAAGCGTCAATTAGATCCTACTAATTGCCTCGGTATAAGAGCATTTGCTGATACCCACTCCTGTCGCGAGCTGTTGCGAATTGCTGATAAATTTACACAACATAATTTTCAAGAAGTTATGGAAAGTGAAGAGTTTCTGTTATTGCCCGTTGGCCAGTTGGTGGATATTATATGCAGTGATGAATTGAATGTACGCTCAGAGGAGCAAGTTTTTAATGCAGTTATGTCCTGGTTGAAATACAATATTGCTGATAGAAGACAACATTTAGCTCAGGTGAGTTGAATGGGAAAATTTCATAAACATTTTTAAACAACTTGATTGGTTTTCTTTTCTAGGTTTTACAACATGTCCGTCTTCCATTATTATCTCCCAAATTTTTGGTTGGTACTGTTGGCTCCGATTTGTTAGTACGCTCCGATGAGGCGTGCCGTGATTTAGTCGATGAGGCTAAAAATTATTTATTACTTCCTCAAGAACGCCCGCTTATGCAGGGACCCCGAACACGTCCACGTAAACCCACACGTCGTGGTGAAGTTTTATTTGCTGTTGGTGGTTGGTGTTCCGGTGATGCTATTGCTTCCGTCGAACGTTTTGATCCACAGACCAATGACTGGAAAATGGTAGCACCTATGAGTAAACGTCGTTGTGGTGTTGGTGTAGCCGTACTCAATGATTTACTTTATGCTGTAGGTGGTCATGATGGACAAAGTTACTTGAACAGCATTGAACGTTATGATCCACAGACAAATCAATGGTCTTGTGATGTAGCACCAACTACCTCATGTCGTACTAGTGTCGGTGTGGCAGTATTGGACGGTTTTCTATATGCTGTTGGTGGCCAAGATGGTGTACAGTGTTTGAATCATGTCGAACGTTATGATCCCAAAGAAAATAAATGGTCAAAGGTATGATGAATTTTTTATAAAAAAAAATTGTTAATATAAATTGAAGAATGAGACAGTTCTTCTGATAAAAAATTATATTAACATTTTAACATCTTAAGCATTGTTAAAATGTTAATAGTTGACCCTTACTATGTGAGATTTTGTTGTTTGTTCGGCATTAGATCCATTTAATAAAAATAAACTAATCATTTTTTGTTTTAAATTTGATTACGATTACTCTTACGATGGATGAAATGGACTGAAATCATCACATAAAGCATGGTTCTTCCAGTACTTACCATTTACCGCTTGCAGTTAATGCACCAATTTCTTAAAAAATACGTATAAAAATAAGAAACTTCATATATAATATAATACCGTTTCGTTTCGGCTAACTTATCTAAAAGTAAATCGATTTGTTGTAATGTTTACTGTTTTTCAGAAGAATTTAGAGATCGTAATTATTTTTTTTTATTATACTCACGTGAGCGTGAGTAGGAAAAAAAATTCACGTGCGCGATTATTTTTTTTTTGTGGTGATCGTGAGTCAAAAACCACTCACGCGCCTTATTCTAGTAGATATCCTCAAAAATTTCTTTCATATTCTCTTTAGGTGGCCCCAATGACCACCAGACGTTTGGGTGTGGCCGTAGCCGTTTTGGGTGGTTATCTTTATGCTATTGGTGGTTCCGATGGTCAGTGCCCTTTAAACACTGTTGAACGTTATGATCCCAGGTAAATTTTCTAAATTAAAAATTAAATTAATGCTACTATAACATGTTTTCATTGTAGACAAAATAAATGGGTAGCTGTTAGTCCCATGTCCACCCGTCGCAAACATTTGGGCTGTGCTGTTTTTAATAATTACATTTATGCTGTTGGTGGACGTGATGATTGTATGGAGTTATCATCTGCTGAACGTTATAATCCTCATACAAATACTTGGAGTCCTATTGTTGCCATGACATCAAGACGTAGTGGGGTAAGTAAAATACATAATAAAAAATGCTATTTTACAAAAACAAAGCTATTCTAAACTTTTTATGAATTTCAGGTTGGTTTAGCTGTTGTTAATGGTCAATTATATGCAGTAGGAGGTTTTGATGGCTCAGCCTATTTAAAAACCATAGAAGTTTATGATACAGAAACAAATCAATGGCGTCTTTGTGGTTGCATGAATTATAGGCGCTTGGGAGGTGGTGTTGGTGTAATGAGAGCTCCTCAAACTGAAAATTATATGTGGTAAAGCGCTGCAATTTTTTTTAAAGTAATATTAAATAAAAATTTCTTTCTTTTTTCTTTAAAGGATACGCAAAGATTCTGTTGTTTGATTAGGTTTGGATAACGATTCAAAGAATATTTATGTTACGAACTTATACAAATAATTAAAAAAATATTATTGAAATCAAAAGCATAAAACAATTAAAAAAAAAAAAAAGGAAACCAAAATTTTCAAAGAATTTATTAAAAAATTGTAAAAATAAATTTTAAATATTGTTGATAAAACAAAACGAATTGAATAGAAAAAAAATTATATGTTTATGCACAGCAATATAATAATGTCTTTAAAAGAAAAAGCTAAGTTTTTAATACTAACAAAAAGAATTAGCATGTCCCATAAATTTTGGGTTACATAATATTTAAATTGTTTTTCCAAAATTTATGGGACATGCTAATAAATTTTGTCTATTATTTGAAATTAATGCACTAAATGTTGATTTTTTAACTAATTAAAAAAGAAAAACAAAAAATGTTTAATTGTATCTGAACTGCCTTTTTCCTTATGAATCTATATAAAAATCTACTAAAAACTAATCGAGTAAAAAAAGAAAAACGATCATTATTTTTATGCAAAACGATATAAAAAATGATTTAGCTTTTAGTTATTATCACAAGTATTTAGTTATTATTTAAGATTATATTTTTAATATTTAATTGTAATGATATTTATCATAGTTTTTTGTTGGTTTTATTTTGGAAATTAAAATTTTAGTGTTTTATAAAAAAAAACAATTTTAATCAGTATCAATACCAAATTAAATTAAGTTTAGTTAAAAAATAAAATTCTCAAATATTGAAAAGATAAATAATTATAATGCTAAAAGTCATTTTTTTTTTAGTTTCCGATAAACTTAGGTTATTTGAAAAATTGTATAAAATTGAATCGTACAACAAATTTTATTTAGAACTTTAGGCTTATGCTATAAACTTCATCTTAAAAAGTATTTAAAGATGTATAATTTTTAAATTTGTATGAAAATTGAGTCATCCGATAAATTGTCTACAATATTATTCCGTTGGTTCTATAAATATTGGACATTCGTTTTCAGTTCGAATGAAATTACACTAATTTGAAATTTGAGATTCCCCAGTACACACATTCGGAACAGCAAAAAAATTCGGAATATTTCACTTTAGATTTCTTTTTGTGGATTCGGAACTCAGAACAGCTTCCAATCTCGTATACTAATTTAGATTTTTTTTAAAGAAGCCTTACATAGATCATATTTAACTAGTACACAACTATTTAGAACTAGTTCGACCATTTGCTACTGGGTCACCATAAACGAAAAAAAACTGCTCATACGAGTATGTGATTCTTGGAACAGCGTAACTACCAATTTATGTGAAAGTAGTTTCTGTGAAGGGGTGATCCAGCTGAAAAATTTTCTGTACCAAATCTCATTGATAGAAATTTACAGAATAAATTTTGATTTATATTTAATACGGTATTTACATTGCAGACATAATCTTGTTTGATATTCGTTATCGTTCGACTTTGGTACGACTTTTCCTAAGGCGCCTTTTCATTAATATTTCAAATAAGTGTCAACCCTGGGTCCACGATATGGTGATAAATTCAAAATTTGAATTTTCACGAGTACTTTAATGGAGTGCACTAAATTTCTTAAATTTCATACACTCAAAAAAGTTTGACAGTTACTACATGTTGTTTGTTGTGCAATCAGTAGTTGTTGTTTTTAACTATAATTGCAGTAGTTTTTCTATGGAGAAATACAGAACAACTGTTGTAACATTGTTATTTAAGAAAAAACGATAAGTACTGGTGGATTATTATTTAATTCGATTCGAAACGGAAATGCCTTCCAACAGAATTTTCACATTAAAAATTAAGTACCAAAAAACAGTTTTTAATGGGGGAAAATATTAAAAACGTTTATGCTAGACTTCCTTGTCAGTATGATTCTCAAACACGTTAATCTAAAAACTATACATATCTTTTCACATTAAATTTAAGTGCTTTTTAAGTGTAAGCAAATAGTATCGCGTATCGCTTTTATCAAGGTGTTTATAAACATATTAATGTAAAAACTAAACATTTCTGTTCACACATGGAGTTGAAGTGTTTAAGTTAAACGTTTCAAAGGTCTATGCTTTAACAATTCTAAACAAAAAATTTTACAAAATTTTCCAAATAGTTATTTTTGCTATAAGAATAATTTTTGGCATTATCCAACGCTAATTACTATTGCTATGAAATGTGTTATTGCCTTGTCCGCCCCAATAGGAAACAAGATGTTTCAATTTTGAATTAAGGGATAATTTTAGGACTATTTTTACATTTTTCTTTCACCGTAATAAATTTTTGGTTCGTCCAGCATTTTGTATAGGAAAAAGCACTTTTTTACTGGGTTTTAATTAAATTTAATTTACGTTTTTTTTAAGTTTCAAACTTGTAATTCACATTAATTGATAACATTAAACTTTAACATATAACGTTTAACAAGGAGTTTTGATTTGAAACCTGATAATTTGAAATGTTTAAGAGCAGAAAAATGTACTGTAAAACATCTCACTTTAACATTGTTTAAGGTATAAACAGGTTTGTATTATCGAGTTAAAACGTATGTGTGAATCTCGTATAAACACCCAGGTAGAAAAATACAAATGGCACAATGTCGGCCCGGTATTGGAGACGGTAGTGCATGTACTGCCAATGCTTCGGATTTTCAACTTTCACTGTACCGGCATGTTGTCGAAATGATAACACCAATAAACGCTTGGCCGTAGTTATATCCCAATGTTGGCGCAGGCTTCAGATTTTATATTTTTTGGTATTATCCCAGTACATTTAATAACACATTTAGTAGTTTGCTAGTAATTTACTGTTATCTTAGTGTACATCACATATTTTTAATGTATTCTTTCGAAACTTCACAAGAAAAGAATGGCGATGTTTCTCTTGCATACATTATTGTGTAATATATGTAAAAATACGTAAAATTTAATTTATTAATTTAATTTAATTTTATTAAATTAAAAAAAGCTCGTTAATTTTCAGAAAACAGTACTGGCAAAGCAAATTTTCAGTAGTAACGGCATTTAGTAAAAAACAGTGCTTTCCCAGTACAATTTTTGTTGTAACGTCGGCAATTTCTACCTGGGCACTTATAGTCATATATTGCAAGTAATAAAGGATTTGTTTCAAAAAACCCTTTAATCACATTTTCATAGTATCGCATATAAATGCGTAACTTTTTTCTCATTTTAATGTAAACAACATAAATTTTATAAAAGGCACACACAAATTTCGTATATTTTACAAAAGATAAAATTATTTCGTAAAACAATCAATGTTTCGTATAATACACACAAAAACTTTGTAGATTTCGTATGTTTAAAGGAAGATTTTCGTGGAGCGATATACTAAAATATTTCGTAAATTTTCTATTTGTCGGGCGTATATATTTTATCTTAACAAATTTTGTCACACTTTATTTTTTACATTAATTTTTGTTAAAATATATTTATGTTAATATTTAAAATTCACTTATAATATTATATATTTACCCCTCAATTCATAAATGCTTTGTAAAGTTATAGCAGGTTTACAAAACGTCATTTTCATACAAAATTTGTTCAATAAACCTACTATAATTTTACAAAGCGTTTATGAATTTAGGGGTTAATTTTCATTTTCTTTTAGTTTATCTATTAAGATTATTCATAATTTTTTAAACTCAAATTTACTTATAAGCATTGCAAAAACTAAGTGGTTCGTTTTGTCAAACGCAGCGCTTTGAGTTACGTTGATTTCTATGTAAAATATTGTTACAACAACAATTTGTATGGAAAATAACGTAACGCAAGTCGTTGCGTTGTATAAAATTACCCTGTAGTTCTCTATTCTAAACTACATTTTATCGTTATTAGTTTATTTAAATTTTTCAGTTTTCATTCTAAACTTTACCACCTTGGATTAATTCTTATTTATTAAAAAAAAGTGATTATTGTATAAAAAGTAAAATATTATTAAACAATAAAATCTGTTACAAGCAAAAATTAGTGGATAAGTAAAATAAATAATAAAAAGAATAAATATTTTATCTATGAGAAAACAATTATTAAAATGAATGTAATGTTTAGTTATTAGTGGCAATTATAAATTATAAAAAAAAAATAATGTATTGTGTAATAAAAACAACAAAAAAAAAATAACAATAATCTGAAATAATAAAAACGAATGTAAAAAACTAAAATTTGCTACTGCGATTGTTTTGTGAATCTATTGTAACAGAAAAGATTAAAAAATATTTTTAATAATATTTTTTATCTTAACTTTTTTTATAACTACTTGGGCTCGGAAGTCCATGTTTATTTTCGTTAGCTGGAGAACAACGTTCAAGAAATCGTCAGAACAACGTTTAACAAATCGTCGTTGACCCATATGCCGAAAAGTCGTTATCCAGAAAAACGATGAAGATACTTTACATTTTTGTATTCAAAATTGGCTGGTACCACAGTCCGCTGATACACAAAAGTCGATAATGGAGATCTAAGATATGAAACACTCATAAAAAAAGTAAGTACAAAAATCTATTAAACCCGTTCTGATTCAAGTGAACTAATTTTTTTATTATTTTGTCTTAAATTTTAGAATTGGACTAATATTTTTTGTAATTTCAATTTAGCCTAACAATTAATTTCATTATTATTTGAACTAACTTTTTAGTAATTTGTGTTTCTGAAGATTGTGCATGCGCAAATATAGGTAATATTTTCAGTTATCCTAGCAGAATTTTGAACTATTTGTACCGGCTTTTTTTATTTTATCTGATTCTGGCGAAAAACGGGTTTCTTCAAACTCTTCGCTAAGACATCTCGAAAACCTGAGGTCGGATATGGATTCAGTGCAGCTCAAAACTCTAGAAAAGTACACTCTGGTCTATAGATTTTTCTCTGTGGACGTGCAATTTCGTAAATAATAAACAAAATACGTAACTCACGCGTGGTTCGTACGTGAATTACGGAACTCACGATGAATTTGCTTTAAGGAACCTTTGTAATCTGTAAAAAAAATTCTATCATCCCATTTTAATTAACTTTTAGTACACTCAGAAAAAAATGTTAGTAGAAAAATTTGTAAACGGCTTTTAATTTCACCTACTATTTTTATACTAATTGTTAGTAAAAATATATACTGTTATAAACATTTTTGATATTCTCATTTTACAAATTACTGAATTTTTAACTTATTTTCGTAGCTGATTTCAAAAACTATTTCCAGTTTTTGAAAACCGTGCTGGTAAAATTATCAAAATATTCTACTAATTAAAAAAAGTGATATGAAAGGATTTTTGTCTTTTTATAAAAAATAAAACTTCTACTTGCGCATTATTAACCCTTTCGACCCCAAAGTTGCCTACAAGCAACTTCGTTGTTATGTGCCTATAACTCCCGTTATATTTATTTTTTTTTTCTAACAAATTTTTTCACTCAGTAGCATTGAAGTTCTACAATACCTGTGTATAATTTCATATAACAGTCTTTGATAGTGTTCATTTGCGAGCTATTTTTCATGGTGTCAACAGACATTTTTTTTCACAGCAAAATTTAAAGAAAAATAAAATTTTTGTTTAAATTAGTCACAAAAATTGTGTGATGAAAAAATTTCAAAAAATCAAAAAATTTTATGTAGAGTTAAGTAATTGAAAAACTATAAAATAAAAATTTTTAAAAAATCTTAACCCGTTCGGGACCGGAAGCATATTAATTTTTGCACTTTAAGTCCAAATATCTCCGCTAGGGGGTGCGGCAAAGCCATAAAAGTAATAAAAAATATTTCTTTGGCATAGATCTACATTCAAAAGAAGTTTGGTCGGAAAATTCCCAGCCATTTAAAGTTGGGGTCGAAAGGGTTAAACAAATTCTCATATTTTACGAAACAATCGACATTAACAATTACTTTCGTTAAATAATAGTTAAAATTCCCGTACATTTTCAGTAGCCATTACAGATTTTTTTTTTTGTTGAGTACAGGTTTATTTCTATGAGTGTACCATTAAAACTAAAAACAATTGTTTACTTAACAGATAACTGACAATGTAATTGTAAAACTTTTCTGTGATCCAAAAAGAGAAATATATATATAATATAGAGAAAATATATTAAGAATATTTAAAACAAAAAGAGCAGTGTGGGACACCAAGAGTGTTTACTTTTCCTACGGAACGTGTTTTTCTCTTGGCAGAGACCCAAAATAACAATAAAAGAAAATGAGATACCAACAAATTTTGCTGATAACGAACTGTGAACACAAAAAATGAAAACAATAGCTGCGAACAGTTTGTTGGTGATCGTGTAACTTTAAAGGTCGTTGTTCGGAAAAAAGAGTGTGCGTATCTATTAAGGAATTTTCAACATTGAGATATTTTTATCAAATTCAGATATATTGTAACCTATTTTCTTGGTGTTGAAAATATTATTGAGTACATAGAACAATGTTCTCAACGACCTGTTTTAATTGATGAATACTAAAATGTAAACACAAATAAATTGTTTACTTTTAGACTTGCAAATAAACATTTTAATTAAACATTAAGTGCAAATAAAAATTTTTGTTTAAAATCTCAAATAAAAATAAATAAAATCAGAGCTGTTTTAAATCATTTATTTAAATTAAATTATTTTAAAAACACAATTGTAAAAAGATTTTTCGTGTTATGTTGTCACTTCAATTAATTTGTGAAAAACCGGAAATCTAATAGAATTGTATTGCACGCATAGTAATTACTAGGGCAAGGAATTCCATGCAAATGCATGTTTTTTCTCGATAGTCCAAAACTAATATGGACTAAATATTTATCCGAATCATCAAATTTAGAACAAAATGGCATCGATTTGTAGTTGCATATTTTTGCATATTTTGTCATAAATGCATATTTTTGCATATTTTGGCTTTAAATGCATATTTGGTGCCTTTTTAATGATTATTTTGTGCTTTTTAATGCTTATTCGTGCATATTTTTCATTTTTAGGAGAATTTTTTATTTTTTAAAAAAATATAAAAAATTGTACGTTGTCATATTTTGATTCAATCAAAATAAACATTCTTAAAACCTTATTGACCTATGGGAAATCTTCGAGTTCTGTGTCTGTTTGCAAAATCACTAACTTAAATATATTTTCAAGTTTTAAGGTGCATTATTTTTGCAAAAATAATAGTTTTTAGTGCATATTTCTTATATTTTTAATGCATATTTTTCTTTTTTAACCGCATATTTTAGGCGCATATTTTCCATTTTTAAGTGCATGAAATTCCTTGCCCTAGTAATTACCTACATCGTCTAGTACACAAATATTTTGAAAATATTTCAATATATCATTAGCAACAATTCCACTACAACTGACTGGCTGCATCGTACTAAATATACATACAAATATTTATAAAGATTGCACTCATACTTAATTTACTTAAATGCAGTAAGTAAAAAATAGTGTAGTACAGGGGTCTCCAAACCTTTTGAGCAGCGTACCAGAAACTTGAGGATCAACCATAGAATATACTTAACAAACAAAATATAAAAAAGATTCGTAAATATGTATATTTAATAATAAATATGCACGAAAAAAATTGTGACCCGCCCCCCCTAGAAATGTGCCTTTGGGTATAAAAATACACCATGCAAAAAATTAAGGTGATCGGATAACGGAAACACGTATAAAAAATATAAAATTTCGTTGAATTTTTAAAATTCTTGTTTAGTTTATATTTGCTGTCAGTTTATATTTGCTACCAATAATAATATTCCCAGTTTGCAAATAAAAATCAGAAACTTTATTGCATTTCCAATGCATAAAATCATAATAACTGGAGAACGGTTTGAAATTTTTACTTCAAATTTTAAATAGGCTGTAGTAATTACACATATGTTTTTAATAGAAAGAAAAAAATTGTTTTGTCAGTTAATTTTACGACATTGTTAGTTATTTTTAATGCATTTGTTAGTTGTTTTTCAACATTTAAAAGCAACAACATTTTTAGTTATTTTAAAGTTAAATATAACTTTATCGCCTTTTTAACTCCATATACTTTTGTTTTAACTGTCATTTGTAGTAGATTCTACCGACAGACTTTTTTGAGTGTACATGTATCATAATTTGTGTAGGTATTTATTTCCTATAAGGCAAGTCTAACCAAGTGTCTTGACATGTAATAAAATGATATCAAGCAATTGCCAAAATGATTTCATCTCAAGTGAAGACAATTTCAATTTTATTGCAATATCATGATATCGCTGACATGCAAGCGGCTCTTGCAATGATGCCTGCCATCAAATGTCACTTTTCGTTTTAATTTTGTAATAAAAAAATAACAGAAAATTTGATAGAAACAAAGAATGGGAAAATTTAATTATTTATTATTTGTAGATAATGTGTGATAAATTTTTGTATTTTTTGAAGAAAAATTTTGATATTTCTTAGCCATGAAATGGTCAAGTGTTCTCCACCACTTTGCAATTGATATCATTTTGACGTTTCTCTGCAATGGTTTTGAAATTTCATATTATATAATTTATTGCATTTGAAGACACCGGGTTATACATGAAATATTATTTGTCACGTCATGTACCCAGCAAAATCTTTCATTGCCAAATAAGTGGGTATACACTCAGAGAATAATGTCGGTAAAATGAACTGTAATTACAATTAAAAAAGTTTACAATGCAATTACATTTCAAATTTACTGATATCGCAGTATTCGGTTAAAAACAACAAATGGCAATTGCTGTGCACACTTTATTAACTGCAATTGCAGTTAATTTTACTGACACAATTCCCTGAGTGCATTGTGATTTTTTTTACTATGTACTTATAACTTGGCGTCAGTACTAGTTATTTTTGTTACATGAAGTCATTTTTATAAACACCTATACTCCCAATAATAAATATGAGCCTTTCTCGGGACAGTCCAAAAACCCATATTATAAGCGACATTTTAGCAGAAATTTTCAGTTAAATCAAGTAAAGTTTCTCTTTAATTCAGCAGTGTATAAAATTTAGCTACACGACTAACAACACTCAGATAAAAAAGTTCGCAAAAAAATTTGTAATCAGTTTCCAACCGCCCTATACTATTTTTATACTGATTTTTAGTACAATTTTTATTTTTAGTAATCATTTTTGCTATTCTCTTATTACAAATTACGGATTTTTGTTTACTAATTTTCGCTGATTTCAGCAAAACATTTTACTAATTTTTCAAAACCGAGTGTTAAATTTAGCAGAAAAATATACTAATTTAAAAAATTTTATTTACAAGAATTCGTTGATTTTTTACAATTCTTGTTTAGTTTATATTTGTTGCTATTGATACAATCTTAGTTTGGAAATAACACCCAGAAAATTGTATGGTATCTCCAATGCATAAAAAGGTAATAACTGGAGAACCGTTTGCAATTTTGACCCCAAATTTCAAGTACGATGAAGTAACGCTTGTTACAATCGAAAGAAAAAAGTTGTTTTTATTAATTTTGTTTTACATTTTACAGTTTATTTTTAGTACACTTTTTTGCTAATTTCAGCAGATTGATTTTAAATTAAAGTTTACAACTTACTGAAATTTACCGTTTTTATATATTGAGGTAACGGTATTTTAAGGGTATCGATATTTAATTTATTTCGGTAACGGCATTTTAAGGATAACGGTATTTAAGTTATTTCGGTAACGGTATTTTATGGATAACGGTATTTAAGTTATTTCGGTAACGGTATTTTAAGGATAACGGTATTTCGGTAATGGTATTTTAGGGGTAACGGTAGTCAGTTGAAAGGGTTTTGAATCGATAACGGTATTGCCTGCCAACCCTGCCTTTTTAACATGTAATGTTAAAACTTTTAAAAATTTTGCGTACCCACTGAAAAGTCTTGCATACGAGTACTACACGCACACCACTGGTTGGAGACCCCTGGTGTAGTATATAAAAAGAAATTAAAAAAAATTATACAACATGTATTGGGTTTAATCAAACCTGTTATCAATCTCAATATGTTCTCAGATTCTCCGTTAAAACTGCTTTGGTCTTGTTTTTTAAATTTCTTTTTTGGTTAAACAAAGAGCAATTTAATTTTTAAGCTCATATAGTACACTAATAGAAAAAGTGTTTTCTAAAGCTACTAAAAATTTGTTCAAAATGACCCTGCAGAAAAAAATGCTTTAATCATCAGAATGTGTTTGCTAAATATTAGTAAGATAAAAACTTCCGCTAATAATAAAAAAAATATATATTAAACAAATAATTAAGCTCGAGGACATATGTAAATAAAATATATTACAACAAAAAGGTCGGCAAAAAACAAATGCATTGTTATATTTATATGTAACAGTTTTATTTTGTTTATTTTGACTTGTTACTTGACAATTGTCATTTGCAATTAAATCTTTAACTTAAATTCATACAACTAAAATTTTGTAGATTTTGCAGATTTTTTCTTCGTGATTTTGTATTACTAATATTTAATAAAGAGATGCTGCTGATTTCAGCTGTTTTTTTTTACCCTTTTTAACAATTAGTAGTTATTTCTGCTATTAGTACAGGTTCATCTCTATGAGTGTAGTGTTTTATATCTTATTGTTTAAAGTGCATTTTTTATTGGTCTATTTAGATATTTATAGAGAAATGTACTCCATTTGTCCCACATACGCAATATATGTTTTGAAAACTGTAACAATTTGTTATAAAAACAATTTCCAAACGATTTCTCCTGAACTGATTTGTGTTAATATAGGATAGTTGTGCTTTGTGATACCAACCACTTAATGACCCAGGAAAATTTTCTATTCCAAAGAATCGGTTGTAGCTATTCACTTTTCATTTACAACCCCTTCTACTGTCGATTCTAACACCGATTATTTTTGTTTGAAATTGTCCCAAAAGCAACCACTTCTATAGCTCCAAAGTGGAACCGGTTGCCATAGAACCAGTTCTGGAACTGATTCTACTTCAGTCATACCTTCCATATGGGATCCCAGGAATTGGTTCCGGAACCAGTTCCATGGAATCGGTTGCAGTGGAACCAGTTGTAGAATAAGTGTGGTTGGCTACCGATTGTAAAAAATTTCCGTGGGGAATCAATATGGTCACAGAGTCGAATACGATGATTCTAAAATAAAAATAATGTATTTTTATACACTTGGAAATTAGTGATTGACAATCGATTTTTATACCCCCCAGCAAAATAAAATAATGTGTAAAGTAATGTGTAGCCATAGGGGCCGATGCATTACTTTACACCTTACTTCACTGATGAATTTTACAGGCGATGAGCCCCAAAGTAATGTATGGGGAGGAAGTGATAAAGTAATTGGTTACCTATGTGGTTACGAGGATGGGAAAAGTAATCATGTAAATCATGCAATACGTAATCAGTAATTGGTGAGTCATTACTTTTTGTTTTGAAATAATGCAGAAGGTAACGAGCTTTGATGAATTCATTAAAAAAAGTATTATTTTCAAAAATTACTTATAAATTCGCGAAAATAAAATTAGTGCTAATTAATTTTTGATTCACAAATCAAAATTTTGTTTTTATTCGCGAATTAATATAAATTTTTTAATTCCGTAAAGGACTCGAGCAGTTAAATTCAAATTAAATAAGGGAAGCAAAAACAAATGTGTCTGTTAACGTGATAATTTTAATTTAGTAATTTTTTCTATTAGTGTATTCATGTATATTTATTATGTTTACCAGTTTCAGCAGGTGCTATTTTACTGCACTATTAACAGACGGAAATTTAAATACTTAATTTTGGCGGTAAATTTAGGTACATTCTCTTTCGAGAATATTTATATTTATTATTCAACACACGCACTATATTCCTTTTAATTAAAAAAATGTTTTTTTGTCTAAACTGCCAAGATAAATACTTTCATTATTACGGTGGCCGAAATTCGATTGGGCTCAACAATATTTTTGAGTTTAAACAAAAAAGGGAAGACTTAAAAAAATCTAAAAACGACAAAATACTCATAATTCGATTAGTCATCAATAGGGCAAGCAATGCAGTTAAAAATTGAAAATATGCGCCTAAAAAAGACAATTATGCATTAAAAATATAAAAAATATGCACTAAAACCGACTATTTTTACCAAAATAACATACTTTAAAACATAAAAATATATGCTAGTTGTTTTGCAAATAAACACAGGACTCAAAGCATTTTCATAGGGCAATTAGGTTTTTAAAAATGTTAATTTTTAAAAATAATGAAAAAAAAAATATTTTGATTGAATCAAAATATGAAAAACGTAACAATTTTTTTGTTTTTACAAATTAAAAAAATGCCACTAAAAATTGAAAATAAGCACAAATATGCATTACAAAATCCCAAAATATACATTACAAAAGCATCAAATTTGCATTTAAGTCAAAATATGCAAAAACATGCATTATTGTTAAAATATGC
The DNA here is from genome assembly GCA_949987735.1 of Leucophora obtusa. NCBI lineage: Eukaryota > Metazoa > Arthropoda > Insecta > Diptera > Anthomyiidae > Leucophora > Leucophora obtusa. Next base: position 13,762,266 of record OX465296.1, read on the forward strand.
AAAAATATCCAAATACAAATCAATGTCAAAAAAGTGCCAAAACTATGCGATATATTAGTCAATAATTTCTTCAAAGTATTCGCCAGACCTAGAAAGAATTTGAGGACAGTCCCCAAATTCAGCAAATGTTTCCATAGTAAACTGTGAATCGAAAAAATATCCCTCAAATATGCGCTGTGCATACATATACGCATGAGTTTTGACAAGTAAAAATTAGCAAGAGCCAAAAACTAGCTGTAGTTTATGCAACGACTTTCGGTGGGTTTCATACTGAAGGTTTAAGAGTTAACTAATAGTTAACCCAAAAATTTGTTGATGTTTTGTGTGCAATTTTTTACATTTTCTTTTGTTTAATAGTTAAGTTAAAGTTAACCTTACTTACTCTCTCAAACTCTGTTAAATCATTCTCTTCTTAATATCGAAAAATATGAATTACACATGTCTGCAAAGGCTAACATTTTTCGATACAAAATGTCAATCATCGAAAGAGAGAGTTGAAAACTGCCTGGTTTATGCTCAGTCTAAATCTCTATATATAAAAGAATAACGTGACTGACTGACTGACTGACTCACTCAACATCGCCCAGCCCAAACCGCTGAAGCTAGGAAGTTGAAATTTGTTATGTAGGTTCCTCTTTCGGGGTAGACGTCCACTAAGACGGGATTTTTGGAAATTCCTACCGGAACGGGCAAAAAGGGGGAAAGTGTCCCCCTTGACGGCCTGCCAAAACCCCTTTGGCTAGAAAGCTGAAATTTAAGATATGTGTTCCTTGGAGTAGGGGCTAACTTTTCTGGAAAGTACTTTCTAGAATTTTGGACAGGGACGTTGTAAAAATGGGGGGAAAAAGGCCCCCCTTGACGGCCTGCCCAAACCGCTGGAGGTAGGAAGTTGAAATTTGGTATAAAGGTTCCTCCACTATCGTAGACATCCACCAAGACGGGATTTTTGGAAATTTTTACAGGGACGGGCAAAAAGGGGAAAAAGTCTCCCCCTTGACGGCCTGCTCAAACTGCTGGAGCTATGAAGTTGAAATTTGGTATGTAGGTTCCTCGACCGGTGTAGACGTCCGTTGAGACGGCATTTTTGGAAATTCTTATCGGGAGGGGCAAAAAGGGGACAAAAAAAGTACCTTTTTCCAAAAAAGTACCTTTTCCCAAAAAAAGTACCTTTTCCCAAAAAAAGTACCTTTTCCCAAAAAAAGTACCTTTTCCCAAAAAAACTACCATTTTCCAAAAAAAGTACCTTTTTCCAAAAAAAGTACCTTTTTCCAAAAAAAGTACCTTTTTCCAAAAAAAGTACCTTTTTCCAAAAAAAGTACCATTTTCCAAAAAAAGTACCTTTTTCCAAAAAAAGTACCTTTTTCCAAAAAAAAGGTACCTTTTTCCAAAAAAAGTACCTTATTCCAAAAAAAGTACCTCTTTCCAAAAAAAGTACCTTTTTCCAAAAAAAGTACCTTTTTCCAAAAAAGTACCTTTTTCCAAAAAAAGTACCTTATTCCAAAAAAAGTACCTCTTTCCAAAAAAAGTACCTTTTTCCAAAAAAAGTACCTTTTTCCAAAAAAAGTACCTTTTTCCAAAAAAAGTACCTTTTTCCAAAAAAAAGTACCTTTTTCCAAAAAAAGTACCTTATTCCAAAAAAAAAGTACCAAAAGAAGTACCTTTTCCAAAAAAGTACCTTTTTCCAAAAAACATACATTTTTCCAAAAAAAAAACACCTTATTAAAAAAAAATACCTTTTCCAAAAAAAGTACAAATAAAGTACTTTGTAAAAACAAAGTATCTTTTTCCAAAAAATTTCGTTTTTCCAAAAAGTACCATTTAAAATAGTATATAATTTCAAAAAAACTACTTTTTTTCCTCCCCCCACGGATATCTCCACTAAAACAAGGTTTCTTGATATTCGGCATAGACGTGCGCTAAGACGGGATTTTTGGAAATTCCAACCGGAACGGGCAAAAAGGGAAAAGTCTCCCCATAAACAGTCTCACAAATTGGAAAAGTGCCTGCCCAAACCACTGGAGGTAAGAAGTTGAAATTTGGTATAAAGGTTCCTCCACTGTAGTAGACATCGACTAAGTTTGTATTTTTGGAATTCCCTACAGGATATCCCAAAAGGAAACTCGGTATGTGAGTTCCTCCTTCTGTGTAGGCGTCCGCTTAGACGGAATTTTTGAAATTCCTATCGGGAGGGGAAATAGGGTAAAAGTCTCCTCCTCACGGCTTGCCCAATCCCTTTTGGCCAACCTAAAATTTTAAATATGTATTCCTTGCAGTAGGACTAACTCACCGGCAACGTAATTTTTCTATTTTGGAACAGGAACATAGTAAAAATGGTGGTTGAAAGGGAAAAATGTCCCCACTAACGGCCTGCCCAAACCGCTTAGGCAATGCAGTTGAAATTTGGTATGAATGTTCCTCATCCATCGCAGATAGCCGCGAAGATGGAATTTTTGTAAATTCCTAAAGGGAGGGGCAAAAAGAAGAAAAGCCTCACCTTGGAGGCCGGTAAAAACCCCTTCGGCTAGAAACCTGAAGCTTAAAATGTGGGTCCCTGGAGTGAGGGCTAACTTATTAGAAAGATACTTTTTTGAATTTTGGACAGGGTCGTTATAAAATGGGGGCTCAAAAAGGGAAAGTTGCCCCTTAACGACCTGTCCAAACTGCTGGAACTAGGAAGCCGAAATTCGGTACTTAAGTTCCTCTCAGCCTGCTCAAACTGCTGGAACTAGGAAGCTGGAATTCCCTGTCGATGGATTTTCGGAAATTCCTACCGAGAGGGGCACAAATAGTAAAAGTTGGCTAGAAACCTGAAATGTAAAACATATGTTACTTGGAGTATGTGCTCACTTACCGAGAAGGTGCTTTTTGGACAGGGACATTGCAAAAATGGGGATTAATGAAGCGAAAAGTGCCGCTTAAAGGCCTGCCCAAACCGCTGGAGGTAGGAAGTTGAAATTTGGTATTAAAGTTCCTCCTCTACTGTAGACATCCGCTAAGATGAGATTTTTGGAAATTTCTACAGGTAGGGTCAAAAACAGGAAAAGTCTCCCCCTTAACGGCCTGGCCAAACTGCTGGAACAAGGGATCTTAAATTCGGTATTTGGGTTCCTTCTCCAACGTTGACGTCCCCTAAGATGGTATTTTTGTAAATTCATACCGGGAGAGGTAAAAAGGGAAAAAACTTCCCCCTTGACGGCCTGGCCAAACTGCTGGATATAGAGACCTAAAATTATGTATGTAGTAGGTTCCTCCTCCAACGCAGACGTCCTCTAAGACGGAATTTTTGAAAATTCCTACCGGGAGGGGTAAAAACGGAATAATTCTCCCCCTTGATGGCCTAACCGAACCCTTCGGCTAGAAACCTGTAATATATAATATGTTTTCCTTGGAGTATGGGCTAACTTATCGACAAGGCATTTCTAGGACTTTGGACAGGAACGTGGTAAAAATGGTGGTTCAAAAGGGGAAAATTGCCCCCCCCCCCCCCCTTAACGTCTGCGTCTTTAGCTAGAAACCTAAAACTTAAAGAACAAGTGTATATGAAACACTAAAATTAAGAAACTAAATAGGAAACGAGTGGGATTGAAACACTACACAAGTGGAATGAAATGGATATAAACGTTGAACGAGTGGAATTGAAATTATAGACATTGCAAATGGATTGGAAGAGGGAATTACCTGTTCAAACACTATCAACGGAATATGAAACTTATGTAGCATTGAAACATACACTCCAAAAAGTTAAACAAATTTTCTGAAAGAGAAAAAACCTTAGAAAAGGAATGGAACTTATGTATTCCGATATTTAAACTTCATGTAACGAAGCACCGGTGGAAGAAACCGACGCAGTAAATTTTCCAACTGAATTTGTGAATTTACTTGAATTGCCAGGTCTACCTTTACATAAACTGGAATTAAAAAAAAAACTTTAAGACACGCTAACAACGTAGCTTTACCCGCTATTTTTAATATTATAAAATGCTTTTCAACCCTGCTTTACGTTATTTATTTTCATTCAAAACACAAATGAACAAAACTACTTACGGGTCTATCTACCTAAGTTCGCACTTTACCAAATTATCTTGACATACACACGTATATTGCAAATTATTATGGATTCATTACTAACAATCCACTCTCATGAGCAAAAGTGATCAAATATTTATTTATTTTAAACCCATTGTTGTGCAGAATTATTTATTTGTGGTGGCTGGGTGAAGGCTTTAAATAAAAAAACGAATTTAATAAAAATTGTGGGGGGCTACGCCCTCCCCCCCTTAACCTTTAAGGCACGCTAACAACGTAGCGGGCTGCGCCCGCTAGTACTGTATAAGATAAGAATTATTTCCATGACGTTTTAGTTTTGAAAATAAAAAAAAATCACATGCAAAATGGATTGGAAAAAATTAATAAAATGGAAAAAATTGCAATTTGATTTACAATTATAAAGACAACTTTTTTAATTGATAACAGTAAATTTGTAAGAGTTTTATAGAAATACAATATCGACGATGCTACAGCAAGAAAAGTCATGTGTTTTAAGGAGAGGAAAACACAGTATATGTATGTCGTCAACTGGCGGCCTTTTTGGGAAGTTAAATATCTGGAGCATATAAAGGGCTTTTTGGATAAAATAATAACACTCATTTCCCAACTGATCATCCGTATTTAGTGTTAAAACTTTCGAAAACCAAAATTTTTTCGCAATAACATCCGCGATTGTGACGTGATAGATAAACCTAGGAAAACATATTTGAAATCGCAGGTATAAATATATCAAGAAACGTGTATTATAGTTCACATCAGTGCTAAAACGAGTAAAAAGCACTAGGTCTAAACATGGACCGATTTTAACCAAAATCGATAGGCTTCGTTCTTGGGCCGACATACACAAACTTATTATACACTCTCCACGTAGTGGTGTATGTGTGGATGCTTAATTAATTTACTCCATTAGTGCTCAAATTAGCGTATCAAGATAAAATAAACTTTTCAATTAAATTATTATGGGAGGACTGCAAGGAAAATTTCAATTTCTCTAAATATGTAAAGCAAAATTGAGGAATGTTGGTGGAAAGTTATGTGTAGACAAGAACATGGCTTGTTTTTAGAAAATATTATTAATGATTACACATACCTTGTTTTGCAAACTTCAAAAGTAATTAAGATATCAAAAAACGGTTTGGTAGGTAGATATAACATACATATATGACCAGTAGGGATTTCGAATGGTGCAATACAAAAAAATTTTAAAATTGCACTTGCTTTATTTTATTGGAACAGCGTCGATATTGATTGATTGCTCGATTTATCTATATTAAAAATAGTTGATTTTTATAATATGTGTTACAAACAAATTAAATGATTTGAATTATATCTGTGGACTTTTGACAAAAGCACTTATTTTAACAACACACATATTTCGGGAGAGACTTTTTTATCGTTTCATAAAAGTTTTGTATATAAATGTTCTACCAAATTTTAGAAGCATATGTTATAAAATGATGATATAGACTTGCTTTTAATTTGCTAATTTTATCTTCTTCATAATAGTTTCGTTGAAAAATTATAAAAACTAAAAAATTATTTGAACTTTTACAACTTATTTGACTTAAATTACATTAACAAAAACTTTTGAAAAAAATTAAGAACTTAAGTATAAACCAATTGTTTTGCCAAAAATAAATAGGAATTCGCTTATCCTTACACTCGTAAGAAAAAGTTAGTACAAAAGTCTGTCAAATGCGTTCCGATTAAGTTTAACTAATTTTTCTGTTATCTTCTCTAAAAAAGCCCGTACAAATAGGTAAAAATTCTACTAAAATGACAGGAAATAGTACATGTATTTGCGCCAGCACAATTTTGACCTATTTGTACGGAATTTTTTTTATTAGTGTACAGCATTTATTGCACCTTTCTGTATTGGTGCACGTTACAATTTATAATATTCTTTCTAAAATTTAGTTTTTGAAAAAATCGATGATATAAAAAATGCCTTATGTTATTCTCATAGAAATAAATCTGTAAAAATAACAGAAAAAGTAACTAAAAATTAGTTAAAAATGATACTGCAGAAAAAACTGTTAAATTAGCAGATTTTTTTTTTTTTTTGCTAAATACTAGTAAAATAAGAACAGCAAAAATAAAACTGTTAAATTTATAGAATTTTAGTTATATTTAAGTTAACTATTAGTTAATTGAAAATGAAAAATTGTACTGTAAAATCTGCAAAAATTTTGCTAAATATTAGTAGAATAAAAATAGCAAAATCAAACTGTTATATTTACAAAATTTTTGTTATTTTTAGGATAAATTTAGTTGAATGCAAATAGTAGTCTATTCTGCTAAAATCAGCAGAAGTATTTGCTAAAAAAATTGAATGCACATTTGTTGTTGTTTCTGCTATAAAATTTGCATTTAACTGTCGGCTAAATTTTAACTAGACATTCAGTAATCGGGCCCAAGTATTCGACAAATTATGAGCTTTTTTGAAAACTATATTACGAATTATTTTTAAATGATTAAATTAACAGATCTCTCTTAAATTCCAAACTTTATATACATGGATTATCTAAACATTTCCTCGACCGGCCTGCGAAATGTCACATGTGTTTTTTAATAGATTTTCTGGAGAGCGAAAAAACTGTTACAAAATCTACTTTTAAGATATTTTATTGGCATCATATGCCTTAATAATTCACAACCTTATTTAGTAAAATCATCATTAAGGCATATGATGCCAATGAAATATCTTAAAAGTAGATTTGGTAACAGGTTTTTCGCTCTCCTGAAAATTTATTAAAAAACACATGTGACATTTTGCAGGCCGGTCGACGATTTGGTTTTTAAACTTCTAGGTACTTATAAATTTATTTATATTGTTCGATTTTTTGTATTTTATTGCTAAACCCACAAAAAATGTGATTTTTTTAAGAAAAATTAATGAAATAAAATTATTTAAATTATTCGAGTTACTCGAGTAATCTTACACGATTAATCGAGTAATTTAAAAACCTAAAATCGAGTTACTCGATTACTCGAACAAAGCCAAACCCGAGCAATTTGAAAAGTACCTACTTTTCAAATTCCATACAAATTTTTAATAAACAACTCAAAGTTTTTAAAAACTACTAGTCATTAGTTATAGCATTAATTGAGCTTTAAATTGCACTAAAATTTAAACCTTTTTTAATACCGACCTTCAACATTCAAATGTTTCATAAAAGCTTTTTTTAAGGGTTGGCCAGAACATAAAAACATATTAAAGCTTTTGTGTTGACAGTAAATATCATGGTTGGCAAACACAAACCATAAAATTATATAACGATTTAAAACCCTTTCAATTGACTACCGTTTACCCTTAAATACCACTGACGAAACAACTTAAATTACCGTTAACCCAAAAATACCATATCGATTACTCTAAATCGTTAACCCCAAAATACCTTAATGAAATAATTTAAAATACCGTTCAGCTTAAAATATTTTAACGAAATATGTTTTAATTTTTATTTTTATGAAACAGTCAAATCGAGTTTCAATTACGAAATTGATAATATCAATTATATTTTAATTGATTTTGCACCTTTCACGAAAATGATACTATCAATTACTAAAAATAGTGTACGATTAATTGAAAAAATTAAACTGATTCAAATAAGAATATATTTGTTTAAAAACAAATTTTATTTTAAACAAATCTTTAATTAGATGATTTAACCCTTAAATGCATTATCTATTCGATTTTAACCATTTTATATATGATTTCTAAAGGCGTGTACACTTCAAGAAATATACCAAAAAAAATTTATTTTTTAAAAAAAGGTGATTTTTATTGAAAAATATGGTTTTTTGCCAAATAGCTAAATTGTGATTATTTTAACGTGTATATATTTATACATTTATTGTGTATGAATTTTATTGCGAGAATACCACTTTAAATATTTAAACAAATATTTTTGAATATTACACTTAAAAAAAAAAAAAACCCGTATTTTATATTTTTCACAAATATACAGAGCAAAACCAAGATTTTTACTCTAACTGTTTAAAATTTCTGCGCTAAACTATAGGAACACTATGTACAGAAGGGGCCTCTAATGGCCCCTTCTGTACATAAGGGCCGGTATTTCAAGTTACGATGTAACTTGAAATACCGTTAATCTTAAAATCCCCTAACGATATACTTTTATAATACCGTTATCCATTTTCACTAACCTTATAAATCGGTTGCCAACCCTGGTATATATTGATGTTTATAACCTATACCACTAGGTGGGCAGTGTCTAATGAGTTTGTGCTGATGTTTGTAACACAAAAACATAATTTTAAGTCGATTTAGCTGCTAAATGTTTAAACCTTGTGTCCATATAAATATTCGCAAATTTTTTCTCTTATGCTTGTGCGAACGCTACGGGCCACAATATAAAGATATTTTAATGGGCTCAAGAACAAAGTCTATTGAATTTAAAAAGAATAGGTTTATCTTTGGGCCTAGCGCTCATATGGACTTCATTCCTACACTTAACATAGGGCATACATACACTTAACATTAGGAAAAATAAATTCTTATTGATATTCTAATTTTTTTAGCATTTTGTAAACACATTTTGACACAATTCCATTTGTACCCATTCATATTTCTGATTCAAACATTAGTTGACGTTTAAACAGACTGATTTAGGGTATCATATAGTCGACGTGCCAGACTTTGACTTTCTTACTCGTTTTAGTTTGACATTTTTCTTAACATCTGCTTATAATTCTTTTAATAAAATGCAGGCATTGTTCTTAAAAAAAATTTGTTTAATATTAACAAGTAATTAATGTAAATATTTAATTTAAATAATTATTTTATATATTTTTTTCTCTTTTCAGAATGTAAAAAACTATTACAAAGTATTGAATGGTGATTCTATTAAGCACCAGTCCCTTAAAGGATTTATTTCTTTAAGACAAATAAAAACAAATCGCAAACCACACATACTTAAAATATGGAATGTTTTAAGAAATTAAGAAATCGTTTTCGTACATCGAAAATTCCCGATGATGTAGATGATGGTCTGGAAACATTGGGTGAATATCGTATGCGATGGCGTTCAGTGCGAGTTATATATTTTACCATGTTCCTTATGTCATTGGGTTTTAGTATTATATTGACGGGTATATGGCCCTATTTAAATAAGGTAATAATTTCAATTGAAAACTGCAAAATATTTGTAAATTTTAATTAGACTATTTTTCTTAGCTAGATCCTTCTGCTGGCAAGGAGTTTATGGGTTATATTGTTGCCGCCAATCCTTTGGGTCAAATGATTTTTAGCCCAATATTTGGTTGGTGGAGTAATAAAATTGGCACTATACGTTTACCATTGCTTTGCTCTTTAGCTCTTTTTACCGTAGCCAGTGCCATTTATTCATCATTGGAATTACGGCCAGATAATGTGAAATATTGGATGTTTACGTCTCGCTTTTTAATTGGTGTAAGCTCCGCAAATATTGCAGTTTGTCGCTCATATTTATCAGCTGCTACCAGACTGAGTGAACGCACAAAGGCTGTGTCTATGGTTTCATTAGCCCAAGTTTTGGGATTTATAATAGGTCCTGGTTTGCAGGCTTTAGTTACGCCATTGGGTAGTAATGGTTACACTTGGTTTTGGGGAGGTATGGTATTCAATATGTACACCGCTTGCGGTTGGATAAATGTAGTTATGAGCATTGGAAATTTTATAATGTTTTTACCGGCAATATTTGAGGTAAGTTTATTCATTTCTGTAATAAGCTATACACTCAAAATAATAGTCTGTAAAAATAGCTAACAAATTAGGTAATTTTTACTCTTTTTCGGCATTAGATAAAATCATTTACAATTATTGTAAATAACAAGACTGATAAAATGTAAAGTAGTAAAATTACTGCTTCATTTGTGGAGACAACATATTGACCCTCCAACGAAATTTAAACTATGGGTGAGTTCCTAAACGTCAAAACACATTGCAGTGATGCGGTTTTACTACTGTTTCGATACAAAGCAAACAAGTGTGTTGTTTACTTTGTAATAAAAACACTGCATATTTTTTACGTTTAGAAACACTTTTTTGCAATTAGTTCCTTTGAAAATGGTAAAAAATATTATTTTGGAAAATTTGATGGGATTGTTGGAAGAAACACCTCAAAATAATTTAATAAAAAAAATATTTCCTTACTTTTCATTCGCCATCGTTATATTTGCACTTTATTTTTTATAAATGTCAACAAAGCATCAACAAAATTAGTGATGCACAGTTTGCGTTTTGTATGCGCATCGATAACTTTTATTATACATTTTGGGATGTATGACATTGTCAACGTTTACACGGTTGCATTTAGGAATGCATGACTTTGTTCAGTTGCATTGCAAATGACGTTTTGGAACTCACCCTATATGTTAAACTTTTTTTTTAAATTTCGGTTTGTTGATTTAGACAACAATGGCCGAAGAAGTTCATCTGGAAAATCAGTGCTCAAAGAAACCGTTCACCAAGATTATACTTTAGAAGTTGACGATTTTCTCTTTACGAAAATTGCGAAATTTGACAAAAACATACATGCCATAACTTCAATATACTTTGAACGAATTCATACATTTTGGTATTTATATAAATTATATTCGTTTGCCAAATATCATAAAAATCCTTTTGCCCCTTTTCAAGTTGAGAGTATGCCCTTTAAGTGTTGTGTTAAAATGCGTTTTTTCTTTTCGAGATTAGGATTTCTCGAACAATTCCAAAATAATATTCGGATTCAGCTCGCCAAAGACCTTAGGTTCTAGAAAATGTGAAATTGTAAATTTGTAATATTGCCTAAAAGGTTTACAGTGCGTAAAGACAGTCAGCCTTGCGCATTAAAGGACTGTTTTAGTACTCTAAAGGAAATTTGATCCATAAGTGATTAACCGACCGCTATTTGAAAAGGGGTGATATGACTACGTTATAAATAATGCGGCAATCTTGTGCCATATTTAAAATTTCGGATAAAAACATAGCGCCATCTATTGGTTCAAAGCAAACGCATTAAAATATTTGATTTAAAAAAAATTAAGTTACAACTTAACAATCATATTTCAAAAAATTGTAATACTCGTATGTGCTTTGTTAAATCAAACATTTCTTTTAACAAAAAACAAATAGGATTTGTTAAATTAAGTTACTCTCTTATTACTTTGAGTGTACCGTAGAGATGTCAAGTATTCGACCTATTTGAAAACCCGGGTTTTGAATACTTTCAAAAACTGCCTTTTTCAAAAAACCTGTTTACGTTTTATTCAAAGCCGGTTCGAATAAGATTGTGACTTTCCAATGAAAGTACACAAATAGAAGTCTGTAAAAATTTTAGTTAAAACTACTAAAAATTTGTTAGAAATTACCATAGATGGAAATGGACCTTGTAGAAAAACTGCTAAAATTAGCAGATAATTTTTGTTAATTTTAGTAAGATAGGGACAGCGAAAACAAAACCGTTAAATATACAGAATTTCAGTTGCACTTTAGTTAAATTTTAGTTAATAGAAAATAAACTTTACCTGTTAAAATCAGAAAAATATTTACTAAATACATAATTAGTAGACTAAAAAATTACAAAAAATTTAAATTTTTTTTGGATTTGTTGATTTGTCTAGTCTTATGAAATCAGCAGTTTAGTATTTTTTTTAGCAAATATTTCTATAGATTTTAGCTGAATATACTGCTATTTGCATTCAACTAAATTTAACTTAAAGATAATTTTGTAAATATAACAATTTGTTTTTGCTATTTTCAGTCTACTAATATTTAGTTTTTGTCATTTTCAATTAACTAAAAATTAACTCAACTATAACTAATATTCTGTAACTTTAAGTTTTTTTTGCTGTTCTTACTAGTATTTAGCAAAAATCTGCTAATTTTAGTAGTTTTTTTCTGCAAGGTAATTTTAAACTAATTTTAGTAACTTTTTCTACTATTTTTACATGTTTATTTCTATGAGTGTAATGAATTCGTGATTTTTAAAGTTTTTAGTAGAATTTCATGGCTTCGTACACAGTGCAAAATTTTTTCGCTGTTAACAAAGTACTGGGTATTAGTCAAAAATATATAGTCCCAGTTGGAGAAAAGCAAAATAAAAAAAAACAATACTCCTTTGATTTATTGAGAGCAAAAACGGAAAAATATTAAAAAACGCCGGTTAGTCAAATAATTAGGAAACTCGGTTTGACAACTATACTGTAATAATCATATTTTATTACATTTGACAACTATACTGTATTTTATTTTTTTAATTTTTAAGGAACGAAAAGTAGCTGCCCGTGAAATAATGATAATGCAAGGTAAAACATCAGAAAAGGAAACATGGAAGTCCATAAAACCAGACTACATATCAGCATGGACTTTAATAGTGGCATTTTTTGTATTAGTATTTAATTTTGTGTTACTTGAAACGTAAATTTAAAATCCTTTGTCAAAAGTTTAAAAATTACAAGTACGATTTTGAATTTTCATTTCAGTTTGGGTACTTCTTTAACTATGGATCAATTCGCTTGGTCAAATGATGAAGCTTTATGGTATATGGGCATATTAATGTCGGTGGGTGCTATAATTGCTCTTATTACCTTTGTGGCTATAAATCCCCTATGTAAAGTATTTCCGGAAAATCAAGTGTTAATATGGGGTGGTTTTTCTTTAATGGTATTAGGACGCATTCTTTACATACCCTGGGGTGATGGGCCTCCAAAAATTGCCGAAGTTTATAATGTTACTATACCATTGACAGGCAACACCACAACAGATCTTTCACCCGATAATGAAATATTCTTGGGCTGTCCAAAAACACAAGCCTGGTGTGAAACCACACCAGCTTTAACGTTATCACAATTTTTAATTGGTTATGGTTTCACTTCAATCGGTTATCCCATTGGTGTGACATTAATACAAACAATATTTTCTAAGGTATTGGGTCCAAGACCTCAAGGAGTATGGATGGGTTTAATGACTGGTTCTGGTTGTTTATCTCGAGTTATGGGACCAGTTTTTGTAGGTTCCATATACACTAGATTGGGCACAAATTGGACATTTGGTTTTACTTCTATAATGATGTTCGTTTCTATGATATGGTTATTAGTTGAAAGGTATTGTAGATATTACTTAATTAACATTTTAATATCATATAATAATTCTGTATTTGCATTTTCTAGAAAACGTTTAATCCCTCCAACCTTTGAACATCCCCAACCCGTAGAATTGAAAAATTTAAGTACATCTAAATCGGAAAATGGCATATCAGTTACAGATCCAAATAAAGATATTGAGGCCAATTCAAATGGCCATGCTCAAGAGGATGCAAAATTGTTAAATAATAAGAAGACGGTCACTATTGTGGCGACGGAGGGAAAATAAAATTGTACATATGTATATTTTCTTAAGTATTTCTTGATAGAGGAAATTATAAAGTTTTAAGTTATATATTTGTTAAAGTATGTATAGTATTATTTTATAATTAACTGCCTTTAAGAATTAACAAAAATAGTTAAGTTTATTTTTTTACAGTAAAAAAGTTAAAAAATGTGTGTTCAAACTAGGTTATTGTGACATTAAAATAAAATTGTTTAAAATTATTTACTCCAAATAAAACGTCAGTGGAAAATACTTAAAAATCATTTACATTTTTCCGGATTAAAATAAAATCATTTTTATAAAAATCCAGAAAAACTGGTTTACATGAAGATAATTTTTTTTTATCCAAAGATGATACTATCACGGAGTTATCATTGGGGTTAAGGTTTGTACAATTTTTCTACCGTTTTGTTCTCTCTTAAAACTTTTTGTCTTAAAGGCTAATTTAATTGTTTAATTAAACTCCTATTAAATTCAAAAGATTTTTGTGAATAAAAACCTTAGTTATTAAAATATGGGTAATTTTTCAAAATAAATTCAATAAAAATTAGCTAAAAAAATTTTAAAACTTAGTAATGATAACCCAGGTAGAAAATTACAAAGGGGCCAGCACTGGCAAAGCACCTAAATGGGTGGTATGAGTGCTTGTTGATACCTCCGTTCCACGGTGGTGCCAATGCTTTACCAAGCTCTGGGAAAGCACCCATAAACATAAAAATCAAATGCTTTGCCAACGCTCAAATAAAAAAATTAAAGTATTGAGATAGCACCAAGAAACATAAAAATCAAGTGTTTTCCCTGCCACCAAATTATGAGCCCTCATAACTGAAGAATTTTAAATTACTCTAAAAATAAACGATTCTTGGAGTTATTGTATTGTGGAGTCAAAAATTATTTAAATATTCACTCTTTTGGAGTTTCTTTTTCAAAAACAAAATAATGTTATAGGAAAACAAGTGCTGGGAATTCACCCTTTTAAAGCGTTGGGAAGGCGTCCAAATTTATTGCTTTGACAGTACTTCTTTTTGTAAGACCGCGGTCTACTTGTGCTTAGGCAGTGCTTCTTTTTTGTTACCACACATAATTTCCCCTGGGAAGTTTGAAATAATAACAAAATGTCCATTCTTTTTCATTGGCTTGGAAACCCTCATATACGGGATATTTCATGACGATGCGAAACATCATGCCGTCAAAATAAGGGATGAGTGCGTTAATTTTAATTTTAAAAATTTGATATCACATTTGTATTCAGCAACTTAAAAAACCACCGAGTAATTGAGAATTTGGTATTTTTTAAACTAAGATTAAAGGTATTCTACATCCTAAAAACTTGGCCCCAAACATTGTTTATTTTTTCTATGCTAGCTAGAGAATTTTGTTATCGCTGTGCCAGGATTTGAACCCGCGACCCTCTGCTTATCAGGTTGAAAACTTTCCCTGCAACCCCCATACTAAAAATCAACTTTCTATAACTTGTAAAAGAAAACTTCGAAATACCGTATATACACAGAAAAAAGAGTAGGCACCAACAAAGGGAATTTGTAAAAGCAATCACATTTTCTTTTAAACTGAAATTTTATTCCCAACAATTTTTTGTTTGAAATATTTGTAACTCGTTTTTAAATTGTTATCTTTCATATAAAAATTGTTTAAAAATAAAAATTCAAAGTTACAAAAAAAAAATAATTTTTTTTGGATTTACAAAATTCTTTGTTGGTGCCTTTTTACTAAGTTTTTTTTTGTATTTACAAATTTGGTATAAGGTGTTTAAAAATTTAATTAGAATTTTGTAAATTCTTTCTGTGTAGATTACGTCTTTGGATGTTGTTCATAAAAACTTTGTAAAGTATAACTCTTAGTACAAAATGTTATTCATTTAGATGGAGTACTACTTATTTTCAGGGAATATAATCTGAATTTGATTACACTATGCGACAGTAAAAATCGGGATGGGATGAAACCAACGGGAAATGTTATATCGGTCAAAAACAAGTTATACGTGTCCCGGCGTTTCGCTGGGTCACCCCTAGGAATCAAGATATATCTTTTTTTGACATAACTCGAGAACCACTAGTCCGATTTTGCTCAAACAATTTTAAAAAAATTAAAAATTACAATTCCTTTAATCTGTTCATATAACGTTTTTCTATATACTCAACAGTTTTGCCGGTAAAAATAAATGTTTGTTACCGCTACCATAAAAATCAATAACCTTTTGTTTATTACTTTTTTTTAATATTTTAGGCAAAAAATAT
Organism: Leucophora obtusa; assembly: GCA_949987735.1. Lineage (NCBI taxonomy): Eukaryota > Metazoa > Arthropoda > Insecta > Diptera > Anthomyiidae > Leucophora > Leucophora obtusa. The sequence continues at coordinate 13,777,923 of OX465296.1, forward strand.
TTTTTTCTTCATACATTTATTTTTACCGGCGAAACTGTTGAGTATATAGAAAAACGTTATATGGACAGATTAAAGGAAATGTAATTTTTAATTTTTTTAAAATTGTTTGAGCAAAATCGGACTAGTGGTTCTCGAGTTATGTCAAAAAAAGACCACCAAAGGTCAAATCGATATATCTCGATTCCTAGGGGTGACCCAGCGAAACGCCGGGACACGTATAACTTCTTTTTTACCGATATAACTTTCCCCGGTAGTTTGAACCCTTCCCGATCTCTGACCCCTACCATTTGTCTCACAGTGTTATCGGCGCCAGCAAAAACATGGTGTCAACTACTTACAAGGCTATTTACTTTAATGGGTACTCATTACCCTCTCCCTTACAAGGAGCAAAAAAAAAATGAGTACCCATTACTTTTGGGGCATCGCAAACACAAGTTATTAAGCGAGTAAATACCCAGTCAGAAAAATACAAACATGAAAGCGATGGCAAAGCACTTAACCAGGTGCTACAAGTGCTGACAAAAAGTGCTTTCCCATTCCCAAAATGATAACACCATTAGACAAAAGGTCCGGTTATTCTAAAAGCGCCGGAAAAGCACTGGAAGAACAAAATTTTTGAACGTTGGCAAAACGCTGGCAAAATATATTTTGGAAAATAAAATTTAAAAAAAGTTGATATGTATTTTCTTGGTCCTATCGTGGTTTGAACCCAGGGGGTAACCGCGTAACTCGGTTCGAAAAAAAATTTTCGAATTCGTAAATCTTGCAATTATTGTTAAAAATATAATTCTGTATAAAAATTCGACTTTTCAATTTATTTTTATCCTAAACCTTGTACCCTACACATAAAAATTCAAAAAGTAAGATTTTTGCTAAAACTTTTCTATTTACGAAAGGTACAAAATTTACGAATTCGAAAATTTTTTTAGAATCGAATTACGCGGTAACCCCCCTGGCCGTCAGATTAGCAGACGACAGCTCTACCAACTGACCTAACGAGACATATAGTACTTGGTGGCTAAACACCTAAATGAGTGCACTCACAAAAGTTTGTCGGTAGAATCTACTGAAAATGACATTTACAACAAAGGTATATGCAATTAAAAAGGCGACAAAGGTATTTACCTTTAAAATAACTAAAACTTTTGTTAGCTTTAACTGTTGAAAAATAACTAACAAATGCATTAAAAATAACTACCAATGTCGTAAAATTTTCACTACAAAAATTTCAAAACAACTGACAAAATCGGTAAAAACTACTGTTTTTTACAGTCAATTCTTTTTGTTTATAAAAGTATATTTCAATAAAAAAATATTTTTTTTCTTTCGATTACAAAAATATGTGTTATTACTTCAGCCTATTTAAAATTTGAAGAAAAAATTCCAAATCGTTCTCCAGTTATTATGTTTTTATGCATTGGAGATACAATACAAGTTTCTGATTTTTATTTGCAAACTAGAAAAATATTTTTAAAATTCAACGAAATTTTTTATATTTTAAATAACTAACAAAAACTACTGTTTACTCTGTTTTGGTAGTTGTTTATTATGATATTAATTATTTCGTTAGTTGTTTTCTTAAATAACCGCCATAAAAGTTGTTTTGCTTTTTTCTACAGAAAAACAACTGTAATTACTGCTAAAAACAACAACTACTGATTACTACACAAACAACAGTCATGTAGTAAATATCAAAGTTTTTTGAGTGTGATAACAACTGGACAACTACGGGCTGTGCTAAAATGCTAGCACTGGCAAACAGTTTTTTGGAACTAATATGCCAGCGTTGGGAAAGCAAAAAAAAGTTGATCTTAAAGCAGATTTTTTACAAACAAAAAAATTGATTTTATAAAACAGAAAAATTTTTAAATTAAAAAAAAATTTTTTTTTGCTTGCAACCGGATTTTTTTTAACGAAGCGTCAGCATTTTTTTTAAATCATTGATTCAAAAATTCATCAATTTCTGACTCGGCAGCACTGGATAACCACTGGTTACAAACCTTGGCATCAGTCCATCTTTGCTAGTAAAACAACCACTGGAAAAACGCTTTTTGCAAACGCTGGCAAAGCGTACCAAATGAGTGTTCTGACAGTCATTTATTTGAAACACAGTAGTTACCCAATGGTATGCCAGTGCTTGATTTTTGTACCACTGGCGATTTCTGACTGGGTAGCTTGGTAAGTAGTTGAGACCACAATAATAAATTTAAACTAAAAAGAAGTATGTATTGCATTTGCTTTTATGGTAAACATTTTTACGTTTGCTCCTCTCCGTAAATCACGTTGGTGTTAACACTATAATTAAAGTTTAACTTGTGTTTGATCAAAACAATTTTAGTATTACTACATGCTTATCATCATTATTATTATTATTGTATTACATGGTTGGTAACCAAAACGAAGAGGTATCGGTGAGAGTAATGTTATTTTCGATTATTTCGCTAACGGTATTTTAAGGATGGCTCTATTTCATTTATTTCGGTAACGATATTTAAGGGTTAGCGGTATATACCGTTATATAAAGCGATAGTCAATTGTAAGGTGTTTGAATCGATAACGTTATTTCAACGGTATTGACTGCCAAACCTGTTATATTACAAATTTGCTTAATATTATGTGCGTTCCCGTACGTTACCGCGGGTACCCGCGGGAACCCAAAACAGCCCAAACAACAACAATTTACACACAATTTTGAGTACGGGAATGCCTTTGGGCTAGTTTGTGTAACTTCGGTAAAGTACGGGAACAGACATATGGTTTGTTGGTGATAAGCATATACGTAATTAATAGAAAACAACTAATATATGTATATTTAATACCCCAACAATTTAGTCATAATCCGTAGGTAAAAGTGAGCAGTTAATATAAAAAATCAAATATGGAACGCTGGAATAAACGTATTGCTGTAGTAACTGGTGCTGGTGTTCTGGTATAGGAGCTGCCATTGTTAAAGATCTTTTATCTGGCGGTCTCGTGGTAGCTGCTCTTGCACGCCGCAAAGTTCTTATCGAAGAATATAAAAAGGAATTACCTGAGGATCAACAACAACGTTTACATGCCCTTAAATGTGATGTTTCTTCGTTGAGATCTGTTAATTAAACTTTCGATTGGAGTGAAGCCAATTTAGGTGGTGTCGACATATTAGTTAATAATGCTGGTAAATTTTCTGTGGGCCAAATTTTCACCATGGATATAGCTGAAATTCAATCTATTTTACAAGTCAATGTTATGGGTGTAGTCCATTGTACTCAGCGGGCCTTCAAATTTATGAAAGAGCGTAATTTTGGCGGTCATGTTATATTGATCAATAATGTTTTGGGTCATAGTATAGCACCAGCTATGCAAGGTCCTCCAATGTTCAATATCTATTACCCCAGTAAATATGCTGTGACTGCTAAGAAACGGCGACTAAGGGTCACTTTTATAGTAGTAACTAAGCACGATTTTTATCTCAAGTACTTCTTAAGAAATTATCTTACGAAATATTTAACACAAAAATATAAAACTAGCCCTAAGATAAGATAAGCCTATAAGACCAGCTGGAAAGAAATCTGCATCACACACAGCTCGCTCAGAAGAGGAAAAGCAATAATTCTTCCCCCAAAGTGGTATTTGGTCAATTTATGGATAACAAATTTTTGGCTGAAAATTGTGGTTGACAAAGTCAGATATGTAAATAAAGAAAATTATGTATCTTCTTTTATCTTTTATTTATAACCACTGAAATATATATATATTGTTTAAATTCATTATGTATTTATATAATCAAGTGTATATTATTACAATTATTTATTTTGTTCATTTATATTACCATTTTACAAAATTATTTAAGTGAGTTACTTAAATTACAAGATACGCTTATTTTTTGTGAAGTATTTCTTCTTCGTTTTAGTATATCTTTTTGGAAAAAAATCAAGTTTAAAATTCATATTAAAAACAACAAATTTAATCAAATAAAAAGTAAAAGTAAAAACCGTAAAAAATGAGATTAAACAAAAAAATTATGATTTTTAAAAGAAAATTATTGCATTTGAGCAAAACAAAAAGGTTAATATAAATAACGATAATGACCACAGTAGATCGAATATAAAATTAAAAATATGTGGATGGTACTGCGTATTTCGAGTAGGAATCAAAACATAGAAAATACCTTAAAGCTTCCAGTACGCACTGAATTTCCTCATTTAAATAGAATTTGCAATTTTGAAAATATTTTTTCAATTTAAGTTGAGAAAATTTCAAATGAAAGTAAAGTTTTTTTTTACTTTAAAATGGCGAATGTTAATTTTAGTTGAAAATTTACGCGAATGTAAAAGAAATTTTCTAAATTTTGTTTAAAAAATGTGTAATATTTCAATTTATGTCCCTGGAGAAATCCACTACACAACAGAGTTTAAGTAGCGGTTAAAGAAGTAAAAACATATATGGCTAGTTTTATAATTAGTACTAAGTACGATTTTTGTTTAAAATATTAATTAAAATAGAAATTTCGTTTAAAAATTTCTTACTTAAGTATAATTTTAGAAACAAGTCATAATTAGTTCTGACTATAAAACACAGCATCTAAAAAAAAATCGAAAACTTAAAAATGAAATTTTTAACAAATTTGTTACAATGTGTATTTGTTTTTTATAAAAAAATCCTTTTTGTGAAAACAAAATAAAAAAAAAAGTAAAAACTTGTTTAAAAAAATACGCGTTAATAGTGAAAACTCAACAAAAAGTCACAGCAACAAAGTACAAATACAAAAATAAAGAAGAAAAACTCATCTAGAGAACCTGAGTTTTTAAAACAAATCTCAACGTTTTTCTGCTTTATTATTCAGAGGCACCGATAAACGTGTACGCAACGTATGAGTGGTGGTTGACGATGAAGTTTTACAATTGGCTTTTTCATGAGTTTTCGAGCTGCTATTAATATTTTCTGTAGGAAAACCAGCTATTGATTGACGTCTTGTGGCTACACGTTTTAATAGTGTAGTTGGTGTTGTATTTGTTGAATCCTGTCTTTGATTTAATGCTGTTGTTCGAGTTGTTGTTGAATTGCTAGTATTATTGTTATTGCTGCTATTGGCAGTGGTATTGCTATCATTGCGTTGACGTTTTGAGGCAGGTTGTTGTGTATCTAGATAGTGTTGGGAACGTAATGGGGGAGGATGGAAAAATAGTTTGTTGTAACATAAATTTATAGAGTAACATTTAATTTTTACTTTAAATAGTTTAAAATAATTTTTATTGCAATATTTAAAAAATAACACTTAAAAGACACTAACACCTGATTTTTAAAACAGTGCTGAAAATAAAACAATATTTTCATAGAATTTTTCTAAATTTAAATTGAAATTATGTAAATAACTATTTTTGTAATCTGCAATGATTTGCAATATTTTTTTTTTAACCTGAAAAACGTGAACTCGGACAATATTAAATTGTTATAGAACCTACGAGAGGTCAAAAGGTGCAAAGCAAGAATCTAGAGCAGAGAATCCTGGTTGGAAGGTCCCACTTTTGAAGCACAATAAAGGCATTCTCTCTGTTGGAAAATGCTTCCGCCCCGGATAATCGGGAGATTACGGAATGTATTAAATTTATTAATATTGAAGAGATCACCGAAAACCTAAGGATTTTTTCAGATAGATAGACGGCTCTCTAAGCAATTTCTTCGAAGTCTGTAAGGTAAGATGAGGGGGGTAACCGCGTAACTCGATTCGAAAAAAAATTTTCCAATTCGTAAATCTTGCAAATATTGTTAAAAATATAATTCTGTATAAAAATTCTACTTTTCAATTTATTTTTATCCTAAACCTTGTACACTACACATAAAAATTCAAAAAGTAAGATTTTAGCTAAAACTTTTTTATTTACGAAAGGTACAAAATTTACGAATACGAAAATTTTTTTTTCGAATCGAGTTATGCGGTAACCCCCAGCAGCTTTTCTCGGGTCCAAAGAGGAAATCAATAATAGTACTAAAATTATGAGTTTCAGGGCATTGCAACAAAGCAGAAAATAAGATGGGTGACAAAATTTGACATGAAAATCGACATAAAAACCTTTAATAAAACATTTTCTAAAAAAAAAAAAAAATGAAAATTAAATACCGGTTGGTTGAAAAATTTATGTAGAAACCATAAATTGTTGTTTAAAAAATGTGAACAAATTAATTAATTTCGACTTTATTTATGGTTGCTACATAAATTTTTCAAGCCAACCAGCGTTTTTTAGAAAAAAATGTCATTTTGACACCAGGTCAATTTTGATTTTTTTTCTTGAATATGCTTTATTAAAGTTTTTATGTTGATTGTCATGTCAAATGGCACTTTTTACATTTTAAAAACTTGGGTTCATTTTGACCCCATGTGCCTATAAGGGTTAATTTTTAATTTACTACTACTATATATAAAATTTGGTGTCAACAGACTTATTTGAATAATTTTCACCATATTCCGCAAGAAACAACACAATGTTTCGATATACTTTCAGGAAAAATCGAAAATTTTCAAAAATTTCAACTTTGACCTTGGCAAAGAAAGGGTTCACGCTGTCGGAGTTTTACAAAATTTTCGGAAAACAATCTCTTGTATCAGAATTACAAAAATGATTTTGTTACAGGTATCTAAAAACACAAAATGAATACTAAAAATCTCAAATCGCAAGTTGAAAAAATATACTTTCAGGAAAAATCGAAAATTTTCAAAAATTTCAACTTTGACCTTGGTAAAGAAAGGGTCAACGCTGTCAGAGTTACAAAAATGATTTTGTTACAGCTATCTAAAAACACAAAATGAATACTAAAAATCTCAAATCGCAAGTTGAAAAAATAACGTTCACCCTAATGCTCATACATTTTACTATACATGGACGTGTTGAATCACGTATGCACATGCATGATTTTTTTGCGAACTTTAATTTTCGGCATTAGGTAGCAACTGAGATCTGGTGGGTAAATACTAGAACCCGATACTTGAGGTCAATGGTCCTTGGAGCCAAACATTGGTCCACTCGAGAGAAAAACATTGATGTATCACACTTTAAGATCCGACTGTAAATGCCAAAGAAAAAAAAAATTTTTTTGAAACCTCCTTGCAAAAATAATTTAGATTGGACAATGTACGGAGAAGTTTTTTTTTTTTGAGGTACGGTCCAATGATCATGTATGTTTATATATATTGGGTGTATAACTTAAAATTAGGTATTCACAACAGATGGCGTATCTTTTGCACGTGGTTTGTGTCTTTAATAAACATGTCATTTATTCTCACTTAGTCATTGAGAGAAACAGTGTAAACAAAGTTTTTTTGTTCTTCGAATATGTCGAATTTTGTGCCAACAAGGCATCATTTGCGGGAAGTTTTGCTTTACTTCCTCAATTTGAAAAAAAGTGCAGCTGAAGCACATCGATTGCCCACCGAAGCTTTTCCTGAATATATTCCATCGATTTCAACATGCGAGAGATGGTTTGTGCGATTCAAGTGGTGATTTTGACATGGACGACAAAAACCGCCCAGGTCAAACAAAAAAGTTCGAAGATGATGAATTGGAGGCATTACTCGATGTAGATTATTGTCAAACTCAAGAAGAAAATGCAAAATTATTTGGAGTATCTCAAGCAGTAATTTTAAAACGTTATCAAGCAGCAGGATTCATTCAAAAGCAAGGAAATTGGGTTCCACACGAGTTGAAACCGAGAGATGATTTTGATTTTGCATGTCCAAAATGCTGCTTGAACGCCATAAAAAGAAGTAATTTTTGCATCGAATCACTACTGGCGATGAAAAATGGGTCATTACGACCTCCCGCACAGCAAGAAATCGTATGTGAAGCCCGGCCAACCAGCCAAATCAACGCCAAAGCCGAATATTCATGGCGCCAAGGTAATGATCTGTATTTGGTGAGACCAGAAGGGTCCCATCTATTATTTATTTACAACAATTACTTTAAGTTTTGCATTAAAAATACAAAAATTGTTTTTTTGGACTTTCTATATTTTCATACATATATTTAGTTAGAATGTTCTTCTACCTCAAGTCCAAATTCTAATATGATATCGTCATATTAGATTTTATTTGTTGTTTCAAAAAGGAGTTGATTTATAGCTGGTTTACCAAATCAGACAGTTCATATACGAAAGTACAAAATTCTCGTCCCGTTGATTTTTTGTACCTTATGTAATGTCTCGGTTTGAGTAATAAAGTTATCAGTTTGAGTAATAAAGTTATCAGTTTCTTATTGCGGACAACTGAAGAGTTAGCGTGATGGCTACGAAACAATTGTATTGTCTATCAGGAAAATTATCAACTTTTTTTGAAACAACAAATAAAATCTAATATGACAATATCATATTAGAATTTGGACTTGAGGTAGAAGAATATTCTAACTAAATATATTATTTATTTATTTTTTATTTATTTATTTAGTTGTGTTCTCATATCCTGTACAACAAGATTAAATCTTATAATTAAAGTACAGGAAAACAGTTTGTGAAAAACAGATATTGAAAAATATTTAAAGAAAAACTTAAAATTACAATAAATATGCTTTAGAAACGTAAACTATCTAAAAACCACAAATAGTTGCAAAAATAAATATATTAATTAGACTAACAAATTGTCAATATTGTAGAAAACAAAATTAATTCTGTTTAAAAAATTCAAATAGAAATTGTTTGAAGTTGCTTGCGTTGCTGTTGAGTTGTTGATTGGATGGAAGATCTCTCCAAAGACGTGCGGCATTTATGAAGAAGTGCCATTCAGACACATGATAACTATGTTCAGGTATAATAGTCTTTCTAACCCTTGGGGATAATGCAAATTGAATAATTTCAAAAAGATATAAAGGATTTTTTGTATAAATGATTTTGTGATAAAACAAAAGTACTCGAATTTTTAGAAGACTTTCAAAAGATACTCCATAGAGTTTTATGAGCTGCTGAAATCGGACCAGACGATCACAGGGGACCTGTACCGAACACAATTGATTCGTTTGAAGCGAGTATTGGCAAAACGCCCGGAATATGCGACCAGACATGGTGGAGCCGTATTAATCCCTGAAGACAACGCTCGGCCACATGTTGCAAGACCGGTTGAAAACTATTTAGAAAATAGTGGTTGAGAAGTTTTGCACCACCCGCCTTATAGTCCAGACTTTGCCCCGTCCGACTATCATTTGTTTCTATCGATGCGGCAGGCTCTCAATGGAATACGCTTAACTTCAGAACAGGGTATCCGAATTTGGCTTGATTCGTTCTCAAAAAATGAGCAGTTTTTTTCGCGTGGAATTTATCTGTTGCCAGAAAGATGGGAAAAGGTCATAGCTAACGAAGGCCAATACTTTGAATAAATTTATATTGTACCAAAGTTTCACAATAAATGCCCAAAACTTGCCAAAAAAATCACACATTTCGATTTTCACATCGGATGGTACAATTTTTTATTTCAAAATATACATATTCAAAGGGTATTTAGGACATAATTTAGTCTTGGTAGAAAAAATAAGCTTTTATTGAAATGTATCGATTCTCCTCTTTAATTTGATAATCATATCAACATCTGTGGGCGCTGTTGTATAATGGTTAGCGCGTTGGAGTGTTACACGTTAGGTTGCGGGTTCGATCCCCAAACAAGGCAACATCAATTTATGAAAAATACTAATATGAATGAGTTTTTTCTATCCCTCATAAATATAGCAGCGTCCTCCTTCGGTGTTCCCATAGCACTTAACCCCACCGAAGTAAAATAATATAACAGGGCTATGAACTAAAAAAGCTTCAACAAAGTTCGCCAACTCTTCATCAGATGGCGCGCAACAACTGTTCTAAGATTCAACATCTCGCGCAATTACAGTGTTGCCATATTTGAAGCCCTTCATTTTTCACCACCTTTCACTTCTTCTCTATCCCCTTTCCAAAGGTAGCAACACGTTAATTAATAGGAAGAATTTCCTGAGTGTTGCTCCTCTAAAGAAAAAGGGTTGCTTTTGACCATCCTTTGAAAATGTTAAGCCCTTTAAAAGGACACCAGACGTTATGATGAAAATCGGAGTATGCAATTTTACTATACACTTTCTCTTCTTTAACGTATATATCGATTTTCCATTGGTGACAATGACCGTTGCACGTTGTAATATGTCCGTTCACGTACTTTACATCCCGAAACAGTCCAAAAAACGACAATCTACAAACAAATTTGGTTAAGCTTGGGTTCCCGCAATAAGGGAATTGATTTTGCGGTGTCTTATAGGTAAAATTTTAAATGTTCGCGAGTTTGAATATAATTTGAAATTTGTACAAAATATTGCATTTTCAACACTGTTCTTTTCATAGTTTGTATAATTTAGCACACTTTAATTAAGCTAACTTAATATGTTCCATACAACATCACTATGCATGATTATTATTATTAAGCTCCTGATGAATTTGTGGCAAAATCCCATTGAAGTGATTTTCATGAATATTTAATAAATTTTTAACATCATCATCATTATTATTAACACCGTTAACAACATCAGCACCATCATCAACATTATTATCATCTGCAGCAAAATTGTAAAAGGATATAGAAAAAAGTATAACAAAAAGAAAAACAAACTTTGTTTGGAATTTGAATAATACCAAATCTCATCAAATTTTTGAAAAAGCCATATATGATTGATTGATCGATTGATTTTTGGAATGAATTTTTGAAAGAGTTTCGTTTTTTTTTTCAAAATGACTGATGATGATCATGATGATTTAAAGCAAAGATGTTGGAAGATTCAAATGAAACCCTTTACAATATTCTCTTTTAATAACTGATATACCATTTTTATATTTGTAATGACTTTTAAAGCATGTTGATTGGTATTATAAGATGAAACATGATTGTGGTGTGTTACGCCTTTGTGTTTGTGAAATAAAATCGAACAAATAGAAAAATCAACTTACCCCTTGTGGAAAGTCGTCTTTTAACTGCCAGAGTTTTTATTTCAAGTTCAGTTTTGGACTTTGCTTCTGATTTTTTGTCGCCATTTGCTGTTCTCTTTATACCATTTGGTTTATCTTTAATGTCATCATCCCCTGTAGCAGATTTTCGTGCCACACTTTTGCCATTTGGTAATTTTTCTACTGAACCATTTGCAACAGCACCATTTACATTAGAATTTACACTAGTTCGTTTAATAACTGTACCCGATCTCTTGGAAGGTGGTTGCATAGAACTTTTAGGTTCCTTTGAAGAATTTTCAACTTTATTTTGTGTAGCAGTCAAAGATGAAGGAGTTACTGCTGGTTTTTGGGGTGATTTAAGTTTTTGTTCCTCTTGTTTATGTATACCCACCTCTAACCAATGTTTTAATTGTGCTTCTCGTTGACGGGACATTAATTCTTGGCCCTCACGGTATTTACTTAGAATACCTTGTAATTTTTGTACAACTTTATAGACAGTTTCCGGAGATACCAAACCATAATCGAATAGTGAACACATATGTAAAATAAAATTACGATAAATATTTCTACGTACAATTTCTTGACCATTTGCATCAAGAAACATTTCACATGCCAGAGGCAATTGACAGTCGCCAACATAACCATGTTTCATAACATGTAAATTCCATAATTTCATTAGTTCCTTTTCACCTTCATTAACATCGGTAAATTCATCAATCATTTGGATAGTTTTTTGTCGCAACCATAAGGGATCACTTTCACCTTCCGAATCAATATCAAGCTCTTTGGGATGTACAGGCAGACAGGTTTCAGTGTGATGATAAAGTCTGAAAATGAAGGATAAGGAAACGAAATAGTTTATTTAGATTCGTTAATATTGTGGAAATTTATTTTAAATATTTTATGATAAGAAAGTTATACAAAAGAAGAAAACAAATTTTGTTTAGATTTTATAATATTAAGTGCGTTCCTTTACTTTTTGGGTAAAGTTCGGTAAAATGAGAGTAAGCAAAATATCCTCTCACAAAGGGACAAAATTACCCAAAAGTAAAGGAACGCACAAAATCACTTTTCGAGCCCAAAAATGCATTTCAAAGAAAAATGTGAAATTGCGTATAATTTTAGTTGGAAAAATTGAATAAACACACATTTATTTGCACTTAAAAGTTCTTATCGATTTTGTTCAATTAATTATTATAAATAACACATTTCTTGTGCGTATTGGTTTGTTTAATTTAATTTTATAATTTATTTTCACAATTGTTGTTTTTGGTTATCATTTCATCAGCTGTTAGTTTTACAATTACCAAAGGTATCCGAAGAAAAAGTCTGGGTAACTTTGGTAAAGAGAGAAACACAAATTCACTCTCTTGAACGCTCTCATTTACCCAATTTTCAAGTACGGGAACGCTTTTTGGGAGATTGGGAACCCGCGGTAACGTAAAGGAACGAACCTATTATGAAAAATTACCTGAAATATATTAAATACCCTCTCATTATGAAAATATGTTTTGCCACGCACAAGTAAGTTATCTCATGTTATAATCTCCGATGTAGATGAAATTCGGATATATTGTAGAGAAAACAATTCTATGGCAGGGGTGTCTGAGATTATCGGCCATCCCGGGGATTTAGAAAGTTAGAAGGGAGGTGAAAAATGACCCCATTTTTTTGCTTGTCATTTTTTTCAAAGGAACTATATATACATTTTTGAATGCGAATTTTCAAGGACCTATTTTGTTTTTTGGGACACATGTATTAGTAGCCATATGCTCCTCAATAGAACCTTAGGATAAATATATATATATATTATTACAATAGTACGGCTGTCATAATTACACATAATTAGGTTGTTCATAAGGGGTGTTCTATCTGTTGTATCGTTGTATCGTCCTAACAAAAAACAGAGTTGTTAAAATTTTTATTTGTATTTAACAACGATTTTCTATTCAGTTTTCTATCTGTTAGCACACTCAAACATAGGACACTAAACATACGTAAAAATGTTGTATCGTGCTATTCTCAAATGTTGTATTTTTTCAATTTAATTTTTAACAACTCTGTTTTTTGTTAGGACGATACAACGATACAACAAATAGTACACCCCTTGTGAAAACCCTTAATAATTTTTATAAAGTTTGAGCTGACACGTGTTTTTCTTTGTTCGATATTCCTGCTACTTCTGCTTTTATCGAACTTTTGCCGAAGACCCTTTTTTCCTTTTTTGGTACTTTTTGGTACAACTTGGCAACAATGTGCAAAAACTTAAGCATTATGCATATTAAACTTCCTCTCTATCTAAACATACAGCTGCGGTCAAAAAAATAGCACCAAGCCAAACAAAAATATTCTTCGTTATATATTTTTAATTAGGTTGAACTGATTTCATTGAAAATGTGTGATAAGAAATATAAAAGACTGTGTAACAATATGAAATAAAAAGGATGCATTTGGCTTTTTCTTTTATTATAAATTTTAAACTTAAAAAAAAAAAAAAACTTAAAAAACACTCAGTAAAAAAAAATAGCACTACTGGACAATTTGTATGAAAATTAAATATTTAATCAATGAATAAATTGAAATAAGTTATTAATTGTGAATTCATTATTTATATGACATCTAAAAATAATAAAGATAATATTCATAATAATTAATTAATAATCCTACAACGGATTATTTTTCACAATTTGTTAAATACGTTTGGGATTTTAGCATAATTAATTCCTTTAATGCAATTAATGTATATCCCGATAAAAATAAATATAAAAAACTAATATGCAAGTGATTGTGCATATTTAAATGTTACTGACACTTTAGAAAACATTGTTTTCTATTGTTGTTTATACATGAATGGATGTCACTACATTGTTAGATCTGTCAAAACAACAGAGTAGTATATTGGAAGATGACACAAAGAAAATTGTGGTAAATTTTCTGTTATTGTTTTTTCTTTGATATTTTAAATGTTTAATAACGCTCGTAGACGAGAACAAGAAATTCTCATTGAGTTTGTAATTTAACTTAATAAATATTTCCAGAAATTCTAAAAACGTCGTCCCCTGACGATTTCCTTAGGCAAGAATGAAATCCGGATAAGATAAATAAATAAATAAAATATCACAGCAATTAATTCTTAATGTTACGATCACAGTTGACTTAAGACTTTAGTTCCTTCTCGAAGCTCTGCCGCTAGCATAAATGATGTCGTTTTTGCATTACCTGAACAAATGCTTAACCGTTAATAGTGACAAAACGCTCTTGCGAGAACATTTCATAGTTTTAAGTAAATTTTATTGCATTTACATTCATTTTCTTACAACATCAAACAAATTTTTTTTTATTTATGCTCAGAAACCATATTTTTTATAACTGCGCATTTTTCAGGCATGCAATGCTTTTCATGTTCTATTATTTACAAAATAAATAATAAAATGTTTAATGAAATTTGCAAATAACAATAATAAATTATTTTACCGTTAGTTTTTTTTTTCAATTACATATTACATCAATATTTAATTTTTTAAGAATTTTAGCATGTTTTTCTAAAGAACCGTTGACATTTTGTTTTGGAAAAAAGCACTCTCAGAGAGAATACACTTAGTATAATGATATCGCTTAGTTATGTCCAAATAATAACCGTATAATTTTTGTTTTGTTCAAATGAAAAATAATTTTGTCATTGGTGCTATTTTTATAAATAAATAATTTTTCTGAGTGCTATTAAAAATCTTTTTTTTACATCACTATATGGCAACCCTGTAACAAAAATGTTAAATTTTTTGTCTGTTCCCAACAATTTACACACAATTTTGAGTACGGGAACGCCTTTGGGCTATTTTGGGTAACCGCGGTAAAGTACGGGAACAGACATTTTGTTTGTAAAGCCAAGAGTTCACAATGTTACCTTATTTAATGCGTTATATCGCTCTCATTTAAAAAATTTCTGATCTTAAAAGTACCCAGCAAAAAAAGTCACTACAAAAAAGTTATTTTAAAAGCACTCCCAATAGCATCAACTGATTGTGGAGTAGTTACAATTTATCTCTAACACTGATTTATTTTACACGTGGTGTCCCATGTTGTCAGTAGTTTAACTCAAGGTTGGTTACCGTTATCGTTATAATACCGTTATCGCTAAAATACCGTTTCAAATTGAATATCATTAACGTTACCAATACCTCTAAAAAATTTCTCAATACCGTTATCGTTACCGATACCGTTATTTTTATGGGTAGTTACCGGTATTTTACCGGTATTTATTAATTTGTATAAAAAATGCCAATTTTTAACTTTTTATCTTATAATCTTGAGATATTTTTACAAAAAAATTATAGACAATGATTTTAAGTATTAAAACTACCAGCATTGAATTTATAGGTTATAATCTGTATTTTTAAGACTTCAAAATAAGAATATGCTATGTTTTCATTTGTTTTTAAATAAAATTCTATACCGTTACCGTTATCCTTACCGTTATTCGTTTCGGTAACCAACCTTGGTTTAACTTGAGCATTTTGTTAGTAATTTAAAAGTACATACATAATATTAATAAAGTATGGTTTTTTAGGTATACATTTTCATCACATCAATACGAGTACATTTTGTTTGCATATTTAGAGTGATTTAGAAGTACTCTTTATAATATATAATATAATACATTTTTAAAAGTGATTTAAATTTGCTTTTTATAATGTATGAAATAGCATATTTTAGAGGTAATTTTAATCTTTAGCCCTTACAGAACCCATTTCTGAACCTATTGTGTAACAAAAGCTTCAATTTATTATTATTTGTAGGGCAATATTAAGGAAACACTTCTTTTGCATCTGATTCTATTCGATTAAGTCAAAATCAGACAAAACCAAAATTTTTTTAAATTTTTTTCAAAAGTTTTTTTTTTAAAGAAGTTTAGTCTTTAAATTCAAAAAAGATACGATATTGAATTAAATAAGATTAATACACTAAGAAGGAGTTTTTGGGATGTCAGTTAAACTTGGTTTAGTTAAACCGAAAACGAATTATATCAGCCATTTCAAGTTTATTAACAAAAATTTGCCTGAACAACTTTTTCTCGTTTAGAATTTATGTCTTCATTGAAAGAAAATAAAATAGATTTTAGTAGCAGTGTTCCAGTTATAAACTGCGTTAAACTAAGTTTAAAGATAATCTACATTCTAAAAACTGGGCATATTTAAGTTATATGTAACCCTCTGATTAATTTTTTTTAAAAACATTACTCAAGGAATTTTCAGAAATACTGAAAACATCTTAAATAATATAAATAGATATTTAAATAAAAAAAAATAATACAATCACCAGATTTTCCTAAGTGCAGCAATAATAAAAAAAAAAAGAAAAAGTCGAGAGAGATAAAAATGGTAGCACAAACAAAAAGCTATAACTCATGAATAGCTACATAATCCTTAAGATTTCGCCTAAAGACCTGGGGTGAAAAAGCAAAACCTCTCAGGTATAGAGGTAGATAATTCCATATTCTTAAAAGCCTAATCTGAAATGATCGCTCGAACATAGTAGTATGATGTGTTGGATAAACCAGTTGGGGGTTTCTTTCCGAGTTGGACAAAAGAAAATTGTCAACAATATAGTCCGGAAACCCATTCACATTGCCTTGTAAAAAAATATCAATAACCTCAAACCTACATAATTAACAAAAGAGCACCCAAGAAATTGGATTACATACGGAGTCACATGAGAGCGAAGTCTTAGGCCAAAAACATATCTAATAATTCTATTGAAAATCTTGGTAAACCTATTAAATTCGACACAATATAGTATATGAGGCATCAAACAAATAAAGGAAAGAAAAGCATCGACATTTTACAACTCTACATTAATAAGGGCATCATTATAAATTTGCTGAAGCCGCATATCTATGATTGAAATTTTAGCCTTAAATTCATTAAAGAATCCGAGAACCGTTGGAGGACAGTTTTTCCCCAGACATATTTCGAAGGCGACATTTATAGAACTTTTTATGTATAAGCAAAGGTAAGGGACCAACCTCTGTTAACGAACCTCTTGATTGGTCTGTTTTAAACGATAAAATATGTTAACATTGCAACAAATTTTATTAACATATTTATTTGGTGCACGGTGCAAAAGCATGCGAGCGACTTCATAGAGCCTTAACAATACATTTTAATTGTTAACTTTTATATATTTGCATTTAGTGAAAAGAATTAATATTTGGGTCATAAGTAGTCCAGGAGATTCAATGGGTTCCAATTCTTTATTTCCTTCATTTTTTAAATGGGAACTGTAATTGAAGTATTTTTTAAAATATGTACGAATAATTAAAAAATATGTAAATAATCGTAAATTAATAAAGTATGTTAATAAAATTAACTATTTTGTTGTTTTTTTAGAGATAAAAAATGGAATCTCTAATAAATTCGTAATTTACAAACAAATGGATTTACAAAGAAAAAAACATTATATATACATTTTTGAAAGTTGTTTTAAAGCACATACATTCGAAACAGTAAAAGAGCACTTATCGCTCCATTGTAACCAATTTAAAAGTTGTTTGTTTTGAATGACTTACACATATTTTTGCTCGGTAGGTGGTGGTTAAAAGCAACGAACGGCATTGTAAAACGTGTTAAAAAGCTGTTACTAAAATCGTTTTTTTCTGGAGAAAAACTTTACATTAGCTGCTGTCTCCAATTTTCTTGTAGAAACTTTCCGATATTCCCAAAACAATTTTTCTTCTCATAAAACACTTAAAATTGTTCATTAAACACTTACCTATTATGTCCCGTTATATATGGTCTTTGATTGTTTAAATCATCTTCATCTAATTCTAAAAATTCATCCAAACATGTTTTCTGACGTCTTGGACGGCATACCAATAGATTCGTAACTGTAGTACGTCTAACTGGTCCACATGTTCGGGCAAAAGAACATCCTGAAGGTCCTGCCAAATCGTAGGGTGAACCAGCATAAGAACCATCATAGGCATCATTGATAGTTACATCAATTCTAGCGCCATTTTGTGCTGCCGGTTGATATGTAAAATTAAATCTGGCATGACATAATTTTAAATGTTTCAACAAAGAATATAAACGCATACAATCTAAATTACACCAGGGACATATAACTTCTTGGGTGTATTCTGTTTGTTGCCGGGTATTATTACTGTACAAAAAATTATAAACAATTTGTATTTTTTCAGTTTTAGCTATAGGTTTTAAAGTTGTTATTATATTGTTATTATTATTTTTTGCTGCTCCTTTTTCAGCACATTTGGTTGTAGCTGTTGTTGTTGATCCTTTAATACAGTTGTTATTGTGATTTACTGGTTCATTATTATTGGTGGTATTTGTATTCTCACAATCAATACTACCATTTGTTATTTCAGTAAATGTACTATATTTATCCATATCTGTATTAGAAATATCTTTTGGCAACTCAATGGCTGACCATGTTAAACGAAATTTCAATGTTGGATATTGTGTGAACACATCAAATTTCATTGATATTGGAATGTAATTATCGGGCAGTGTTTCCCAACTACGTTTCTTTGGTGAAAATGATTTAATACTTGATGAATTAAGTTCTTGTAGAGCGGCTTCATAATCACCTTCAGGTATACAGCCAATGTTTTTCTCATAGACGATTAATTCACAGCCATAAAATTTCGTTGATAATTTGGAGCGTTTAGTGGGAGTTTCTGTAAAATTTTTTTAAATTAAATTTAAAGACATTAAGTTGGAGGAAGGCTATTTTATTTTTTAGTAAACAAAATTTGTTCTTCTATAAAATAGTAATTAAGTAAATATTACAAAAGTGTAATGTTTATTTAATTACTATTTTGTATATGTCAATGTCCGAGGCAATGTCCCTGAGGACAATGTCCGGGCACCATTTCGGTCATAGACTTAACTTCCAACTTGGGGGTTATGTCTAAAAATTTTGTGGCACATAATACTCGATGGGGTTTTTGTATGTCACATACATTTTAAAGTAACCCTACAAAATGTATAAAACCATACAAAATAAGACATTTTGGAACTATTTCCTGTTAGATATGAATTTTATTCAAACTCAACTCAAAATTTTACTTTACGTACAAATTTTTTAACGCATTGTGAACTTTGTAATTTGTTTTAATTGCAACTTTATAACCCGTATTACATACAAATTGTTATTACTTTATAGCTAGTTTAGAGAACAAATCTACTTGATTAAAGTTAATCCAACTTTGTAACCTCCATCATGCATATTTTAAAAGTTAAAAGTTTAACTGTAGAGTTAATTTTTTAAATTTGTTTAGAATTTGGCGCCGATAGCGATCCGACTTATGATAAACATGGAAATGAGAAATTTTAATTTCTACATTAGTTGAATTTTTGACTAATTGAAGAATTACAGAATTTTAACAATTTTTTTTTGGATTTGTTTTAAAATTCTACCCCAAAATCATGTATCACACTTATTTTTTGGCCTTTATTTTATTTTTCAACTCCTAAAGGGAAGACAAAAAATCCCAATTCACTGAATGGTAGTGTACATGTTGGGTGTTAAGTTTTTTGACTAAGAAAAATAATTAATGTGTATTTTATTAAAGTATAAAAAATAGACTTAAGTATATTGAAATTGAATGTATTAATTTTTTTTTGGGTGTTGGCACTTTATCCTAAAGGCCTTGTCTTTTTATAATTGAAACAAGTATAATGGTTGTGAAGGGTAGAAATGATTCCGCCCATTGTAATATTTCACATTGTTACTTTAATTCTGCTCAGAATAAACGATATTTTACAGCGTCCACATCTACTATTTTCAGGTACTGGTGATATGAATTACGTGATTTTTAAATTTATACAATAACAAGCAGACAAACGGATATGACTAAATCGTTGTTAAGTCTAAATGGTCAATTTCTGTAAACTAGTGTAATTAAAAAATAATTAAATAAAATCTCACTCACCTTCATTAACACCGCCCCCATTAGCAACAACTTCTTGACCCGAAGGTGTAACTTTAATACGAAATAATAACTTATATATAGTATGTTGATCACCCAAGGGGTGTATAGATTGTGCAGGTATTGAAATGGCAGTGAAATGTTGCAGATTATCAAGTGGATTATAAATAACATTGGAGCTGTAAGTCTTAAAATAAAAAACACAAATAAAAATTTAAAAACATAAAATGTTTTTTAAAATGCCTACCAAAACTTCTTGAAAGTCCGAGGTACTGTCTTTGCGTTTACTTTTAGTTATTTTATACAATGTAGACTCCACAGTAACCTCATCACCCTCGTGCCAAGAATGTTCGGTACTGGGATTTTTCTCAAACAAACCATTATAAATAATATTGAGATAATTATTAGTAACAGTTTGTGTTTTTTGTGTTAGAACATCTAGCATGGAGTTGATTTTAAATGTGGTGCGTTTTTTATGATTACGAGACATGCGTTCCTTCATGTAGCTAAGAGTACGTTGTAGAAATATGGGACTAGTACCATGACGATTACGTAGGAAACGATAAATTTGTGTAGGTTCTATTATGGAAAAATATAATAAAAATCTATATAATATTGTTGACATGTCGCTAAAACTTACTTTCAAAAGCCTGTAAAAAGAGTTCCTGCTCTTGTTGGTGGCCATTGAGTTTAATTTCTGTCGCAGCGGGCGCCGACGCTGAAGTCGCTGCTACTGTTGTAATTGCCTGTTGTCCTATAGACGCCTCATTGGTACTATTACCGTTTATAGCATTTTGATGATTATTATTTGTTTGTGTATTCGAATTATTATTATGATTTGTTGTGGAAACATTTAAAGCAGTAGCCACAGCTTCCTTTGTTTCCTTTTCCCGTTTTTTCTGCGATGGCATTTTCTTCATTTTTTTTGCACTTAAAACACACACACTTGTAAACCAACGCTACGCCGCTTCTTCTTCGTAACCTTTTTTTTAATGTTCTTAACACTTCAATACCCGCACAACATAAATTTGATTTTTCAGTTTAAATTTTTTTACAAATTTTTATAATTCCACTTTAATTTTCTAATGCAGCTATTGATTAAATCAATTAAATAGTTTGTTATACAATTTTCTTTAAACTATCAATAGAAATTGTATAAAAATAAAAATGCTATACGGCGCGAAAATTTTTCTCACGCATTTCTGCAAAGTTTGTAGAGATGTGTCTTTCATCAACGAACTTGTTCAATTGAACGATTCACTAAATAAACACATTCATGAAGAAATATGAAAAAAAGAAGTGTGTAAAGCGGAGTATACACTCTGCTTTTTCAGAGTGGTGAATATCGAAATCTCGAGATTTCGGGAAAGATGTAAACGCAACTTTATGAACAAATCAGCGCAAAACAACGCAGCACAAAGCAAAAAAAAACGATTTGAACGAACTAGTTCACTGATTCGAATTGACAATAAAAACCGAGTCGCCAAAATGAACTAATAGCACAAATTCTATGTGCTTTGTTTTACTTTTTCTCACTTTTTTCGTACAGAGTTGTACTTATAAGCAGTGGTGCCAGATGTAAAGATTATTTTTAGTAAAATTTTGCAAATCACGGCGATTTTTTTAAAGCTCAGAAATTTGAATGTCACAACCACAGATTAATACCAGATGTGAAACCAATGACAGGTGTCAAAAAAGTATTCTCGAACCGTATGGTTTTGTTTACATGGAAGTCAAGTCAAGAGGGAGATAACCATATAAAATCTCCATACATTTTGTATTGCGCAATTTTGTATATATCTGTCTCTTTTTAGATTATTGTGCTTTATCTTTTGTGTTTTTAATAATTTGTGGTCACAACTCTGAACAACAACAACAAGCGTATAAATGCTAAATTTTAAAAGCACGGATTTATTAAAACTAAATATGTGTAATTTTTTTTAAAAATGGAACATCTGTTGGCTTTTCTTTATTCTTTTTTCAGAGTAATGAATATGTGTGTTCCCGTACGTTATCGCGGGTACCCGCGGGAACCCAAAACAAACAACAACAATTTACACGCAATTTTGAGTACGGGAACGCCTTTGGGCTAGTTTGGGTAACTTCGGTAAAGTACGGGACCAGACATAATATCTGCTTTCCCCCGCGTTCAAAATTTAAAACCAAATTAACATGCCCTTAATATTGGGAACATTATTAAAATTCAAATAGCTTTATTGGCAAAAGATAACTTGAAAGATTTTTAACGGCCACATTCATATCAACGGAAACCTTATAGTAACCATGTTGGACTCTCAAATAGTCAACGCTCGTCTGGGTAATAGTGAGAAGTCAAAGCAAGTTAGGAGAGGAAGGTGGGGTGATCTCACCTTTGTAGTGGCTTCTGGTTATAAGCCCCGTTCTAGGCTAGATGATTAGGGTGTTATAAGTGACATCATGACCAGCGCTCTGGATACTCTTAGTAACTGGGTCACTAGCTTTGGTCTGGGAGTGAATACGAGTAAAACAGCACTGGTACTTTTCACCACTAGGGCCAAATCGAGCTGTGTCATACCAAGTGAGGAGTCATCTCTGTGATTGCCCGGCACTACAGGGCATGCGGCATAGGACTTTCGGCGATCATATACTGGACGACCTGTCGGTGATATCGGGAGTATGACTAGGTGATCTCGTCCGCTATCCTAATTTTTCGGGTTAGGTCTAGTTCTCCGGATGTCAGCTCCTTACGGGTGGTGTGGTCTTTCAGATTAAAGATTTTCGTAAATCCAAAAAATCAAGTTTATATTCGCGAATCTAAAACAATTTTTATTAATTATTTTTTTAATGATATGTGGGTCGATAATCTAAATTTTAGGTATTTTATGGACAATTATCTCTAATACTGCATTTAGACTGAGCAAAAACTACCTAGTTTTTGGCCGTGGCTAGTTTTTACTTGTCAAAACGCATACATAAAAAATAAACAAAAACTAGTTTTGTACAAAAACTAGGTAGTTTTGCTCAATCTAAATTCAGTATAAATCTACATCTTGTAATAAAATTAGTATATTGGTTTTTCATTGCAAATTATTTAGTTTTTTTTATTAATTTTTTATTAAATTAATTTTAAATTTTAAACACAATGATTATTCTAAAATTTACAAAATATTGCTATAGTTATTTATTTATGACAATTAGTTGTTAATGAAAACAATTAACAATTTTACACAATATGTGTAAAATAATAACGATAAACCAGGTAAATATTTAACAAAGAATTTGTTTACAAATTAGTAACAAATATCTGGTAAATATTTAAATAGAGAGTGAATAGTATAGCGCGAGATTGTGTAAAGTGTGCTTTTTCAATTTTTCAAAACTTGCAAAAAGTGCATAGGAAATATATCGTTTAAAAGATGTTACTATAAAATGCTTAAATACAATAAATTACAACCCCCAATAGAAAAAAAGATTGTTAAGTTTTAAATAGGCCTTTTTGTTGTTATATGTTTTTTTGTTGTTTCTACTTATTATTAAAAGTGGGTTTACCCTCAAACGTACAACCACTTCGTTGTATAATTTGTCCAGCAGACCATATACCGCAACGTATACAAACATCAAAAGACTTCTTTTGAACATATTGCGACAAGAAACCACCAACAAATGCATCACCGGCTCCATTTGTATCGACCATTTGTTCACGCGAAAGTTCTGGTACTGGGAATTCTTCAATTTGACCATTGCGAAAGAGCATAACAGGTAAATGACCCTGTGTAATGATGACAATACGTTCACGTTTTTTATTCTCTTTAGGTAGAGCGACTAGTTTAAACCCAATTTCTTTAAGATCGGTAGTACCAAATCCATGTTCCGTTGCAAACGCTTCCACTTCTTGTTCATTACCAAAGAGAATGTCTACATAAGGCATGGCAGCCATCATAGGTTCTTTGAAAAATTGTGATAAAAAGGGCGCACTTAAATTCATCATAAACATACGATTATGTGTGTGAGCATGACGAGCCACTTCCATAATGCTAGGTGGGCTGACGGTAAGGAAGAAACCCTGAAAGGATAAAATTAAAAACATCTTAAATAGTAACTTTTCAAAATTTGCCATTTAAACCCGAGATTTCGATATTCACTACTGTGAAAAAAAAAATTAAGATATAAATGATGTCGGGATGATGTAAACGTGACCTTAGACCCCATATAAGAGTTATAATCGATCTTGTTCCAAGATATTCTAGAGGGAGCTGTCCGCTTGTTATTTGGAAATCTCGTCACCTATACAAAAAGCGCGGTTACTTATTTTTACCGAAAATTTTTGTTATTGTCGTTAGCAGTTTTATTAAAAATGAACAAAATCGTTACATGGGTTAAAAATGTTGAGTGAAAATGAAAAGGATCTCCTAAATTTATATAGAAATTGGTGCTTAAAACAGGCTGTGAAACATTCACTACATTTTTGCAAATTAAGAAATCATCAACTGAAATCCAGAAAATATCAATTAAAATTCAGAAAATCCAAAATTAATCTATGATTTATATATTTCAATTGATATTCTCTGAATTTCAATTAAATATTTCTGAATTGCAAAAAGTGTAGTGAATGTTTCACAGAATGCTTCAAATGCATTCATGCTGGCCTTCAGTACAAACTGGGTAGCGTAAACCCATTTGAAGTAGGTAAACCCATTTTTCGCCGCCTTTTACTATTCATAACTTGCTAATGACATGTTTTTTTGATGTAATTAGTTTTTGTATCAGTTATTATGGATCCTGTTTCTTTTATGATATACTCTGTATAAAAACGCTTTTTATTTACACTTCAAAAATATCAGCAGTGTATGCATATTCCGCCAATGGTGATTACAATCTCTACTAATTGGAACTAAGAAATTAAGAATTTTCTTAATTAGGCTCTAAATAGCTTTGATATAAACTTTCATCAAAATCTGTCGACAAAATCTAAGGCAGCATAAGTGATCATAAGTTTCACAATGGTGTCGAATGACCAGTTGACCATGTGTGGTCTTAGATCCCATGTTTTCAAAGAAAATGATTTTTAAAATTAAATTCTTCAAAAAAAAATATTTAATTTTTTTTACACAGAATCATAGTAAAGCCAAAAACTTACCGAAATATAATAATATTCTGCATTATCTAAAATTTTTTTATTATCTGCCTTTTGCAGATGTTCTATTGTAAAATGATTAGCAGCAGCTAGATTAGCACATAATGAACGATGTGTATCAGTGATTAAAACACCACATGTACCCGTTGGAGCCTCTTGTGTATATTGATATCTAACATTTAAACCATCTTTGCTAGCCTTCTCTTCCAGAATTTTAGCATATTCATCATTACCAACACAACCAAAGAAAGTAGCAACTTTGGGCTTTTGTAAAATCCATTGACAAAC
Organism: Leucophora obtusa; assembly: GCA_949987735.1. NCBI lineage: Eukaryota > Metazoa > Arthropoda > Insecta > Diptera > Anthomyiidae > Leucophora > Leucophora obtusa. The sequence continues at coordinate 13,803,191 of OX465296.1, forward strand.
ACGTAAAGAGTTTTGTACCGAACCACCAGCTATAAATTCAGCTTTATATTTTTCCATAAGCTCTTTATATAAAGGCATGTGTTTTTCTTCGGCCAAAATAGCATCATTAGGCTTAAGACCATATTTCTTTAAGAAATCTTCATCGACTGTAGCGGATATGTCTAATAAGGGATTACCACAACCAATTAAAATTCCTTCCCTGAAAGAAAAAATATTAATTACTTTCAATACAATTTTAAAAAGTGTTAGAAAAATCCTACTTTAACTGCATATTTTTTTATATATTTTTAAACGGAAGTTGAGTTTTATTTTGAATTTTTTTTTATCTATCTCTTAACGTTGCTAACGTTTTGTTTAGTAATGTGAAACTAAACTAAAGATGACTTTTAACGATAACTTGTTAAAAATACATCGTCACGTCTTTTGTATAATAAATTCTATTCATATACTACAACAATAAATGTTTCTTATCAGCAGAGTTTTAGAATTTGAAATTCAAACAATTCCCCCTTAGAAGAGAAATTAAAGGGCAAAAAAATTTGGAGAGTTAAAAAAATCAAGAGAGTGTAAAAAATATATTAGAGAATTGAAAAACCAGTTTTTATGTAAATTTGTCTTGCGTTAAAATTTTTCAGCGAAATTTTTTATAAGAAACAGTTTAGACTTTGAGGAAATTTTGCTATAAATAATTTTTAGATTCCGAGGACTTTTGTCTATAGAAATATACATACACACTGAAGATTTTAGTCTATAGAAAAATATGTACACAGATTTCATGGACTTTTTCTATAGAAAAACCCTCAGATGCATTAGGACTTTTCCTATAAAAAAATAAAACCATTGTTAAAATTTTTCCTATAAAATCAATTCTAAATCCCTGTGACACTAGCTTTGTTCTACACCTTTGACTTTTTTTAAAGGTTTGATTTTTTTCTATACCTTTTTAACTTTTTGCTAAATTACCAGGCTTAAAAAAGATTTCCTATAAAAAGAACTCTTCCAACACATGAAGAGTTTTTCCTATATAAATCTTGATATTCAAGAATCTTTTTTCATAGAAAACCCCTCAGATTCTAAGAATTTTGTCATTTCGTATTCATAGAACCTTTTCCTAAAGAAAACCCGTCAGATTCAAAGGGTTCTTACTAGAGAAAACCTTTCAGATTCTAAAACAACACATTCTGAGGACTATTTTCTATAAATAGATTTAAGATTCTGGGGTTCTTTTCTTCTAGAAAACTAATCAGATTTTGAGGAAGATGTCTTAAACAAAAAAACGCAGCATTTCAAGGACTTTTCAAATATTTTTTTAATATGAGCAATGTTGACAGCAATAACCCTAAAATAACGTTAACAATTAAAATCTTTCAAATTGTAAATTCCTCCATTGTTTCAAAATTGATAAATCTTTGTGCATCGTAATTAAAAGGAGTGTCAATTAGAATTTTCTACAAATAGCTCTTCCGCGTACAAATTTGGGTCTGTAGTAGGTTATAAGACGGCTTTCCTTCGTAACCGGCCTTCGAACGGCCTTAGGAGTTTTTATCTATAGGGTATGTCAACGTAGGCTACACTAAGTAAAAAGTTTTTTTTATTTTTCGAATCTCAGTACACTTACGATAAATATTGCACCATTTGACTTGGCGTGGGCATTTTAGTCAATTTACAAAGTTTTATCAATTTCTGGGCCATTTTGTTAAACTTCATTCACTTTGTTTAATATAAAAGAACAAAATTTCACTTTAAAACAACCACGACCCAACAACAACCCATCTCAAATAAAAATATGTATTTCAATTTTCTCAGGCTACCGAAATTGTAAAAATTATCTCAAATCCCATTTGGTAATATTTAAGTAAATTAACGAGTCTCATTATTAAATTATTTACTCATAATCTATGTTACTCATGCTCTTAATAATTTTTTTTCTATAAATATTAACTTACTTCAAGTTTTCCATTATGTAAATATTAACTTTGTGGCGAAAATTTTTCTTCGTCTTCTTATATTCTAAAACACTTAGTTCTTTGTCTTAGAACTACTTATAACTTTTTGTCAAACTTGCTGAAAGTATGTTGTTATAACTGGTTTTGTTTTAATTAGTACTATTGCATTATTTTATATATTAAAAAATAACTAATTAATATTCTACCGTTTTTTCACACCGCACAATTTTAATTCAACAATTAGTCGAACAGCTGTTTTTTTCTATGAAAAGCACGTTTTTTTCGTTGAATATAATTTGTTGTTGTTTACAAATTTGTTTATAAAAATTTAACGAAAACGTTGTTACACAAAATTGTATTTTGTTGTACACGCAGAAAAAACAGTTATTTCTTTTAAAAAGCTTGTCATGTACTTAGTATAATACAGGCGAAAATTCTTGGATAATTTTTTGATCGGAATTTTTGTTAAGTTTAATAAGTTCGTGGCTTGTTAAATTTACATTAAGGGGCTCACAAGGGGTGTGCTATTTGTTATATCGCTGCGTCGTCCCATGATACAACCATACTAGGTAAATGCATTAGAACAACAAACACAACAAACAACATCAAAAAATGTAATCGCCTACTCTTTGTACATAGCGAAAGCATATGAAAAAATCCCTGAACTGTCAAAATAAAACCCTGAACTGTCAAACTCTCCCTAATGCATCTACCTAGTATGTTTGTATCATGCGTCGTCCTAAACCGGCCAATATACGCTCAAGCATGCTGTCCAGCTTGTTTGACAAACAAAAAATGTTTTTTGAAATACATAGTGAAGCATGCTGTAAAATTTAACTTCAAAACACAATCAACCCAGCGGATGATAATGACAAAATTATTTTTATTAATTTTTTTATTGAATTTTATTTTTGAATTTCTGTTTTTGCATTTTTAGTTTATTTACCTAGTGTCTTCAAATGCAATGAAATGTGCAAGGAAATTTGAAAATAACACACAAAACAACAACAACGAAAATAATTTTGTTGTTGCTTTGTGTGTTATTTTCAAATTTCTTTGCGCATTTCATTGCATTTGAAGACACTAGGTAAATAAACTAAAAATGCAAAAATAGAAATTCAAAAATAAAATTCTATAAATGCAATGTCTTCAAATGCAATGAAATGCGCAAAGAAATTTGAAAATAACACACAAAGCAACAACAAAATAATTTTCGTTGTTGTTGTTTTGTGTGTTATTTTCAAATTTCTTTGCACATTTCATTGCATTTGATGACACTCGGTTACTAACGTTATACATTTCTTGTCACAAAATAATTTATTAAAAATGTAAAATTCTCCAATGTTTGATGATTTTTTCAATACACGATAAAGCGTGTTTGTCAAACTTGCCGAAAAATCAAAAATTTTTGTTTTTTTGCCCAACATGCTTGACAAGCCGTTAAATAAGACATTATATGATCAAATTCATACAGCCGTCCAGCATGCTGGAGAGCATGCATGTATGTAGGCCGCTAGAGAAAAATTTCCTCTATCGTGCGCTGACTAACCCCCCGTTTCCACATGCAAGTAAATGGTTGCAAGTTAAGAATACGTATTATCAGCGAAAATTTCGAAAATTACCGAAAAAACATGAAAATTTTACATGTGTCCACACTACTTGCTGCAAGTTCATTTTTAAAATGTCGTCGAAGGCATAGGTTGTCACTAAATAGCACTCCAGTATTGCCAAGTATTCAATATTCTAACAAAGCTGGGAAAAAATTTGTTCTTAACAATTTTTTTTTTCAAAAATTTTTAAAAATGTTATTTTAAAATACCAGTAAGATATGCCGTTGTGTTCTTTTTTACTTTTTTTTTACAAATAAATACAAAATCAGTTGCATTACAACTTTTATTTTACCAAATACTAGTAAATTAATAGAAAACAATACTAGGCAACACTGTTTTCTTTATTCTGTCATTTCACTTGCCGCAAGTATCAAAAATCCACTGTCTTCAAAATTTACTTGCAAGTTGAGTCGCAAGTCGTATAAGTGTGATTGTATTAGTGAAATAGTGTGAGTGTATTGAGTTTTTCGAACTTGCACTTGCATGTGGAAACGGTGGCTAAAATTTGGAGGAAATTTCCATACGAATTTCCTCCTTGAAGGAATGGTGGAAATTAACAACTCTGTTTTTTTAAAACAGAGTCGACCTATGAAAAAATAGCTGGCAATACTATATCTTTCATGGAACGACCAGATATACAAGTCGACGCAAAATAGTAAGCGACAGTTAAAAAAAAAATTAACATCGGCAGCTGAAAGATTTCGGCTTGAAAGATTTTCTGACGGTCATGTTAAGAAAGTAAAATAAGTTAAAATTTTTTTTAGAAGCAAAAAATAAGCTTTAAAATAAAATTAAAAACTGGTAATTGGGAAATTGAAAAATTTTCGGCTTACGGTGGGTCTCATACTGCAGGTTTAAACTTTTGTTAATAGTTAACCCAAAGATTTGTTGTTTTGTGTATATTTTTTTGACATTTTCTTTTGTTTATAGTTAAGTTAAATCTCAATGAGACCCACCGTTAGCTGCCACTACAAGCTAAAGCGGCGAATACATTAAGGAACACTGAGTAGGGAACAAAAAATTTTGTAAACACGAATGTCAACACGAACATACACAAATCGACATTCATAAAAAATGACAATTTTTTCACGAATGTTTCTTAGTGTATTCCCCGCTTAACAAATATAAGCCGAAACTAGCCGCTCACTTCGGCGGCGGCTCTACTCCCAAAAAATAGTCGGCGGCGCTGGATAATCGACTTTGCGTCACTCGACTTGTATCACTGTTCGTGACATTCGTTCAAAAGTTTTTGTTCCTGCACGCACACACGCGGAGGACGGTTTAATTTTTGTTACCTATTAAAATTTATTTGCTGGCTAAAATAAAATTCTCCCCTTTATCGGATAAAGAAAAAATTATAATTTTTTAAAAAGGTGAATATAATCGGAATAACAATAAACAACTGCAAAAAGAAAATTATAATAAATTAATTTAAAAAAATTACTTAACTATAAAAAAGTGAGTACATAAAAATCAAAAGAAAAAGGTGATAAAAAATAAGCTGCAAGAAAAAATTGGAATTTTTGTACTTAAAAACCCACTGTTAATGAATTGTTTAAATGGTCAGAAAATAGATATTTACGTTTTTTTAAACGATTTTTTCATAAACGTCAAAGGTACGAGTGTCGTGGGTTGATTATGTTCTAAGGTGATGGTTGTTGGAAAAAGGGTGGGGACCCCTTTTGTTTGTTCGCTATTTGTTTTATTGGAGGAGAAGAAAATGTTAACATTGCCTTTAATTTAATTTGGGGGACAATGACAAGGAGATTGTCGGTATTTTTGTTGTTGTTACTGTTGTCTACTGTTTATGGTTAACAATTATTTTCCATTTCGTTGAACAATTTGCATCCAACAACAACAATGAATAAACAAAGTATCATAATCGATTTAAAGTTAAATTTAAATAAATTAATTCCCAACACATAATTTGTTTACGTGCCTTTACTATTTGAGTGCTTGTGTTCTTCTATTCTTGTTTCCCTTCACTCTTTCGGGAGTCTCCTTTGTCTTTTTTAACTACCCACATTTTTTAGTATTAGATTCCTTCATTTTCATAAGCCTACCGCCGGTAGCTCCTATTAATTTTTTCATCAATATTATTTTCCAATTTCTTGAATTTCATTCATCATTATTTTTACTCTTTGTTTTATATCGTATTTATCATTTTATATTTACCGGTGTTTCTTTTGTTTTGTTGTTGTTGGTTTTCATTAGTTTTTCTGTGATTCATACCAGGGATGATAAATGGGATTTTTGAAATAGTACCAACCAGCTTAAAGAATAGTACTTTTTCGACCTCATAGTACCAAACATTTTTTTCATTTAATTTTTTTTATCTTTATAAATTAACAAAGAAAAACTCATAAAAAATAAAGAGTTCTGTTATATCTAACTCATACATAGTTATATCTAACTATTAAATACATATACAAAATTTTAGTTATATTTGAATAAATTCTAGTTAACAGAAAATAGCGACTTAACCTGCTAAAATCAGAAAAAAATAATAATTAGTGGACTAAAAAATCACAACAAAAATTAAAATCTTGAAAGCTTTTTTAAAATTTTTTTTAATAAGAATAAGAATCTAGTCTTTTGAAAAGAGCAGTTTATTATTTTTAGCAACCATTTTCGTTAACTTAAATATAACTAAAATTTTGTAAATTTACAAGTTTAATTTTTGCTGCTCTTATCTTACTAGTATTTAGCAAAAAAATCCGCTAATCTCAGAAGTTTCCTTTGTAAGTCTGTTTTTTTTTGCTATTTGCCCTTTTCTATTTTTACAGGTTTAATTCTATGTGTGTAGGGTTCAAAATTATAAGTCCCTGAAAATCGTATTGAACTATGCTTTATACTGAATTTAAACTGAGCAAAAACTATCCAGTTTGTGTACAAAACTATTTTTTGTTTGTTTTTATGTATGCGTTTTGACAAGTAAAAACTAGCAACGGCCAAAAACTAGGTAGTTTTTGTGTTTAACTTGAGTTTTCAATAGGCTTTCAAGGGCTAAAGGCACTGATGATGGGCGAAAGGCACTGATGATGGCTTTGTAGCGAAATCCGAAAATGCGCATCTTGCTGGTCTTATCGAATTTTTTCAATAATTTTTATTCTTTGTAATTTACTTGGAAAAATTGTATCATCTTTCTTTGATTTGAAAATAATTTAAACAGAAAGTGATATTAATTTATGATCTTGAGTCAAACTAAAAATAACATTCATTTACTTAAATAAAAATAACAGATCAACTAAAAACATTTCCCCCATTCATCTTAAACACATTGACACGGTGCAAAAATATAATTTAATAACATACATTTAAATTTAAATTTAACGGTTCGTTGTAATTCAAAAATCTGTGTTTATCATACACAGATTTGAATAGAATCAGCTGAGATATCTTAAGAATTAAGGTTCAAAGCAAAAAAGAGTAATAATAACAAAAGGATAAAAATAGCATTGTTAAATTTCGTTGATATTAGTCTAAGTTGAGTTGTTGATAACAAACCCGATTTGCTTTCGGGCACTCAAGGGCGAAAGGCACTGATGATGGCTTTGTAGCGAAAGCCGAAAATGCGCATTCTGCCTTGCTGGTCTTATCGAATTTTTTCAAAATTTTTATTCTTTGTAATTTACTTGTAAAAATTGTATCATCTTTCTTTTATTTGAAAATAATTTAAACAGAAAGTGATATTAATTTATGATCTTGAGTCAAACTAAAAATAACATTCATTTACTTAAAAATAACAGATCAACATTTCCCCCATTCGTACTTAATATCTAATATTGAAAATATTTTCAACATAAGTATTTTTATTAAAAAAATTAAACATAATCGGAAAATGTGTAAATAGTACTAAATGAGTCAGAGGAGTACCACAGTACTTTTGATGTTCAAATAGCACCAGAAAAGAATACTATAGTACTAACTTTATCATCCCTGATTCATACTTTTTCTTTTTTGGTAATTTCACATGAGCGTAGTAAATGAATCGAGCGACTCTACGTCAGAGCTGCCAGAATTGCCGTTTTTTCAGCAAATATAATAATAATTTTCTTTTTTTCCAAATTATCAAGGTTGGTTCCCGTATCGTTATAATACCGTTATCGCTAAAATTCCGTTTCAAATTGAATACCGTTACCAATACCTCTAAAAGTTTTTCCAAATACCGTTATCGTTACCGATACCGTTATTTTTAATGGTAGTTACCGGTATTTATTAATTCATATAAAAATGCAAATTTTTTAAACTTTTTTGTAATAATTTTCAGTTTTTTTTTGTACAAAAAAATTTATGGATAATAATTTTAGTTATTAAAACTACCAGCATTGAAGATAAAGCTTATAATATGTATTTTTAACACGTAAAATTAAATATATGTTAAGTTTTTATATATTTTTAACATAATTTATAATACCGGTACGTAACGGTTTCTGTTTCGATAACGGTATACCGTTACCGAAACAGTATTAAATACCGTTACCTTTACCGTTACCGAAACAAATGAAATTTAATACCGTTACCGTTCGGTAACCAACCTTGCAAATTATGTTATGCAATTAATGCTTATATGCTTATACATATATCCAACAATATAATATGCAACATATTTGTGTTAATATAAAACAAACAATTTTAAGAATTTCATAAAGAAAAGGGTAATGCCAATGTTTTATTAAAACGTCCGGCAAATATGCAAAATGCCGATTTGCCGATTTTTGTTCGAATAATGCCGATTTTTATACCATACGCCACTACGTGGATAGGGTTTTATAGTTCGTGTTAATGTTTAATCGGTTAAAATCGGTCCATGTTTAGACCTAGTTCCCATGTAAGGGTCCCCTCAAAATTGGCTTGGTTACACGCTACATGTCGCAAAAACGAAGGTATATCAATGATATTTGGTTCGCTGACTCACATGGTCCCAAAGAAAAAGCATATTGATTCTAAATAGGATCGGTCCATATTTGGACCTATCGCCCATATGGACTATATTTTCGATTTTCTCTTTTTTATGATTTTATAGAAAATTTTGACACAAGTCTGTTTTAACCCATTCAAATTTTGGATCCACCCTAGACTGATTTTTGCCCACCCCAGAATTTAAAAAAAATCTACCTACAATTCTTTTATCTACCCGACTAAAAAGTTTTCATATAATCTTATATGATTTGATATAATTATAAATGTTTATATGCGTGGCTTTATATAACCATATACATTTATATTAGCACTTAGGTTTTATAAATATGTTTGATATGACGTTATATATAATCATATGGGATTTGTTCTCCAGCTATATATTAAGAGATCTGCGATATAGTTTATATATAATTATATATAATGGAGTATAAGCTTCTATAAACAACCTTGTATGAAAATATATAACAAAGTAAATAGAAAATCGTATTAATTTTATATATAATTATATATGAAATGATATCTAATTATCCAAAGTTTAATTGTACTATAAAAATTAAGAAAAAAACTTAGAAATTGTGGATCTGGTTTTGAATTTTGCACTTTGACGTATACATAATTGAAATTAACATCTATTTTTCAAATATTTGACAAAATACTATTTATTAAAAAATTATTTTAAAGAAATAAATAAGGAAAAAAAAATTTTTCGTTGTGGAATTAAAGTTCGAAAGAACTATTTTTATTTTTAAATTTAAAAAGAAGAATTAGACAAACTTATGTTGAAATAAATACGGTTTAAGCAGGCGGTTTTCATCGCCTCTTTCGAACATTAACAGTTTGTATCGAAAAATGTTAGCCTTTGCAGCCGTGTGTAATTCTTATGGCTGAATTTTTCGATACAAATTAAGAAGAGAGTGATTTAACAGAGGTAGGGAGAGTTGGGTATTTTTTTAATTATTTAGTCGTTGGTTTAAGTTCTGTTATTTTTTCCGTAAAAAAAAATAATTGTGAAAGTTAATTTTTATATTTTATAAAGAACGACACACATTTTATAAGAGAGACCAAATTTTTGTAATGTGGAGTTAATCTGAAAATATATTTTGTCAGCTATTTCCAAGTTTATTAGGAAAAAATTTGTCTAAACAACTTTTTGTCGTTTTGAATTTTGGTCTTTATTGAAATAAAATAAAATTAACCACATTTTAAGAGAAGGATTCCTGTTACAAGCTGCGTTATTCTAAGTTTAAAGAAAATCTGCGTCTTAAAAACGGCCTAAATCGCATTCAATCCTCATTGAATACATCTTTCCATCAATAAAATTTTTCTGTATTGCGTCAACATACGAAAGATCGTCCCACTTTTTTAGCCAAACTGTTCTGTCGGGAATTAGTATTTAATATGAATGAAAATAAGTGATCTCAACAATATTTACTAAAATTTTATTTGAAAATTTTCATAAAATTATATGTTTTTATATATAATTTGATGCAATTAGATAGACCCATTTTCGGATCAAATTGTATCAGGTTAGATAACATACTTATCTCGCTTGATATAATTATATATTCCAATATTCACCTAAAGAAATCTTTCTCTGGTAAATTCCTTTTTTTTGTTTTTGGTGCTTTTTATAAAATTCAATTTTAAGGGTAACGCTATTTGCTTGAAAGCCATTAGCTCCAAAAACAATCACAAAGGGAAATCTATTTTTATAAGCACTAAATTTACAGCAACTCAAACATAGTTTTAGAATTGTGTGTACAATTGTGTGTGATAGTGTGTTTTTAGTTGTAGTTTTCATTTTTGTTTCGTTTTGTTTAGCAGGTCAAGTGCAGCTTTGATGGGGGGTCTTTTCAAAACTATTTACACAGTCGTTTGTTAAGGGTATCAGTTTCACACTTTAGTGTTGTTTAATTTTTAGTATTAAAAAAAGAACATAATGTTTATAATGTGTAGGAAGAAATAAAAGTGTGAAATTACAAAAGAGAAATGCTTTAAAAATAGAATGAAACAATTAATTTTAACTTACTCAAGGGAAAAAATTAGGAAAAATTAAAAGTAAATTATAAAGAAAAGAAAATTAAATAATAATTACATATAATTGAAGCTTAGAATATGGCAACATTTTCATCGTTATGGAACAAAAAAATAAAAATTTACAAAAAAAAAAAACCATTTACCGGAAAAAATTATTTACATGTTAACAAACAAAATAGATATATTTGAAGAAAATCCATGGATGAATTTCGAAGTTATTGCGAATTTTTTAACTAACAACCCAGCTAGGAATGGTCGATGGTACAGGAAACTCAGCGCTGGCAAAGCGTTGTTTAACAGTGGTACAAAGAAAAAAGCTTATTAAAGCACTTATTTGGAACGCTTTGTCAAAAAGTGTTTTCCCAATACTTGTTTTACAAAATGTTTCACCGTTTATGAAAAAACCCACTGACAAAACATCTGTCTAAAACAATTTGCCCACGTTAGCTAGGTAAAAGAACTTTGCCAGTGCTTGTTTTCCAAAATCTACGAACGTATATGAAAAAAACTACTGTCAAAACATCGGATTAAATCGATTTGCCAACGTTTGCTAAGAGGACTTTCACATAATTTACTACGACTATATGTAAAGAAATACTACTGGCAAAAAATTGATTAAATATGCTTTACCAGTGTTTTTAGAGAGTGCTTTGTCTGCTAATACTTATTTTAAAAAACTTACGACTAAAAATACTACTGGCAAAATATTAGGTTACAACGCTTTGTGAACATTTGCAAAAGAGATTTTCCCCTAACTTGTTTCACGAAATTTACTACTGAATATGAAAAATCGAATGTCTCATTCAATTCGTAATTTTTTGTGTTTTGTTTTAAAATTTTTTTCTATTTTATTTCATAATTTAGCATGGGTGCCAACTGGCTAAATAGAACCTAAACTAAATTCAGGTTTCCAAAATTCTATGAAATTTGAAAAAGTTTTCAAAAATTTTTAAGAAATTTTAAACTTTTTTGTTAATTTGTATTTAGGGTGTGTGCGAACTGGCTAAATAAAATCTAAACTAAATTCAGGCTTCAAAAATTTCTATGAAATTTTAAAAAAGTTTTCAAAAAATGTTCAAAGAAATTTAAAACACTTTTGTCAATTCGTATTTAGTTTAGAATTTATTTAGCCACCTCGCACAGGGCCTTAGTTTAGAATTTATTTAGCCACCCCGCAAAAGGCCTTAATTTTTAATCAAAAAAATAAATTAAATCTATTGAGTTTTACTAATAAGTAGGCCAACCAGAAAGAAGCCCGAGCTTGTTTTTTATTTAAAAAAATGGAACAATTTAGTTTGAATATAAGTTGTGATCTTAAAAATATAAGAATTTTAAGCTTTATTCATTAGAACCTCTTTTGTGTTTGCTAATTTTTGCTATTTTCTTCAAAAGTTAAGCTTATTTTAGCCTTTTTCTTCGAAAATAGAGCATATTTTTGCTTTTTCTTAGAAGAAAACATTTTTAATGAAACATTTATTGCGGACTCACAACAGACGGCGTATCTTTTACACATGGTTTGTATCTTTAATAATTTATGTGGCATGTTGGAGGGTAAACATCTCTCATTTATTCTCACTTAGTCATTGAACGAAATAGTGTTAACAACAAAGCTTTTTTTTCTTCGAATATTTCGAAGTTTGTGCCAACAAAGCATCATTTGAGGGAAGTTTTGCTTTACATCAATTTGAAAAAAAACGTGCAGCTGAAGCTCATCGATTGCTCACCGAAGCTTATCCTAAATATGTTCCATCGATTTCAACGTGCGAGAGATAGTTTGTGCGGTTCATAACTGACAAAGACCGCCCAGGTCAGCCAAAAAAGTTCGAAGATGATGAATTGGAAGGCTCCTATCTATTATGAGCTACTGAAATCGGGCCAGACGATCACAGGGGACCTGTACCGAACACAATTGATTCGTTTGAAGCGAGCATTGATCGAAAAACGTCCGTAATATGCGACCAGACATGAATCCGTAATATTCCATCATGACAAGAAGGGAAAATTTCATAGCTAATGATGGCCAATATTTTCAATAAATTTATATTGTACCAATAATTCACAAGAGAATCACCAAACTGCCGTAGTTTCGTCTCACCGAAAGATTCGTCAGTTTATGTGTCAATTGATCAAAGTATTTTTTTAATTGTTAAATTGTCTATATAAAAATTTTTTCTGTATGCCATGACCGGGAATCGAACCGGCAATACTCTCTCTCTACACAGGCTGTGACTCGTAGCATCATATCTTAACGAAATTCACCACCGTCGGCACAGCGGTGAGTGTGGCTAAAAAAAGATTTGTCAATAACAGCCTTCACAATATATGTTTTGTGATCAGAAGAGCCATAATTAACTATTACATGAGCAATTTATTTCTCAATTGTTTCCTCTTTTTAGTCCTATTGATGTTTTAATGTTTCCTCTTTTTAATCCTATTGTTATCTCCTTTTTCACAAGTAATTATCACATTATGATGCGCTTTATTCGCATATTCAATAGTTGGATACCAATACCCGTATTCAAAATGAAAAAGTTTATGCTAACTAACTTGGTGCTAACTTTTTTACACACAAATTCCCATAAGGGAAAGTTGGCAGCTTATTAGTTAGCATATGCTTTTTCATTTTGGATACGGGGGCAAGTGTTGATCGGAGATCTCGTAGCCGCTGGGCAAATTTCACATTGTTTTTGCGTGATATCGCCAATTTACTGTCTTAAGTTAGTAGAAATAACTAAAGACTAGTAAAGTTGTTAAAAAATAGTTCTTTTTAAAATTTCAAGCGCAATAGTTTGGCAATAGCAAACTGACAGAGCATTTTTAAAAAGTTCAGAGTCAGCATTTTTAAAAATGTTCAGTCAGTTTGCTATTGCTAAACTTTTGCGCATGAAAGATGAAAAGGGGATAATTTTTTTAATAACTTGACTGGTAAAGTTATTAAAAAAATTATCCCCTTTTCATTTAGGTTATTTCTACACTAATAGAAAAAAGTCCGTATTATAAAAATTCGAATTTTAGTTCGTTGACTATGTTATTTGAAGCCGATTTATATTTAAGTTATTATAACAATTAAAATTGTGTTAAATTATTAATTTAATTCTATTTAATTATGTTAATGTACTATTGTTGATGATGTGTTTTAAGAGTCTTATTTGCACTAAAATAAATAAATTGAAATTAATTAAATTAATTTAAAAGTGAAAAAACCGGTTTCGGTTTTGAAAACTGTAGTGATATCTAGTTGTGACTTATTGTGACTGTTATATATTATTTTTAAGACTGAAAGTTACAACTTTCCATACAAAACAACAATAAAATTTAAAAAATTAAATTTTTTTTCAATGTTATGATTGTGTCAATACTATGTCTTAATTTTTTTAAATTTAAAGAAAAAAAATTTTTAAAAAATATAATTTATTGCGGCTTTGGAACAACAAACATAGTTACTATGACAGTTACAACTAAGATTCACAGACTTTTCGTAGGAATCTTATTAACTTTAATTTTTTCAAGAATTTGTGCAATGCTTATCTTTTAATGGCTTATTCATAGACTCCCAGCCAGAAATTGATGATGGTACAAAAAACTAAGTACTCTCAAAGCATTGTCTTTACCAAAAATTAAACGTTTTGAGAACGTTTGGAAATATCATCTTTAAAATGCTTTGATAACGTTTTTTAACAAATTTTACAACTGTTGATTAAAAGAAAGAAAATAATTTTTATTACTTTTGAAATCCCAGGCAGCAAAATTTGGATATTTTTTGAGGGTTCTTATTCTATGAGTCAAAAATTAGTCAAATAAAACACATTTTTTGAAATTTTCATAAAAAATTGCTCATATTTTGGACGAAAATATGAGCCTTCTAAAATAGAGCCAAATTATTAAATCCAAAAGATGGTTCAGAAATGTAAACAAATTTTAATATTTTATGTCTGTTCCCGTACTTTACCGAAGTTACACAAACTAGCCCAAAGGCGTTCCCGTACTCAAAATTGCATGTAAATTGTTGTTGTTTGGGCTGTTTTGGGTTTCCGCGGGTACTCGTGGTAACGTACGGGAACGCACATTTTGTGAACAATTCAAAAAAGGCTCAAAAAAGATTAATTTTTGAGCCTTCGAATTTTTTAAATAATTTTTTTGAGTCATTTTTGAATCAAAAAAGAAGGCTCTTTTGGATGAACCACTGTCATACAAAAATTTGAACTTTTAATAATATTTTTTGAGCTTTTTTATTCATTTTTGGGCTTGTTTGCTGGCTGGGTAAGTTCAAAAATTCATCCTTCTTTTTTGATTAAAAAAATGACTTAAAAAAAAGATTTAGAAAAATTCGAAAGGCCTTTTTTGAATTGTTCTATTTTGTGAAATTTGTTTACATTTCTGAGTCATTTCTGAACCATCTTTTGGATTTAATAATTTGGCTCAAATTTTTGTGTCTTTTATGATTCGTTTTAGAAGGCTTATATATTCGTCCAAAATATGAGCAATTTTCGACAAAAAATTTCAAAAAAATGTGTTTTATTTGAGTAAGTTTTGAATCGTAGAATAAGAACCCTCAAAAAAGTATCCAAACTTTGCTGGCTGGGTAATCATTTAAAACTAATTTAAGTTCTAATTAAATATACATAAAAAAAAAATAAATAACAAATGTTTTTTAAGTACTAAGAAATTACATTATTTTTGTATTTATAGTAGAAAATTGCTCTACTTTTCGTTTTTAAAATTCTCGAAAGACACTCCACTTTTGTATTAATGCACTTTAAAATCACTTTATTTTTAGTTTTTCTAATGTTTTGAAAACGTTCTATAAACAAAAATTCTAACGCTTTAAAATCACTTTATTTTTTGCTTTAACAACGTTTCCAAAATACTCTAAATACAAACATGAGACCGTAAATCATGGTTATCATTTTAGTGTTCTGAGAACACTATAAAACCCAAAAATATGTTGCTTTGATAACGCTTCAACCACCATATAAAGTGCTTTCAGAATGCTTTTATGTTTGTCAATTTCTGGCTGGGCTTCTATAAATAATCAGTCTTATTTAACCATGGATTTACACTATTCATTAAGTTCAATTTCTAACATTTTTCTATTTTGAAACATGTCTCTTATATTTTAGTTTTGCTTTTATTTCATTAAAATTTTAATTGTAATATCAATCATCACATCTAAAAATGGTCAAAACCACAACAGCTTGTAAAAATAAAAAAATGTACATTCATAGTAACAAAAATACTTGCACTATAAACATTTATCGTTGTAATAATGTTTTATCTAAAAAGTGAAAAATATATATTTTTTATAGGGTAGAGGGGGGATTCTTCGCCACTTTTTTTTCAAAGCACTGTGATTTCTTAACCCCTAATTATTTATCAAAAATTACTTTCAAATTGAAGATCTACATATCTTGGCTTTAATTTCTATGATTTTTATTCTAATTATTTGCATATTTTCTATTACTTTTTTTATGATTTCCAAAGTAACCCAAATCGGTGTAACTGCCCCAAACCTGGGGGATATTCGCCAAAAGAGCTAGATACAATTTCAACAAAAAATATTGTTAATACGCCAAAGTCAATGTTTTAATGACTGAAATAAATAATTTAGAATAAGTTCTTTAAGGTATATGATTCTTTTTAATCAATAAATCTCCACTACAATGAAAAAAAATAATTTAAAACTATAATATAATGATTCTTCAAAATTACAAAAAAGACGATTGTACTAATTTACTATTGAACATATTTTAAACATATAGAAAAGTATTATAGAGCATTTTAGGCAGGGAAGCACCAACTGTTCGTAGCTCCAGGGGTCATCTGGTGATTGTGCCCCAGAGGCAGGCACTGTATAATAATTTTTGACACTTTTTAAGCATTTATTAAAATCAAATTATTATTTTCTGAAAGCTCAGGATCATAGGTCTAACATAATGAAAAATTATTTTTTTATCACACGATTTGAGGAAGTTATTGCAAAATGTAGTTGCTTTCAATTATTTTTTTGGCACCCCAAAAAACACAAAAACACGTCTATCTGCGACCACATGTGATATAAATTCGTCAAAGTGGATGTCAAGGAAAGGCAATTGAGAAATGCACAAAATATATTTTTTCCAATTTTTTACCTCCCTTAACATCGGAGAAAAATGGGATTAGTGTATGTGCCCCACTGGCGAATGATCCCCCCTCTACCCTAATAATATACCCGTATTTTATGAACAACTAAAGCAAGCGAGGGAAACATTTTAAAGAAATCTAACAAAACCAAACTTCAGAATGAATGATTGGAAGGAAAGTATAAATCATGAGAGATGTTATAAATTTTCACATATATTAAGAAAAATTGATAATTTCATAAGTCCAAATTTAGTAGATATTCTATTTGAAATTGTTAAGATTTTCAATGGAGAAAGATATAAAAAGTTCTTCATTTATTTTTCTGAGAAAAATCTAAAATTTTATAAAAAAAATTTTTTTCTTATATCTGAGATTTTTATTTGCTTGCAAATAATATTTAATAAGAATCTGTGTTTCTAAAATTCGCTCAGATTCTGACAAATTTTCAATATTTTTTTTTTTCCAAATTTCACTAAATCAAACGTCCTTTCTTAAAATCAAACGATATTTCCTTATAAAATTTTGTTCAGAACTGTAGCTTAATGTATTTTTTTAATACCAAATTGTATTAATCCATGGCATAACAATACTAGTAGTTAAAAGCATAAGGTAGATTTTTGAGGTTTCTATTTACTTTTTATATGCATTTTTGAAATATTTTGTTGTAATCGAGAGAATATGTTTTCTAATGTGTCTACCATGTATAGTTATGCCATGTATCAATCTTTTAAACTACTAAACGTCATAGTAAGCTATATCAAATCTATTTGAATAAATCATATTAACCCTCTCTCTCTCTACCGCCCGTCAAAGGTAAATGGTTAACATACCTACTACATTTAAAAAAAGGCTTATCAATACCGCATGTCATAAATATGTAGATGATACAAAAATACACAAAACATAGTAAAATAGGCGTAACAAAATAATACCAATATGAGAATTTAATCGATATTTAACACACATGAATATTAAATCAGTAAAAAAAACAGTAAGAAAAATTTAAAAATAATAAACAAAAAACTGATAATAAAAAAGAATATGTATATTAAATTGGTATTTTGTGATAAGAAAAACCATCGACAAATGTATTTTTCACTATGAGTATATGAAAATATTTTAAAATAGAAATTGAGAAATAAGGAATAAAATATTTGGCGAAGAGCAAGAAAGAAAAATTAAAAAAATTTCTTTCGAAACAAACAAATTTTTGCATATAAAAACCCTACGGGAAATTTTAACAAACTGTCACCGAACTGGCCCCTTTATATGAAATAGGCTGGTCACTTTCACATGGCGTTGTCATAGAAGGGGGAAATTGACCCCTTGTGACATGTCACAAGACAAATCCTAGGACAGGTTACTGAACTCTCATAAAAATCAAAGTTTATCTTGTGACATGCCACAAGTTGTCAATTTCCCCCTCCTATGACAACGCCATGTAAAAGTGACCAGTCTATTTCATATAAAGGGGCCAGTTCGGTGACAGTTTGTTAAAATTTCCCGTAGGGAATTTATTTCGAATTCACAGAAAAGTTCATCCGTTTCGTAGAAAATTTTTTCTATATAAAAGCTTAGCTGATTCGGTGTAAATTTTTGTACAGAAAAGCTTAGCAATTCGAAGTAAAATTTTTATAGAAAAGTTTATCCGATTCGTAGAAACTTTTTTCTATATAAAAGTTTAGTTGATTCGGAGTAAATTTTTCTATTTTTTCTATAAAAACATTTATCCGATTCGGGGTACATTTTTTCATGGATGGTAACCGAAACGAATGCGGTTATCGTTAGGGTAACGATATTTTTGGTTATTTCGGTAACGGTATTTTAAGGGTAACGCTATTTCATTTATTTCGGTATCGGTATTTTAAGGATAACGCTATTTGAGTTATTTCGGTAACGGTATTTTAAAGATAACGATATTTGGGTTATTTCGGTAACGGTTTTCTAAGGTTAACGGTATTTCAGTTATATCGGTAACGGTTTTTTAAGGGTAACGGTAGACAGTTATTTCGATGCATCCCGCAATTGTTTTTACAAAAAAGAAACGAGATTAAAACGAGTAAAAAGGTTAAAGTCGGGCATGCCGACTATACAATACCCTACACCAGTCTGGTTTATTGTTTGGATCCGAAATTCGAATGGGTTAAAATGGGGCTTATGTCAAAATTTTCTATAATGTGAGTCAGCGCACCAAATTTCATTAAAATATCTTAATATTTGCGACCTGCAGTTTGTAACCAAGCCAATTTTGGGGGGACCCTTATATGGGCACTAGTTCTAAACATGGACCGATGTTCACCAAAATCAATAGGCTTCGTCCTTGGGCCAACATAGGTCTATGTACCAAATTTCATCAAAATATCTTAATATTTGCGACCTGCAGCGTATAAACAGTATAATTTTGGTAGGACCCTTATATGGGCACTAGGTCTAAACATACACCGATGTTCACCAAAATCAATAGGCTGCGTTATTGGGGCAATATAGGTCTGTGTATCAAATTTCATCAAAATATCTTAATATTTGCGACCTGCAGCGTATAAACATTATAATTTTGGTAGGACCCTTATATGGGCACTAGGTCTAAACATGGACCGATGTTCACCAAAATCAATAGGCTGCGTTACTGGGCCAATATAGGTCTGTGTACCAAATTTCGTCAAAATATCTTAATATTTACGACCTGCAGCGTATAAACAGTATAATTTTGGTAGGACCCTTATATGGGCACTAGGTCTAAACATGGACCGATGTTCACCAAAATCAATAGGCTGCATTATTGGGCCAATATAGGTCTGTGTACCAAATTTCATCAAAATAACTTAATATTTACGACCTGCAATATATAAACAGTATAATTTTGGTAGGACCCTTATATGGGCACTAGGTCTAAACATGGACCGATGTTCAAAAAAATCAAACTTGTTCGTCCTTGGGCCAACATAGGTCTGCGTACCAAATGTCATCAAAATATCTTAATAGTTGCGACCTGTAGAGTGCGCACAAGATTGCATGGACAGACAGACGGACGGACAGACGGACATCGTTAAATCGAAATAAAAAAAAATTCTGAACCGATCGGTATACTATAAGGTGGGTCTACGACCAATATTTTTTGGTGTTACAAACATCAGCACAAACTTATAATACCCTGACCACATAGTGGTGTAGGGTATAAATAGAACCAATTTATCAACTTAATGTAACAAAAAATACTCAATAAACACGTGAAATTACCAAAAGCAGAAAATTAAAAATGACGGTAACGGTATTTTAGGGATAACGGTATTTCATTTGTTTCGGTAACGGTATTTTAAGGGTATTGATATTTCATTTATTTCGGTATCGTTGTTTTAAGGATAACGGTAGTCAGTTGAAAGGGTTTTGAATCGATAACGGTATTTTAGCGGTATTGCCTGCCAACCCTGCATTTTTTATAAAAAAAATTTGTCTGATTCGGTGTAAAATTTTTTATAGAAATGTTTATTCGATTCGAAGTTAATGTTTTTCTATAGAAAAGTTTATCCGATGTGGAGTAAATTTTTCTATTAGAAATGTTTATCCGATTCGAAGTAAATGTTTTTCTATGCATTTTGGAATAAAATTTTCTGTAGAAAACTTTTTCCGTTTCGAACTAATTTTTTCAAAAGAAAAGTTTATTCGAGTCGGAGGAAATTTTTCTGTTGAAAAGTTTATCCAATTCGGAGTAAATTTTGTTGTAGAAAAGTTTATCCGTTTCGGAGTAAATTTTGTTCTAGAAAAGTTTATCCGTTTCATAGTAAAATTGTCTATAGAAAAGTTTATCCGTTAGGGAGTAAAATTTTCTATAGAAAAGTTTATCCGTTAGGCAGTAAAATTTTCTATAGAAAAGTTTATCCGTTTCGAAGTATAATTTTCTATAGAAAAGTTTATCCGTTTCGAAGTATAATTTTCTATAGAAAAGTTTATCATTTTCGGATTAACATTTTCTATAGAAAAGTTTATCCTTTTCGGATTAACATTTTCTATAGAAAAGTTTATCCTATTCGGATTAACATTTACTATAGAAAATTTTATCCGTATCAGAGTAAAGTTTTGTATAAAAAAATTAAAAAATTGAAAAAACTTATTTTTGTATAAAAAATTATATATTTTGCTTTATAAATAATTTAATTTATTCTCTTTTCATTATCCAGCTGCTTATTTTGGCTCAATTCATACTTTTCTTTGCACTTTAACAAATCCACACATTATCTTTCTATTGAATTAAAATCCCTCCGTTCTATAAGATAAACTATCAATATGTCGACCGATGCTGCAACAAATGAAGTTGAACATCATGAAGAGGATACACACGATGCCAGTTATCAACCACCACCAGAAAAAACAATTGAAGAAATAATGGCAGCCGATCAGGAAGATGAAAGTTTAAGACGTTACAAGGAAACTTTATTGGGTGAAGCACAAGCAGAAAAAATTGTCGTGGGTAAGTAAAAACGGAAATATTAAATAATTCAAAGAATTTATATTAATACTAACTTAAAATTTCAGAACCAAATGATCAGCGTAAAGTTATTGTTAAGAAATTAGCTTTGGTTGTGGAAGGACGTCCTGATATGGAATTAGATTTAACTGGTGATCTAAGTCAACTTAAAAAACAAGTAGGTTGACAACATATTTATAAGAATTTAAGTAAGTTATTATTAAATTTAAAATTTACTTTTGCTATCTAGGTATTCATTATTAAAGAGGGTGTACAATATAAAGTACGCATCGATTTTATTGTTCAAAGAGAAATAGTACACGGCCTAAAATATGTACAAAAAACTTATCGTTTAGGTGTCCCTGGTAAGTATTTAAAAATTTTAATTTTATTTCTACAAATTAAAAACTTTTTACTTGAATGCTTAATGAAACCCTAACATTGCCCCAGATTTCACTTTTATGGTTTCTTTTTAAATAAAAATTCACTGACTTGCCATTTTGTGTGTTTCTAATGCCTTCAATCATGTTTGCTTGTTTAAGTTTATTTAGTTTATTTAAACGTGTCTTCATATACACATTGCTTATTATTTGATCTGCTTGAATTTGTTTGAATTTTATAAAAAAAAACAATACAATATGTTTACTGAATCTACATTTGCTAATATATTTTGTGGCTTATTTGGCGTTACATATATTTTATTAATTACTTTAGTTATAACCGTTTTAATAATGTGTTAACTTGTTTCATTTTTAAATAATGTACAAATATCACTGAAATCACCTGGATTTTTCTTTCATTTTCCTGTTTTTCTTATTTTATTCTAACACTTTTTTTGAAAACTATATTTTTTGAAATTCAATGTTTTGTGTATGTGGGTTAATGTGTCTTAATCAAAACTAACAACTAAAGAAATAGCTGGTAAGATATTTCAAATTAATTTCATTTCCAGAAAAAATAAAACGAAAGGAGTAGTAACAAAAAACACAATAAAAATATTAGATTTTAAAATGCTTCTAAAGAAAACGCAAATTTGGAATAAAACTTATGTAAAAGAATACTTTGAAAAACCAATCGAAATTGACTTTTCTAAGAAAATTTACTCCAAAGCAGGAGTAATTTTCTAAGAATGGGTTAAACTTTTCTATAAAATAATTTACTACGAGATTAGGTCTTCTATACGAGCTTTGGACTTAGCCCTGGTTTATGTAATACGAAAATATTCTAAACGAAAGCAAAGTAACGAAAATTTGTTTTTGTTTCCCATGTAATTTTGACGAAAGTGATTGTCACTTTTTTTCCTTTAGACTATTTTCGTAATAGATAAACAGGCCCTTAATTCTCCCATCTAACTCCGATTCGGATAAACTTTTTCTAAAGGCTGGTTTACACTATACAATTTTCGGAAAGATTTTGCAATCTACTACACATGCAAAACATATAGGCAAGGTTGCAAAATCTTTCTAAAAATCGTATAGTGTAAACCAGCCTTTAATTAAACATTTAAACCGAATCAAAAAATCCAATTTTTTTTAATCCGAATGATTTAAGTTTTACTATAACTTAGTTTAATTAGAAACGGATAAACTATATCTATAGAAAAATTTTATCCGGGTCGGAATTCAGAAATTTACTCGGAATCAGTAAACTTTTTCTGTGGAAGAATTTAACTTTAAGAATCGAATAAACTTATTCTATAGAAATTTACACCGATTCGGTTAAAATTTTTCTATAGAAAAATTTACTCCAATTCGGATAAACTTTTGCTATAGAAAAATTTACTCCGAATCGGATAAACTTTTTGCATCGAAAATTTTTCTCCAAACCCGATAAACTTTTTCTACAGAAAAGTTTACTCAGATTTGGATAAACTTTTTCTATAAAAAAATTTACTCCGATTAAGATAAACTTTTGCTACAGAAAAATTTACTCCAAATCGGATAAACTTTTTCTATAGAAAATCTTACGCCTAATCGTATACATTTTTTCGATAAATTTACTTCGAATTGGGAAAGCTTCTTCTATAAAAAATATTTACCCTGATTCGGATAAGCTTTTTCTATAAAAAAATTATTCCGAATCGGATAAACTTTTTTCATAGAAAAAATTTATTCCGAATCGGCTAAACTTTCTATAGAAAAATTCCGAAGTAATTCCGAACCGGACAAACTTTTTTTATAGAAAAATTTATTACGATTCGGATAAACTTTTATAGAAAAATTTATTCGGAATCGGATAAACATCTATAGAAAAATTTATTCCGAATCGGATAAACTTTTATAGAAAATTTTTTCCGAAATCGGATAAACTTCTTCTATAGAAAAATTTATTCCGAATCAGATAACCTTCTATAGAAGAAATTTATTCCGAACCGGATAAACTTCTATAGAAAAATTTATTCCGAATCGGAAAAACTTTTCCTATAGAAAAATTTATTTCGAATGGGAAAAATGTATTCAGAATCGTATAAAATTCTATAGAAAAATTTAGTCCGAATCGGATAAATTTTTTTATAGAAAAATTAGCTGCGAGTCAAATAATTTTTTTCTATAGAAAAATTTACCCTGAATTGGGTAAGTTTTTTCTATAGAAAATGTTGCGCCAAATTGGATAAACTTTTTATATAGAAAATGTTGCTCCGAATCGGGTAAATTTTTTCTGTAGAAAAATTACTCTCAACAAACGGATAAACTTTCTGTACATATAATTTACTCCGAATTGGATAAACATTTTCTCCTATTCTATAGGAACGTGTATTCAATTCAATTAAACGTCAATTGAAAAATTTACTCCGAATTGGATAAAGCTTTTTTTTTAAAAAAAAAACCTCCAACTTGCATAAACATTTCAATAGAAAATTTTACTCCAATTTCCATATACGTTTTCTGCTCCGAGTCGGATAAACTTTTCAATAGTAAAGTTTTTTTATAGAAAAATTTACTCGGAAGCAGATAAATATCTCTATGAAATAATTACTCGGAAACAAATAAACTTTTCTATACAAAAATTTAATTTAAATTGAACAAAATTTTGTATAGAAAAATTATCTCTAAATGTGATTTAAACCAAATTTTCTATAGCAATTTTGTCTGTTCTTCTATCTGGAGAAAAGTTTGAAAAATTGTTTTATTAATTACTGCTTCTTTTGTTAATTGTATATAATTAAAATTTTATGAAATTGGTGTAATTATTCTAAATTATTTATATTTTGCTTCTTTTTGCTATAGTTGATAAAATGACACATATGGTTGGTTCTTATCCTCCCAAAAAGGAAATGCAGTGTTACATTACCCCCAATGAGGAAGCACCCTCTGGTTTGATGGCTCGAGGTACTTATTCGGTGCACTCTCTTTTCACCGATGACGATAAACATATTCATCTCAAATGGGAGTGGACATTTGAAATAAAAAAGGATTGGGAATAAACATAAACATATAGGCTACACTAATTCTAAAAACGTCAAAATAAAAAAATAAATTGAAATCAAAAGCAAATATTGAAAAGTTTAAGAAAAAATTATTAAAGAAACGATACTTTTGAAAAAAATCCTTAAAATTAAGTCTTAAAGGTACCAAAAAATTGTATTCTAGAATTAAATGATTTTTGAAAAATCCCCCAAAATGTTAAAAAAATTGCTGAATTTAATTTGATAAAAATTAAAAAATTTTGGAAATGAAATTACTTTAACAATTAGTTTGTCATCTCAAGTCTTTTCACAAAAAATTTGTATTTGTTTAAATGTTTTTAAAAGTGTGCTATAATTTTTAAAGAAGGTACTATCATTTTATATTTGAAATCTTCTTTAGTTTATGTTTTCTTTATAGTGTTTTTCTTATATCCTTTTCTTTATATTATTTTCTTTAAACGCTTTTTTTGAATTTATTTTGTATTCTTTTTTTTCTCAATGTTAGAGTCAAATTGTCCTAACACTTTTTGATATTGTTGGTGTATAAATTTTTGTATTCTAAATATTTCTTCAAATGTGTATTATTGTTTTTTCTTTTACTCGTATTATTTTCCAATTATAAAATTTTGTAAAAATGAAATCCCAAAATAAAGTAATTTTTATACATTTCATTACAAAAAAAAAACAAAATATTTTTGATAAAATATCTTTTTATTTAAGATTAACTAACATTGCCTTTATTAAACAAAAAAATTTATGTATGTACATTGAAAATGTGTTTCAAATTATTAAAAAAAAATAATAATAAAATATTGTAATCCAAATAATAACTACAAAAGCAGGGAAGTAGATATCTCTAAAGCCTTTAACTCCAATTCGGATAAACTTTTATAAAAAAATATTCAATACGAATTGGATAAAAATTTTACAATGAATTCTGCTTTTTAAATCATATTATTTTTCAATTTATTATATTTAAACCTTAAATATTCCCTGCTAAAGGATTCTAATAAATATATATTTTTTGCTTCGGAATAAACTTTGTTCCGTAAAACTATGATTATGTTTTGTTTGGCGATCCCTATCATAGTCTCAGTGCTATATTTTCGCCATATTTTTGATTTTTCATTTTAATCCAATGTTGTGTTGTTCTTGTATCGTATTTGAAAGCAATTCAAACAAAATTTCCAATTGCATTTGTTTTTATTCTAACTTAAAGCAATATAGTTTGTATTCAGCTGAATAATGTTCGCATTTTTTATGTGTAAAAAAAATACAATAATCCCTAAATGTAACAAAATTTTAATAACAAGTGTTATTAAAAGGAATGTTAATAAATTAAGTGAAAAAATTAAAATTGTGAATAAAAATGATTTAAAAAAAAAATATTTAAAAATTGTTTTATTAAAAAAAAATAGGTCGTTTTGTATGGCAAACGAAAAGTTACACCGTATTTAAAAATACTATAATAAACACATTTCTTAAGAAAATTTTACTCCGCATCAGATTTATACTGAATTGGATAAAATTTTCAACAGAAATATACTCCGAATAAACTTTTCTATGCAAAAATTTATTCCAAATTTAAAAAATTCGTGAGGCTGTGTTCTAAAGCAAAATCATACCGAAAATCCTTAAGATAAATTCACTCCGAATCGGATAAACTTTTCTATAGAAAAACTTACTCCAAATCGGATAAACTTTTCTATAGAAAAATTTACTCCGAATAGTACAAATTTTTTTGAAAAATTTACTCTGAATCGCATAAACTTATCTATACAAAATTTATTTGGAAAAAAATTTACTTCAAATCGAATAAAGTTTTCTATAGAAAAATTTACTCTGAATCGAATAAACTTTTCTATAGAAAAATTTACCCCGAATTGGATAAAATTTTGAAGAAAAATTTACTCGGAATCGGGAAACTTTTCTATATATAAATTTACTCCGAATCGGATATACTTCTTTATAGGAAAATGTACCTCAAATCGGATAAACTTATTAATAGAAAAATGTACTCCGAATCAGATAAACTTTTCTGTAGAAAAATATACCCAAATCGGGTAACCGTATTTATAAAAAAATGTACTCTGAATTGGATAAACTTTTCTATAGAAAAATTTACTCCGAAACGAATAAACTTCGAACAATATTTAGAGTAGTGATTTATGGCTACGTTACCAATAATGGTTTATTTATATTATTTCAAAATATAAAATAATGGTTATTTGGGTTATATTATTGTGTACCTAATAAA
Source organism: Leucophora obtusa (assembly GCA_949987735.1). Taxonomy (NCBI): domain Eukaryota; kingdom Metazoa; phylum Arthropoda; class Insecta; order Diptera; family Anthomyiidae; genus Leucophora; species Leucophora obtusa. The sequence continues at coordinate 13,829,952 of OX465296.1, forward strand.
TAATATAAAATGTGAAAAAAATTTATTAAAAAGTATGAAAGTAAGAGTATAGAAAAATAAAAAGAACTATATATAATGTTAAAACAACAAAGTATGCAATTTATGAAACTTGCTATTTGGCAACTAGTCTCCAATATAAGAGACACGGAGGAGATTGGAAGATAAACAAAAATTAAAAAATAAAATGTTTGTATGTGGCTTTGTTGATCACTACTGAGTAAAAACAATAACAAAAAGCTGAATAGAAAAACTATGAATTATTTACATTGCATTCAAGGCCTTACTTGGGTGAGATGGCTAAGAGGTCGCACTATAGTATAGTTACGTTTGTAATATAGGAATAGGCACATGTTCGAATCTTACAGCTGACGCGTTGTTGAAAAATTATCATATGGAGACAATCTGTCAATAAAATATAAACAATAATACAATTTAATGAAACCTCTCCATAGAAAAAGGCAGAAACTACTGGGTGTATAACACATGGTTTGAGTCTTTAATAACTTATATGGCATTTTGGTGGGTAAACATCTGTCATATATTCTCACTTAGTCATTGAACAAAATAGTGTAAACAACAGAGTTGTTTTTTGCTTTGAATTTTGTGCCAACAAATCATCATTTGCGGGAAGTTTTGCTTTACTTCTTCAATTTGAAAAAAAGTGCAGCTGCAGTACATCGATTGCTCACCGAAGCTTATTCTGCATATGTTCCATCGATTTCAAAGTGCGAGAGATGGTTGGTTTATGCTGTTGAGGAGTGGTGATTTTGTCATGGAAGGCTAAGACCGCCCAGGTCAGCCAAAAAAGTTCGAAGATAATGAATTGGAGGCATTACTCGATGAAGATTGTTGTCAAACTCAAGAAGAGCTTACAAAATGATTGGGAGTCACTCAAGCAGCAACTTCAAAATGTTTGCACGCTGCAGGATTCATCCAAAAAGCAGGGAAATTGGGTACCACACGAGTTGAAGCCGAGAGACGTTGAAAGACGATTTTGCATGTACGAAATGCTGCTTGAACGCCATAAAAAGAAGTAATTTTTGCATCGAATCATTACTTGCGATGAAAAATGGGTCCATTACGACAACCCGAAACACAAGAAATCATATGTGATGGCCGCCAACCAGCCAAATCAACACCAAAGCCAAATATCCATGGCGCCAAGGTAATGCTCTATATTTGGAGGGACCAGAAGAGTCCCATCTATTATTAGCTGCTGAAATCGAGCCAGATGATCACAGGGGACCTATACCGAATACACTTGATTCGCTTGAAGTCAGCATTGGCCGAAAAATGTCCACAATGATGCCGTAATATTCCATCATGACAACGCTCGGCCACATGTTGCAAAACCGAATAAAAACTATTTAGAAAATAGTGGTTGGGAAGTCTTGCCTCACCCGCCTTCTTGTCCAGACCTTGCCCCGTCCGAGTTCCATTTGTTTCGATCGATGCAGAACGTTATCACGGGAATACACTTCACTTCAGAACAGGGTATCCGAAATTGGCTTGATTCGTTCTTCGCCTCAAAAAATAAGCAATTCTTTTGGCGCGGAATCCATTTGTTGCCAGAAAGATTGGAAAAGGTTATAGCTAATGATGGCCAATATTTTGAATAAATTTATATTGTACCAATGTTTCGCAATAAACGCTCAAAAATTGCCAAAAATCCCGCATTTTTAAATTATACATCAATAGATATAGTCTGCTTTGCAAATTAATGGGTTTAATTTTTTTTTTTTAGAGAAAAAGGTTTATTCTTCTTCTTAACCTGAAACCTACTAAATCGGTTGATTAAAATTTTTTTTAATTAAAAAATAAAAAAAGATGTAAATCGAATATAAAAAGATCGATATAGCTCATTCAATTCAATTTTTTAATTACGGTTTTTAACCAAATCGATGGGAAAAAGCATAGGGAATTCTCAAAATAGCTTCTGGTATCACTGACATAACATGTAACTCAGATGCTAGAGCTGTAGACTGGCAATCTAGAATACCAGGCTTTGTTCCCAGTACGAGCATATTTTATTAAAAAGAAATTTAGAAATAGAAATAGTAGTATTTTTTTTTGAAAATTCGGTTTTGTTTGAAAATATGAAAATCTTCTGAAAGAATGGCCAAAAATAAAATACCCAGCAGCGTTAATCGCGAATTTTTATTTTGTTAAAATATTTGTATGGAAGAAGCATGTCCCAAATTTGAGATATTGGAATATATTTTTACACAGCGTTAATGTACTCTCAAAAATATGAGGCCAGTCAGAAAAATACAAACGGGAAAGCGATAGCAAAGCACTTTAACAGGTGGTACAAGTACACTTATAGAAATAAATCTGTAAGAATAGCAGACATTTTGATTTTAGCAGGTTAATTTGTTATTTTCTATTAACAAAAATTGAACTCAAATATAACTAAAATTCTGTATATTTAATAGTTTTATTTTTGCTGTTCCTATCTTACTTATATATACTTATAAAAAATAATAAAATAAATAAATTTTTGTAAAACAAATACTGGCGAAACGCTTTTTGCAAATGCTGGCAAAGCGTACCCAATGAGTGTTCTCCCAGTCATTTATTTTCAACACCGTGGTTACCCAGTGGTATACCAGTGCTTGATTTTCTGTACCACTGGCGATTTCTGATTGGGAGGTTTGATATGTATATTGTCCATGTTTTGCAAACAGAGCTTCCACTCTATTAAAAAACATGGGAACATGGAAATTTTACATTTGGAAAATTATTTTTCCACAGTGTTCACAAACTCTTAAACTTTTATAACCGGAATAACGAAATGTATTTGTTTTGTTGTAAAGAGTCGCTATTAGAGTTGTCACTCGATTGCAAATTATCGGATTAATCGAATGAACAAGAAAATAATTATTTTTCGAATTATAATTCGAACGAATAATTCGAATAATTTTTTACGATTATCGAACAAAGCGAATAATTAAAAAATACATTTCAGAAAATCAGTAAATTTTAAGAAAAGTTTACTACAAATTATATTGGTCAAAAAAAGTAAAAAAAAATCTATTAAAATATTTTAATCAGGTAAAAGTTTTGATATTTTTGAAACCAATAGATTTATTGAATGGTGCCTAAAGGCACATCTACACGGTATAGAAATCTCGTAGAGTTTGCGCTAAATTTGTCATCTCTAATATTGTTGGCACTAATTTGTATCGTAAAAGTATCATCTCTAGTTGTCAAGTATCTTAAAAGTATCATCATCTAGTTGTGTAGTTGTTTTATTTTATTTTAAATTCAATTTTTATTTTATTTAAATTTAACTTAAATAAATTGTCACATTTAAACATATGTAGTCAAATTAAGTTCTATGCTGTAATTCATAAGATGTAATCTTGTAGCATAGAAAATCAATTGAATAAATAAATCAAATCAAATCAAATCAAGTATTTGTTTTTATTAAAATTGTTGTATTTTAAAGAATAATTTTTTCTCAAAATACCAAAGTTAGAATTTAATAAATTGAAATGTTCAATAATGTTACAAGACATTTTAAAAATTGTTACTTATTAAAGAAATTGTATATGACAGCTATTGTCAATGGTCTAGAGATTACATTTCGTAGACTTATACAGAGCTGCATTTTCATAAAATCTCGCGAGTTTTCTATCCCGTGTAGATGTGCCTTAATGTCTCATTTTGGGTATTTGCAAGAGACCAGCAAGGTCTTCCGATTAAACCGCTCCAGACTTTTTTCTTTGTGGTTTTTTGAAATCACGTGTCTATGTGAACAAGACACATACTATGGAAGCCTCAAAGAGAATGTCCTACACTCATAAAAAAAAGTTAGTACAAAAGTCTGTTAAACGCGTTCTGATTAAGTTGAACTAATTTTTCTGTTATTTTCTCTAAAAAAGCCCGTACAGATAGGTAAAAATTCTGCTAAAATAACAGGAAATAGTACCTGTATTTGCGCCAGCACAATTTTGACCTATTTGTACGGGATTTTTTTTATTAGTGTACAAGAGTGCGAGAAGTTCTCTCCAGAGCGGTGGAAAATGCGGTGAAAAGAGCCCAAATGACCATCAACAATGGCGGCGCCCACTTGAGCGATATAATCTTCAAAAATTAATGGAAAAAACCTAAAGATCCAAATAAACATTTAAAAAAGTTAAATTATGTCATTTCGTTTTAAGGATATAGCAAAACAGCATGAGGTGAATGTTTTTGAGCTACCCTGTAGTATTCAAATTGATGCCAAAACTTTTTCAAATAATTTTTATTCTGTTTTCATTCGAATAATCGAATAATTTTGAAAAATTAAAAGCTTGTTCGTTCGATCAAAATTTTGTTGATCGTTTAATGGATTAAAATAGAATAAAAGGAAACCCGAATAATTGTAAACTCTAGACTAAGGGAACTTCTGCAGTTAGAATTTATTAATTATTTAAATAGTATTTCAGTTTTTTTTATTTTAAGTGAAAATAACATTAATTTGTAGAAGAAATGTAAATTTTGTGAATTCGTAACATTCATTTTATTCAGCCATTTTGTCAAAAATAAAAAAATAGTCAAAAACAAAAGTACCTAAATGTAAGTTGAATTTAATAAAATGGTAGTGGTCCTGTTATCAAGTGAAATTTAATTTGTTTTTAAATACATACAAAATATTTTCAGTGTAGTCGCTAACTTTCCAAAAAAAAAAAAAAACAAATAAAGTGTTTTGGAAACATGGTTTCAAAACACAGACAATCTGGTGGTCAAACTTCATATTTTTAAGAGTACTAGACAAAAACTAATCAAAAAACTAATAAAAAAACAAATAAAAAAAAAACAAATAAAAAAAACAAAGAACAAAAATACGGATAATTTTGGCTGCAACCAAAAATTAAACTTTGTCCGATGATGTTTATAAACTCAATTTTTCAACATTGGTAATTGTGAAAATAAATGTAATTTTTAAAATTTTTTAACTATATTTTGAAATTTAGCACAACAAAAAACAGTTTATACTATATTTATAACTGTGCAAAAACTACCTGGTTTTTGGCTCTTTTAGTTTTTAACTTGTCAAAATGCATAGAAAAAAAAACAAGCAAAAACTAGTTTTATACAAAAACTAGGTGGTTTTTGCTCAAGTATAAATGTAGTATTACTTTATAACGACCGCTTTTTTGGTGTCATTGTTTAAGGTTTAATTATGTCGGTTATTTATTTAACTTATCAAAAAACAAAATTTAAATTTTCATATGATAAATTTTGCACCTACAAAGTTATTTTTGTGTGTGTGTTGTCGTTTCCTTTGTTGTTACAGTAGTAGTTAATAAAAAGAACAACAGGAAACGGAAGTTATAGTATAAAGCTGAAAAATATTTATGAGCTCTTTTTACGTTTGTTTTGTCTCTAAAATAATGATAAAGCATAGTAGCTGTGTTAAAAATATAGAAGACACATAAATAGAATAAAAAAAGCTTTTACAAATGTTTATAAACATTTGATAAACTTTACTACATGTTGCTAGCAACAGAAATAGAGAATAGAGAAAAATACTGTTTTCCTTGAGGGCAAAAGGGCATTTACAATTTAAAGTTCATATAACACGTGTTTAATGTTTGTAAACAAATACAAAAGACAATCAATAATGAATTTATTTAAAATCAGATAATTGTCCGGGATAAGGAAACGTATAATATGCATAATTACGAACAATTGTAATATTAATCATACGCTTAGATGGGCTTTTAATAAATATAATGCATTAATTCTGTAATTTCTGAGTTTTTGTTTGCAATTTTTTTCCCTTGGAATTCGTCCATTGAAAGTCTTCATTGAATTAATGCGGTTTCTCATAAAAATTTATGAAAAATTTCATTTTATTTACTGAAAAATTCATACAGCCAAAGAAAAAGTTTCATTAAAAATGGTGTAATAAAAATATAAAGCTTTTTTATAAAATTTAAGAAATTTTTAATTCACTTTGTGAAGAAAACTTCATTACATTTAAAATATTTTGTTCGTAAAGACCGCTACAAATGTAATTTATAACAAATGAAATTTTACTTGAAAACAGGACTACTAACATTTCATTAATTTCAAATTACATTTTCTGTTAATTAAATGAACCACAAATTAGTCAAAACAACTAACAAAATTTACTTATATACATTTTATTTGGTTTATTTTAAAAAAAAACAAAACGACTGCATAAAATGAATGTTACGAATTTTCAGTATTTTATGTTGTTTATTTTTTTTTTTAATAACTTACCATGTTAGTTAAAATTTACATTTCTGCTAAAAATGAATGTTATTTTCATTTAAAATAACTTCACTAAAATACTATTCGAATAACTAATAAATTCTGACTGCAAAAGTTTCCTGAGTGTAGTTTAGTGAAAAAGTTCATTAAAACTCGTGTAAGGAGTTTTGCCCAAAGAAACTTGTTTGAGCACAAATACAAATTTTTCTTTGGGCATTAGTTGTTTTGATTTATTTTCAACTTCTTTAGTTTTTATCGCCCAAATTAAGGAATAAAATTAAATTTTTAAAAACGCCTTCGTTTTTATTTTCTTTTTTGAATTTTAATGCAAAAAAAAAAATTTGTGCAATCGCAGGTTTAGGATAATGATCATATGGCAACAGTGCGTATGATTGTTAATAATTCAATATTAATATTACGTATACGTTTTATTACCAATATGAAACTATCCATACCAACTGTCCAGCTAAAAAAAAGGATACCTTATCAATGTCAAATTTACAGTATTTATTGTCATATATCAGGGGTGGCAAGATTTTTTTCGACCTGTGCTAAAATACAGCAACATTTTTGTATATTTAATAATCTGTCGCTTGCCACCGTAAGTATATCTTTCTTTTAGAAAATTTTTTAAAATTAAAAAAAATTTTCTTTTAAATTTGTCATTGCAAATTTACATATTTTCTATTTCTATAAACCTTAAATTTTTAAGCACCGTAAGTTTTTTTCATGTGAAAATATTTCACTCAAACTTTAAAGGCCTCAAATTGCAATTTAAATTGTAAAAATTTAAATTTTTTAATTTAAAGACACAATCACAATAAACACAAAATGTCACCTTTTCACAAAAAAATAATGGTATATTAAATTTGCATGAAACCAAAGGCTACACGGTTTTCACGTGAAACTCATTATCGTGAAAAATCGTTTTTTTTATATGGTGTGTAACAGTTTTTTTTCACGTGAAATCGAACCAAATTACTGTGCTTTAAGGTCAAATTTTATTATAGATTGCTTTCTATTTTTGTCGAATTTTCTGACAACTTTTCAACATTAAACTTCTATTAATCTAAAATTCAAAGAAATTATAACAGACTGTTTAAAAAAAATGTTTTAATTTGTTAATAAAGCACCGTAAGTTGTTTGAGTTTTACGTGGAAAAACTGTTCTACTCCATATAAAAAAAAAATAATTTTTCACGACAATAAAATTCACGTGAAAATTGTGTAGAATTTGTTATCACACAAATTTAATATATAGGGTGTTTCTCTAAGCCCGATAGAACTTTAAATTGTAAGAAATAACACAAAAAATTAAATTTTAATCAATTTTTTTTTTATTCCAAAGATCAGTACATGGCATTAACATTTGAAAATCATTTCGGGCATATAGCCACCGCGGCTGTTCTTGACGAAACGCATTCTGTACATCCAATTTTGGATGTTGTTTGTATTTTTCTGACTGGGCGGTGGTAACTTAATTCCTGAAAACTGAATGTTTGAGTTATTAAAATTATTTGTGTAAAAAATTGGTCCAAGACACTTTTGAATAATTTTTATTAAAAATTAATTTTTTTGGAAATATTTACCAAAATGTCTCGCGCCACCCGAAATCCACTCGCGTGTCAGCAGTGGTATAGTTTTTACACACAGAACATATGTACATAGAAGATTAAGTTCCCTATATATGTTATTTTCCACAATTTGTTAATCTAACGCTTCTTCTTGTTACATTCTTACTATTTGACATTAGTGAGAATGAAACGGCGAGAAAATGTTATCGTGTTGTTGCTGTTTTACTATGTATTTTGTAAACGTCAAAAGTTAAACCGTTTGCTGTCACTAATGTGCGTGATCAGTGCAAACATATTATCCTACTATCCAGTATACTGTGGTTTTTACAGCGCTGCCTATACGAAGGAAAATTTATGCACCTTCTTAAAATTTTTAGTAAACTGAGAGAATTATTTGCATGATGTTAAAGAATTTTTGCATAAAACCAATGAAGTTTCACTGAAACTCGTCCATTGAAACTTTTCATTGAATTTTACGACTAGGCGAGTGCCGTTTTAAATACGAAAATGTTTATTTTAACTTGAAGCATACATATTACTACCCAGGAAAATTTTTAACAATCGGTAGCCACCCACACCCATTCTACAAGTGGTTCCACTGCAACCGATTCCATGGAACTGGTTCCGGAACCAGTTCCAGAACTGATTCTAGAGCAACCGGTTCCACTTTGGAGCTATAGAAGGGGTTGCTTTTGGGACAATTTCAAACAAAAAGAATCGGTGTTAGAATCGGGGTTGTGAATGAAAAGTAGATATTCTACAACCGATTCTTTGGAACAGAAAATTTTACTGGGTACTTAATTAAAAAAAAGGTTTGTAGCAAAATAAAATAATGAGGATATTCACAGTTAATGCTATTTTAGGTACACTCAAAAAAAAAGTCAGTAAAGTCAACAAAAAATGTTGCTGTGTCAGCAAATTTTTAGTCAGGAGCGTGCTTGCAAAAAAGTTGGTAATTTCAGCAAAAGGTTTGCTGAAAATCAGCGAGCTGATTTTTATCAAAAAAATAGTAATCTTTTGCAAATGAAAAAAAATACTTGCTGAAATCACTAAAATTTTTGCTGAATATTAGTAACTGAGAAAATTTATTTGCTGAAAATTTAAATACAGAAATTGCGTAGAGTTGTTTTTCTTTTTTATCATTTCCGTTGTCTGTACTACATCCAGACAAGCTGCGACATCTACATTTGTCTATCTGGTTGTCGTCCACGCTATAATTGCGGTTATCAGCACAATTTTTGTAGCAAAATAAATTAGTAAAATATTAGTTCAAAATTAGTTTAGTGCTAAAAAAATATAACTAAAACTTTTGCTGAAAACGGAATTTCAACAAAAAAATTGCTGAAAACTAGTAAACTTGATATACAAGACGTTTTACTAATTTTTCTATTAACTTATTTTTTTTGAGTGTAGTAAATTAGCATTTATCGTAAATTTGACATTTTTCTATGGGTTAAACTTAAAAGTCATGCTATTTTGCAACTATAGTAAAAAACATGCAGCTTGAATAGACACCCCTATGTTTAACGGTTATAATAGAAAAACCAAAAATCTTTGCAAACTTTTAACTAAGAGCTTTTTTGTTGTTCTCCCTCAAAGTTCTAACCATAAAATGTAAACAAATATGCTCTCTCTCAGACACATTACAAAACATTTTCTTATGATATGACAGCAGCATGCAGTGTTGCCAGGTTTCTTAGGAATAAAATCGTCAAAAATTCTGGAAAATATCGTCAAAATCGTCATAGCTTGTGAAAAATCGTCAAAAATAGTTAAAAATCGTCAAAATAACACTATTTGTGTTATAAGGACCTAAAAACTTAATTAGCATTTTAAAAATTATCCTATTTTAATCATTTCGTGCTTGTTCAATTCAGCATATTTACTAAAATGTTTATAAACATCATCGAAATTTGCCATATCCTGAAGTAGTTGCTTTAAACAAAAAGAAATACCAACAAAAATTTCAGATTTTAAAATCTTTATTATGTATTTCACAGAAATTCTTCCAAAAAATTGAGATTCGTTACAGTTTTAGGACAGAAGTTTTACACAAAAATGATCATATTTTTTATTATTTTTCCTGTAAGTTTTGTACATTTCAAAATAAGTATCTTAAAGAAAAATTGGCAGTTTCGCAATAAATAAAAAATTTTGATGTACTTGAACGGATTTTTACATTTTTTCTAGATATAATTTTAATTAGAATTTCAATATGAACACTTTTAATCTAAAATTCTAAAATATTTTTCAAAAATCGTATAGATTTGCTGAATAAAAATTATCTGATTATGCAGCGGTTTTTTAATTTGTTCCCACATTAATTTGCTTGCATTCTGCATAATTCTTAAAACTAAAAATTTGAGATTTAGAATTATAGATTGGAAAAGTATCGTATTTTTGCCATTTCTTGCTTTATTTCGTATTAAAACAAATCGTCATTTTGAAGGAAAAAATCGTCAAATCGTCATTTGGCTATTTTTAATAGTAAAAATCGTCGAAATGACGATAACTCGTCAAAACTGGCAACACTGGCAGCATGTTGTGTTGTCAACATATGGGTCACAAACAGTAGCAACAGTCAGCCGCGTCTCCAACTCTATACACACACTGATACATTTAAATGAAATTCGAAAAAAAATTAAATGCCTGTTGGACGTTTCTATGATAAAAACAGTTTGTTTAGTTTGGACGGCAACGTCCTAACGAGTAGATCGTGGCGTTCGGAAAACGTGCATCGGTAAAGAATAATAAGAAAAACAAATAAAAAAATAATTCAATTGTGTTTATATTACAAAGTGAGTGAGAAAAAATTGAATAATAATAAAATGAATAATGATTTAAAAAAAAGAGCGCGATTTATGACACATATTAAAAGAAAATAATGGAAGAATTTCAAAAATTTTAATGGAAAATGAAAGAAAAATTAATAATTAATTAAAAAATGTTATTTTAATATAAAAATACAAGGAAATAAATTAAAATTTGTAGATTTAAAAAAAGAAAAATTGAACATAACATTGAATAAAATTTAGCTAAACAATTACAAAAAAATCATTGAAAATAAAATTATTGAATTAAGAAAATAAAGAAAATTTGAGTTATAACAAGTGGTTGTAATTAAAAACATAATATATAAAACATGTTTTAAAAATAAATATTAAAAATTAAATAAAACGATAAATAATTATAAATTAAAACACAATATTTTTAGTAAAAAAATTTAGTATAGAAAAAATATAAGAACTTATATGTATAAAAAAATATATAAAATAAAATTTTAAATTAATTAGAAATTTATTAATTCAGTTCGAGGCCAATTTCCTTACTTATTGAATTAGCATAATAAGTACTTTTTTCAAAAACTGCTATTTTTCTTCATCAGGATATTCTCCTAACAAATACTTCACAGAGTTTTTGCTTTCAAAAAACTCTAACACTTTCAGGAATGAAAAGACAATTTTTATTTTTTTGAATAAAAATTAAAACCCAACATTTTGATAAAATTTTAAATTTTCTCTAATAAAATAAAAATAGTTTTGAGTATTGAAAAAAGTCCATAAAAACAAGGGCATAAAACTTTAATTTTTCAACAAAAATTTGTAAAATTAAATTTTCTCAACTTAGCGTCATTTTCACAATGTCCTGGATAATAATTGGCACTTTAACTAACTTATTTGTTGTTGTTTCCCATGTAAATTTTAAATTTAACGGTTGGTTAAATTTTAACTGGATATTTAGTAATCGGGCCTTGATGTGTTTTGTTTACATACTTTAGTTTTTAAACATAAAAAAATAATAAAAAAAAAACAAATTTAGAAATTTGTAAATATTTTTATTGATTGAATAATAAAATCGAATCATGCACTGAGATATTTATCTGCATGATACTAATGAATTTTTGTATAAAATAAATGAAGTTGGAGTTCGTCCACTAAAAATTTTCATTAAGTTATTGACTGTTTTTATAAAAGTTTACAAAAAATATCATTTTGTTTATTAAAGGTTTCATACCCTCAATGAAGAAGTTTCATACAAAATACATTTTTTTTTATTTTAAGGAAATTTTCGTTCAGTTTATGAAGAAAAGTTTCATTAGTTTACTGAAAAATTTCATTATTTTTCGTCCAGTAACTTTATTACTGAGTGTTTTATAGCAAACCAATTTATACATTTCCATTTTAAGTTTAGAAACGACAAAAAAAAAAAATATTTTTCACAAAAAAAAATGATTCAAATAATTTAAAAGATATTGAATAAAATATATGAAATAATTAGTTTTGTGAAAAGAAATTTTGTGTATAGAGCGCGGGAAGTGTCAAAATCAAGTGCGGAGTTCCAAAATTAATTTTTACATTGATGTTGCATTTTAGCGCGCAAAAAAAAAAAAAAAATTCATGACCACCTCCAAGATAAAAAACCGAAATTAATAATTAAAGGTGGCGGGGCCCCACAGGCCCTCTCGGGGCAAAAAAACGGTGTGAATACCAACATGCAAGTGTGGGTACTCAAATGAAAGGAAATTTCCTCACAATTTCAAAAATGAATTTTTTTTCAGAGCCATAAAACGTGCTCCGAGCTAAAGCTAGTTTAGTATATTTTATTTCGCGACGATTACTAAAATTATCATATTTATCCAGGATCTATAAACGACTTCTAATTCAATTTAACAATTGAAAAAAAAAAAATCCCTGCGGCGCTCAAATATTTCCAAAAAAACCAAACCGCACCTACACTCAAAAAAAAGTCAGTAAAGTCAGCAAAAAATGTTGCTGTGTCAGCAAATTTTTAGTCAGGAGCGTGCTTGCAAAAAAGTTGGTAATTTCAGCAAAAGGTTTGCTGAAAATCAGCGAGCTGATTTTTACCAAATAAATAGTAATCTTCAGCAAAAGTTTTGCTAATACTTAGTCGACTGCAAATGAAAAAAATTCATTTCCTTTTAATTCTGCGATTTTTTCCTGAGGCGCTTGCATATTTACAAAAAATACCAAAAAGTTTACGTACACTAAAAATTTTGCCTTCGGCGCAACAAATATTCCACTTAATCCTTCATGCATTAGTTGTATGTATACTACACTTTTTGAGAGTGCATTTCTCATTTCCAAGGGTAAATTTTGCAAAGCAAATTATTACAAAAAGATCTTAGAAACCTTTACTTTTGCTTTCTTCTTTAACATTAGTAAAAAGTTTTGTGCTTTATATAGAATTTTTAATGCGATTAATTGCAATTGCGATCGATTTTTTTGTGGTAATTTTATGATGAATAAAATTCAAAAACTCTAAAGATTTTATATAGAGTTTAGTAATAGAAAAAATAAAAAAATTATAAAAATCGTAACCCGCTTGGTACCGGCAGCATGTTAATATTTGAACTTTAATTCCAAAAATCTCCGCTAGGGGTGTTACGAAGACATAAAAGTAATAAAAAGTATTTCTTTGGCATATATCTATATTTCCACTAAGTTTGGTCGGAAAATTCCTAGCCATTAAAATTCGTGCGCGAAAGGGTTAACAGCTCCAGTAACAAGTAAAATCACTTCATTTCATGTAATTTATGGACCAAAATGAAGTTTTACCCCAACATGAGTCTAAATTGGACTACAATGGATCCAGTTGGGATCAGGTTTTATCGATCACAAAAATAATTTTTTAAATCGTGAAAAACTTTCTTTTTATTGGAGTAGGTAACATTTACTTTGTATAATACAAGTTGTCCATTTTTCGGCCCTCCTTAAGGGGTCTAAAATACACTAAAGTGGATGTAGCTCGGACCACGTTTTAGGGATCTGAAAATAAAAATTAATTCATTTTTGAAATCCTAAGGAATTTCCTTTCATGTGAGTACCAACACTTGCATATAAATACGATTTCCAGTTTTTTGGATCCAGTGGGCTTATGGGGCCCCGCCGTTACTAATTTTTAATTTTATCTTTTTTTATGTATGTCCGCTAAAGTGCGTTTTTGCTTTCGTTAATAGAAAATAACAACTTTACCTACTAAAATCAGCAAAATATTTTGCTAAATAATTAATACACCAAAAAATCACAAAACATTAAAAATTTCAAAGTTTTTTTTCCATTTTGTTAATGTAAACAATAATCTAGCATTCTGAAATCAGCAGTTTACTTTTTTTTAGCAAATATTTCTGTTGACTTTAGACTACTATTTGCATTCAACTAAATTTAACTTAAAAATAACAAAAAATTTGTAGATTTAACAGTTTTTTTTTGCTATTTTTAGTTTAATAATATTTAGTAAAATTTACTGCAGATGTAATTTGTCATTTTCAATTAACTAAAATTTAACTCAAATACAACTAAAATTTTGTAAATTTAGTTATCATTAATTGACCGAATCAGCCCAAAGGAAATTCCTTACAAACAAACAATTAACACCCAGTCAGAAAAATACAAACGGGAAAGCGGTGGCAAAGCACTTTAACAGGTGGTACAAGTATTGGCAAAAAGTGCTTTCCCATTCCCAAAATGATAACATCATTAGACAAAAGGACCGGCTGTTCAAAAAGCGCCGGAAAAGCACTGGAGGAACAAAATTTTTAAACGTTGGCAAAACGCTGGCAAAACCAATAAATAGGTGGTCTGGAAATATATTTTCCAAAATAAAATTAAAAAAAAGTTCATATGTATTTTTTTGACCCTGCCTTGATTTGAACCCAGGCCGTCAGATTGGCAGACGATTGCTCTACCCACTGAGCTAACGAGACATATAATATTTAATAGCTAAACACATAAATGAGTGATAATAGCTGGACAACTACTGGCTGTGCCAAAATGCTAGTACTGGCAAACAATTTTTAGTAACTAGTATGCCAGTGTTTGGAAGGCAAAAAAAAAGTTGGTCTTGAAGGAGCTTTCCCACAAACAAAAAAATTGATTTTATAAAACAAAAAAAATTTTAAATTAAAAAAATCGCAAAAAATTTTTTTGCTTGCAACCGGATTTGAACTCGGAACCTTCCGACTACAAACATTTTTTAACGAAGCGTCAGCATTTTTATAAAATCATTGGTTTTCCAGTGAATTGATTTTTGTACGTCTGGTAGCATTGGCTAGGTAGCACTGGATAACCACTGGTTGCAAACCTTGGCATATCACTCTAAGCCAATTCTTTGCCAGTGGTTTTTTTATAAACCACCGAAATTTTTGTAAAAAAAATACTGGTAAAACGCTTTTCGCAAACGCTGGCAAAGCGTCCCAAATGAGTGTTCTGCCAGTCATTTATTTTTAATACCATGGTTACCCAGTGGTATGCCAGTGCTTGATTTTTTGTACCACTGGCGATTTCTGACTGGGCAGTTTTATTTTTGCTGATCTTAAGTTACTAGTATTGAAATGATTACTGAAACCTAGCGGCCCATGTTCCACTGGGAATTAAAGGATTAAATATATATATATATATTTAGCAAAAAAATCTACTAATTTCGGCAGTTTTTTCTGCAAGCTAATTTTTAACTAATTTTTAGTAGTTTTAGTTAACATTTGTTCTATTAGTGTATATACGAAAACTTGGAATTTTAGTACTACTGCTGCAATGTTTTTTAGTAAACTTTAATGTCGTTGCTATATGTATGTTATTATTTTGCATAGTTCTAAAACAATACTTTTTTGCAAATTTAAGGAAATTTTTTACTTTTACTCTTTTTCGTTTCTAAAACGATTTTGTAATTAAAAATGTAGTAAAATATGACCGATTTTCTTCCCCTGTATTTCATGATATTTGAATTTTCCATTTCCAAAATTTCTTTTAAACTTAGAATTTTAAAATTTCATCATAAAAATATTTTATTAATAAAGAAAACAAACACATCATAAAAAATTATTTGTATTCTATTATTAATGCTTCAGTTATTTATATGTATAGTATATTTCTTTTTGTTTCTTTATTGTATTTTAGTATAAATATTTGAAAATTTTCATTAAAAAAAATTCAAAAAAATTTGAGAAAAAATCATAAAAAATATAAAGTGTGTTTAAGAGCGTGTATATATAAAAATTTCTCTATATCTTGACGTTATAATCTTAATTTCGTTTTTATATTACGGTCAAGTTTGAAAAGATCTACAAAAATTTTTTTTTTGTCAAATATTATGTCTGGCTGGCTGGCTGGCTGGCGTGACGGGTTTTGTCTATTGGTAAGTTTGTTATTAATTTAATTTGCACTTTTTTGTTGTTGTATCAACAACACATTATGTAGGGAAAAACTAAAAAAAAACAGATATTAGAAAATTACATTAAAATTGTACAACCCCAAAATAGATTTCTTGGTGCGTGTTTATTATTAATAATAAAAATTGTTTTAACCGAAAAAAATTGTTGTTTTTTTCTAATAATAATAATAATAATAATAATAATAATAATAATAATAATAATAATAATAATAATAATAATAATAATAAACATTAATATTTTATTATTATTTCTTCGACTCAACGACAACTAAAAGGAAAATAAATAATGAAAATTAGAATATTTCACATATCAGTTTTTTAACCTACAACACTCAGTGTTACCAGATTTCAAAAAGTTGTTCAGAATGGGGGACAGTTTCAAAATCTTTCGGATAAACATATTCTGACATGAATTTATTATACTAATGCTATACTCATAGAAATAAACCTGTAAAAATAGAAGAAAAAGTTACTAAAATTTGGTTAAAAATATTCTTACAGAAAAAACTGATAAAATTAGCAGATTTTTTGTTAAATAATAGTACAATAAGTACAGCAAAAATAAAACTGTTAAATGTACAGAATTTTATTTATATTTGAAATAACTTTTAGCTAATTCCTTAAATTTGCATTTCTGAAAATTTGGAAAACTTGATACACCGACTCATATGGGCCTAAGGAGAACAAACACCTACTGATTTTGGATAGAATCGGTTCGTCTTTAGATCTAGTGACCATATGGACTATAATTACACTAATAAAAAAAAGTTAGTACAAGAGTCTGTTAAACGCGTTCTGATTAAATTAAACAAATTTTTCTGTTATTTTCTCTTAAAAAGTCCGTACAAATAAGTAAAAATTCTGATAATCTAACAGGAAATAGTACATGTATTTGCGCCAGCACAATTTTGACCTATTAGTACGGACTTTTTTTTAATGAGTGTACTCTTAAATATACCTAACATTATCTAAAAT
Source organism: Leucophora obtusa (assembly GCA_949987735.1). Taxonomy (NCBI): domain Eukaryota; kingdom Metazoa; phylum Arthropoda; class Insecta; order Diptera; family Anthomyiidae; genus Leucophora; species Leucophora obtusa. The sequence goes on from OX465296.1 coordinate 13,846,915, forward strand.
CAAAGTTTCTTACTGCCCGTATAAAAGAGTCTCATCAAATCTGATTAGAACTAAGTATATATGATTGAAGCTAATTAGATCCGGTGCCAGATATGCCATATCTGACATATGTTGTACACTTTATGGCCAGGTCTAGTGTTAGATCTATTCATATCTAAAGTGATCTGGAAAATTGGCTAATTTTCAATGCCAGATATGAGCAGATCCAGTGATGCCAACTTTTTGAAGCAAAACGTGCAGTAAAGCGTCAAAAATATATAATTTTTCATCTAAAATAGGCGAAGGGACAGCTAAAAAGCGCTAAAAAGCATTATTTTGTTAAATTGGAACATAACTTCACATTTTTATTGCCTTGAAAATGTTCAAGATTAAAATAATTGTTGATTTTTTAAATTCAAATTAAAAGCAAAAATCACTTTTAAGAACAATTTTAGATAATTTTTAATGTAAATAAAAAAAACAAAAATATGAAAAAGCAGTATATTTTTGCTTAAAAACGTTCGAATTAGTTAAAATTCTATCAAAATAAAAGTTTTACCGAAAAGACGCTAAAATAAAAACCAAAAATGCGCCATTCCAAACGCCTTTTTATAAAAAGTGCTAACAGAAAATATTGCGAATTTTAGGTGGTATTGACATCGCTGTGTATATCTAACCAGATTTGGTACCACATCTGGTACTAGATCTTAATCTTTTCAGTTGGCACTAGGGATGCCAAACGGGAAATACCGAAATCCCGGCATTTTCGGGATTGGCAAAATCCCGAATCCCGGGATTATTTCTCAAAAATCCCGGGATTTCCTTATTTTTTAATATTAATATAAAAGCAAATAAACAAAGTGAGCAATTTTAAATTACCTACGTTTTTCTTGAATTTTCTCATATTGACAAGAAATTGATGCCAAGATACCCAGCAAAACATTTCATTACCATGTAATGAGTTTTAGGTATTGAAATCTTAAGTGTTCACTAGTTACCTTTTAATTACTAAACTACTTATTTTAACATGGTGATGTCATTGGAGGAAAGTCATTACACTGATGTTACCTGTAAGTAGTTTATCAGCTGTTCTATAAATAGATGTTGAATATAGATTTAAAAAAATATAAAAATTTAAAAACCAATAGGAGCTGACACGTATTGATCAGCGTACCCCACGATTGTCAGGCAAACACTCTAACCATTAGACCACGATATCACTATGATTTTTATTGCTTTAACTTATGTACACATTTATTGTGGCAACTGTTATACATGTCTATTTTTCACAAAACTTGTTGTTATTAAATACTGCTTAATGAACATCAACATTTCTATAAATAGATGTTTAATATAAATTAAAAAAAAAAAAACAACAATGAAAGCTAACACGAGTTGAGCAGCGATCCTCATGTCTGTCAGGCAAAAACGATAACCACTAGGCTACGCCATAGTTATGGTTTTTAATGATTTAGAACATATATTATTTGTTTCAGCTATTGTGAAATAGTAATGTGTGGGGTATAATTATCGGTAACTCATTACATTCAGTTTAAAAGTAATTCAACGGGTAATGAGATATGAGATCAAAGTAATGCATGTAGTAATGACCAGTCATTACCAAGGTTTTGCTGGGATATTGGTAAAATTATAAATATAGTAGATTATTCGAGTAAACTATGCAAAGACTTTGCAGAAAAAAAATTATAAATATAGTAGATTATTCGAGTAAACTATGCAAAGACTTTGCAGAAAAATTTTAAATTTTGGTAAACAATATTAAGTTTTTGAGTAATACATGCGAAAAATCAAGTTTGTTTGTTATTTTACCGATTTATTCTTCCAAGCGAAATTCGATTTCTGAAACCTAATTATGGCTGGGACTGCAAGTTTGAATTCTTCCATGAAAACATTTGATAACGATAAGCAAATAACTTTGTTGCTGTAATTACACGATTTAGTGGGCAATGTTATCGCAACGAATCTGTTTTAAAATCTGCTTACAAAATACTGGGCGCAAGTGTACTTAATGACAGGGCTTCATATATTATCCCAGCCAGAAAAATACAAACGGGAAAGCGATGGCAAGGTATTTTAACAGGTGGTACAAGTACTGACAATAATTGCTTTCCCATTTCCAATATGATAACGTCAATAGACAAAAGGACCGGCAGTTCAAAAAGCGCCGGAAAAGTACTGGAGAAACAAAATTTTTAACTTTGGCAAAACGCTGCCAAAACCAATAAATACGTGGTTTGGAATTATATTTTCCAAAATAAAATTTAAAAATTATTATTTATTTATTATACATTTATTTTTAACATCGCGGTTACTCAGTGGTATGCAGGTACTTGATTTTTTGTACCACTGTCAATTTCTGACTGAGATGTTTCAATATTCATAAAATGTACCACATTATTAATTAACAACTATTAAATAATTATAAAACGCTTTATTTTATAAAAAAATTAGTTATATAACATACAAATTTTTACAAATAAAGAAAAATTTAAATCCCGAAATCCCGAAAAATCCCGAAATCCCGTAAAATCCCGGGATCCCGAAAAATCCCGTAGTCCCGGGATCCCGGGATTTCATACAAAATCCCGAACCCCGGGATTTTCAAATATCAATCCCGATTGGCATCCCTAGTTGGTACCAAAATAAAAATACACAAACAAGTTTTGTGAATTAATCGGTAAGATGATCAAATTATAGGTATAAGTCCTTTAACTCTAGTTAGATCTCAAATTTGTCCCCATTTTTTGGATCTAATTAGATGTGGTACACGGGTGATTTCACACGGGTGATTTTATTTTTATACCAATATATATAAAAATTTTGACACAATTCCATTTCAACCCATTATAATTTCTGGCCAGACTGATATAGGGTGTCATATAGTCGGCATGCCCCATTTTAACTTTTTTACTCGTTTTAGTTTAAAGTTTTTGTATTATTAATAAGATATTATAACCCGTGTAAAAAAGATCAGATATGACCAGATCTCAGTAGATCTTACCAGATCTAATTAGATCTCAAAATTGGGGACAAATATGAGATCTAATTAGATCTGATCAGATCTAGGCATATCCGGCCAGATCTTAGCAGATCTTACCAGATTTAATTAGATCTCAAAATTGGCAAATTTGAGATCTGATCAGATCTAGGCATATCTGGCGCAATTGTCCAGATCACTTTAGATTTGAACAGATTTGGCACTAGATCTGATCAGATCTTGCCATAAGGTATTGTTACATATGCCATATCTGATCATATTTGATGAGATCTGGTACAGGATCTAATTAGATTCAATCATATCTATTTAGATCCAAAAAGATCTGATCAGATCTAAACTTTTTTACACGGGAAGTTCAGATAAAATTGGATCTGATTAATCTGCCTTATCTGACTAGATCCAACGAGATCTGGTCAGATCCGATCTTCTTTACACGGGTGTGGTGCCTTTGCATTTTTTCTAGCACCTCGGCAAGTGTAGCAAATGAACTTGAAACAGTTGAAAGGCACCAGCCCATAAAAATTACATTCCATAAATACCACATTTTTGCCAATCCACAATATCGAGCGTATAAAAGCTGCGGTATAACCGAATTTAACACACTTATTTGTTTTAAACTAAAAACAAACATTGATCTGACTAAAATGCACAAAATAAGTGATATAAACATTCCAGTTGACAGTCAAACTATCATACTTGTCTATGAGATTGTTGTTATGCCATCTGTCAAAGTGTCACACTAACTGGCAAGACTTTAAACAAAATAAAATACTCAACAGGCAGCTGAGAGAACTATTATTATTTTTTTTTTTACAAAAATACAAAAAATAAATAAAAAATGTGCTTAAAATTGTTAGGAAGATTCAAATGATACTTGTGTAAAAAATTTTTTGTTTTACATTTTTCGATTATTGAAATAATTTTCTTTACGAAAAAACTAAAAATTTTATTGCTTTTTTCAATGTTTTTCAATGTTTTTCAATATTTTACATAATTTTTATTATATTATTGTATTTTTCTGTTTCAAATAAAATTGTATTATGTAAATATGTATTTTTGGTTTCGTTAATTTATTTAAACAATTTTTAAAAATAAATTTTAAATAAATTGAATATAAAATGAGTTATATTTATAACATTTATCATTTAATTAAACATGAAAATTGAAATTTTTCTATTAATATTGAACAGAAAATTTAATCATTATCGAAAATATTGCATTAATTTTGTTCACACTTGCGAGCCAATAAATGTCAGAATTAATTAATAATAATAGCAAATTAAAAATAAACTTAAATAAAAAGAGAGAAAAAAAAATGTATATATAAACAAGTTTTTGTTTTTTGTTTTTTATTTCAAAATCAAACTATAACAAATGACGTTTTTTTAGACGAAAAAAAAATTATATATTTAATTAGCACTTTTATTTTGAAATACATATTAAAACACATGTAAGACATTGAAAGCACGATTTTTATTTAGATTTAAAGAAAATAAGAAATAAATGTATAATATAAATAATTATAAGACCAATCATATATTACACAGTACAACAAGAAATATCAGACTCATTAGTTTCAAAACGAAATGAAGGTAGAACACCAGAGAAACAAAATCAAAACGAACTAAATTTGGCCTTTTAAAATGGCTGACTTTTGAAAACAGCAATCACGCTGCAAAAAGCGCATTGATTATTTGTTATCTTCCCTAGTGGCTTGCTTGGTATCGAAAATGAGCAAAACCGGTTGGAAGGTTTAAAAGTTATAAGTAAAAATGTGAGGATACCTCTGAATTTGTCTTACAAAACATATAAGTAATGCACTATTATGTACATTAGGGTATACCTTCGTTATATGGGCGAAAAAAATGGTGACCTGCGACCTGTTCCCCACCATAGAAATGTTCGTTTGGGTATAAAAATTCATCATGCAAAAAATTAAGGTGATCGTACAACGGGAACACGTGCCGCATCTGCCCTGAAATTTGAACTATGATTTACAAGGGGAAAAATTACTTTTTTGTTTTTTTTTTTGAAAATACTGGCTCTTAAATATCTGTATTGCTGAAAAATGAAAATGTTAATAGAATAGAAATCCAGACTAAACTACCTTTCTAGCAATACATAAAAATCCAAAATTGGTTGGAAAATGTTTAAGTAAATCCAATTAAAATGAGATAAATTATGAAAATCGTAAGAAAATAAAATATTTTTTGTTTTTTAAAAAACTTACAATGTTACACTCTAGTTTCATTTCCAAGATCTATAAATATTCAGATATAAATTTTTGTCTCTCTTGGATTATGCTAACCTAGTCCCAGGTATGGCCAAAGATGGGACTTTTTTTATAAATTAGCAAAACTTTAATTTTGAGTTATTTAAAATTTTGTTCAACAAAATATAAAAAAAGTGGTCAACGCATAAATTTTTTTTATGTACACCTAAGAGAATAATTCCACTGAAAATTACATATATCCCTCTTGTAAATTAGAAGTGACGGCGATTTAAATTTGAAAATTTAAAAGAAAGGTGTGATTTTGGCCAATAATTTAGCTAGCTGTAACATAATCACTTCCGATTTTTTTTAAATTCTGATACAAGAGATTTTTTTACGAAAATTTTGTACAACTTCGACAACGTTAACTCTTTCTTTACCAGGTCAAAGATGAAATTTTTGAAAATTTTCGATTTTTCCTGATGAAAGTATATTAAATCATTGTGTTGTTACTTGCGGAATTTGGTGAAAATTGTCAAAAAATAAACTCTGTTAACACCAAATTTTATATATAGTAATAAAAAAATTAGAAATTAACCCTTATGCCACATGTGGTAAAAATGACCCCAAATTTTTAAAATGTAAAAAAGTGCCACTTGACACCAACATAAAAACCTTTAATTAAGCTTTTTCTAGAAAAAAAAAATCAAAATTAACATGTTTGAGTGCATGGTGTCAAAATTACCCTTTTTTATGTTAAATAATTCTGGTTAGCTGAAAAATTTATGTCGCAACCATAAACTGTTATTTAAAAAATGTGAAGGAGTTAATTTCAATTTTTTTTATGGTTTCTACATAAATTATTTCCAGTAATTATTTTTAGCAATGCCACCACTTTCTAAAGTGAACTGATGATGGGGAACTGGAAAATCCCCGTATCGATCATATTTTTATGCCTGCAGGTGTAGAATATTTTGAAAGCAAAAACTCTGTGATGTATTTGTTAGTAGAATATCCTGATGAAGCAAAATGGCAGAGTTTTTGAAAAAAGTGCATTTTATGTTATTTCATAATAACCCTAGTAAAAATGATTTCTATATAATCATTTATGATTTTATATAATTATATCTCGTCGATTATTGTCAAATGTATATTTTTATATACATAATTATATCAATATAGATTTAATTATATAAAATTTTATTAACCAGATCCACCATTTTCCGGATCAAATCATATGTATGTGGGTTAAGGGGGGTAAATACTGTAACAACAGCATTTTAAGGAGCATATTTGAACGGTTGTCAAAAATTCAATTAACAATATTTTTAATACTTTATTTTTTTATTTCAGTTTTATATTTTCCCAGCCAAAATAAAATAAATAAATAAATTTTTCATTGTAGAATTAAAGGTCGAAAAAACGATTTTTATTTTTAAAATTTAAAAATAGAAATTAAACATGCATTTATTTTTATAGTGCATTAATACTTGAGCAAAAACAACCTAGTTTTTGCTTGTTTTTTTGTATGCGTTTTGACAAGTTAAAAACTACAAGAGTCGAAAACCAAGTAGTTTTTGCTCAGGTATAAATGTAGTATAACACTTATCTCTACACTAATAAAAAATATGCAAAAAGTTAATTAAAACTAATAAAAACTATTTTAAAATGACCTGCTGAAATTAGCAGATCATTTTTGCTAAATATTAGTAAGACAGGAAAAGCAAAAATAAAACTGTTAAATATAAATTTTTTTAGTAATATTCACGTAAACAAATATATTTTTTTTGTTATGAAACTAGTATTATTTTGTTTATTTTATAATCTATAACTGTGAAATTTTCACTTTTTTTATCTGTTTTCTTCAGTGTTCTTTTTTTGACCAAAGATACAAGAGAAGAAACTTTCTGCTCACATTCTTTCACAATACTTTAAAATAATTATTTTTACAGTTGTTTGTTAAAAAATTCTAAATAACTACATAAAATATATAACCAAAATACAGTAGTTGTTTAAAACAACTGTCAAAAACTTTTGAATTTTTTTCCCAAATTAAAACAACTGCAATTAAAATTAAAAAATAAAACAAAATAACTACAACACATATAACTGTAATGTAGTAACTGCACAGAAAAAAAGAGATGCCGAAGCAGTAGAAAAAGCACTACAATTGATGATCTAGATGTACTTATTTTTAAACATAAACACTAATGATTTTAACATTGAGTTGTCACAGGAGAGGAGTACTCCCACTTCAACATATTTTCAGTACTTTTGATCGAAGTTAAAACTTAAAAAACTATTGAATTTAAACAACTTAATTATAAATATTAAAAAAAAGTAATAGAACAAAAAACTATTAAAAATAAAAAAGATATTGATCCCACCGGGAATCAAACCCGCGACCCTCTGTTTGGAAATCCCAAATGATACCAAAATCACTTTTTACGATCACTTTTAGAGCAATTACTCTTTAGAAGCAATACTTAAATGATTTTTTGGATGTTGTTCAGAAGTAATTCTAAAAAGCTGTAAAAATATATTAACGGATACTTTGGAAGCAATGAAAGAAGTAATTTTTTGAAGTTGTTCAGAATAACTTCTAAAAAAGCAATAAAAATATACTAACGGATACTTGTGAAGCAGTGAAAGAAGTAGTTTGTAAAGCATTACTTCCAATTTTTTTTTGTTGGGTATAAAACTTTTCTGAGCGAGGATATAAAATATCTGGTACAGCCTATCTTAAAATTTTTACTGCTTTTAAACAGATAATTTATGGTCTTTAAATTTCCTTCCTGAAACAATATTGTTAAGAAATTTAATTTTTCTTTGTCAATTTTCTTTAAAATTTCAAGAATTATTATATTTAATTTTAAAAAGTCATATTTATTTACACATTATTCAATTAAAATTGTTCTCCTCATTTGAAAATAGTGTTATTAGTACTACATATGACTGAAAACCTCAAACACAGACATATTGACCCTGAAAAAGTATGAAACAAATCTATCGCTCACAAAAAAAAAAAAAAAATCACACAAATTTTTTAAGTAAACAAGAACAAATGAAAATCAAAATCAACTTTTAAATTGTGAAAATATTGCCATTATACGGACAAGTACGTACAATACACATGTGCATAAGAATACGTTTTCAAAACTAAACCAAATATACAACAAATTCAATTCAAATTTTTTAAATTACTTCCACTTTTTAGTTCTACAGAGAGGCTGGTAATACCGGTCATCTATCTATCTTTTTACATCTAGTCAGTCAAGTTAGCCAATATGTCTGTACAACTGTATGTCTGGTTTCCAAGTTTTGTATCTTGCTGACATTTTGTTTATATTTCAGAATTACATTAAAAACGTGTTAATCATACATATTTTTTTGTCAGTCTGATTTTTTATAGCTATTTTTCTAATTATAAATAATTAAATAATCTTTTCATAATTTATACGTATTTCTCGAAATTACAGCTAAGTACAAATTTCAATTTGTTAAACTAAATAAATAAATTGCAAAGAAAAAAATTAATTATAAATACACAAGAAAATGCTTGTTTAACGATTAATTCTTTACCCATAGAAGCTGTAAAAATAGCAGAAAAAGCTACCAAAAATTAGTTAAAAATGATCTTGCAGAAAATACTGCTAAAATTATTAGATTTTTTTCCTAAATACTAGTAAAATAAGAACAGCAAAAATCGAACTGTTAAATTTACAAAATTTTAGTTATATTTCAGTTAATTTTTAATTAATTGAAAATAACAAATTATAACGTAAAATCTTCAGAAAATTTTGCTAAATATTAGTAAAAAAAAAAACTGTTATATCTACAAGTGGTCTATCGTGCTGAAACCAACAGAAATATTTGCTAAAAAATAGTAAACTTCTTATTTCAGAGGGCTAGATTTTTATTTTCATTAAAAAAATCGAATAAAATCTTTCAAATTTTTTTTGTGATTTTTCAGTTTATTAATTTTTTAGCGAAACATTTTTGCCGATTTTAGCAGGTTAAAAGTTGTTATTTTCTATTAACAAAATTTTGACTCAAATATAACTAAAATTCTGTAAATTTAACAGTTTTATTTTTGGTGTTTCTATCTTATTAATATTTGGCAAAAATAATCTGCCAATTTCAGAAAAATTTTCTAATTTTTTAACTATTTTTTTGTAGTTTTAGCTAAAATTTTTACAGACATTTTTCCATTAGTGCTTAAAAACTCTGAGAGAAAATCTGTGACTTTTGAATAGAATGTCAAAATATTTAGATATAACAGGAAGTTTTCATTAGTTTGGGCTTTAAAAATTCAGACAAAACCCACAAAAAAAATCCTGAAATCAAACAGCAACAACATTGAAATAAATAGAAACATCAATGAAATCAAACTAAGGTTGTTTTTGATTTTATTTAAATTTGTTTAATTTAAAAATAAATTTTTAAAAATTAAATATTAATTTTAATACAAAAAAGTTTATTTTAGCTACAAGCAAAGAAAAAGACAATATGATTAGGATGACCATATTCAAAGAGCATAATACATTTTTGCTTTTATGATTGCGACAATGATATTATTGTATTAAATAAATAGTTTTATTTTCAGTGAAGTATTAACAAATAACGCCCTATAGGTTATATTAGTGTTAATCCTTATAAAATCTAACTACTTATAGAATTTTAAAAATTGTCTTTTTTTTTGTCGCTCGAACAATTGTAAATCCCCTTTTCAATTTACTTTTAATGAATTCTATCAATAAATGAAACTAATTAATGTTAATAATAAATTTATTACTTAAAACAAAAACTAATTACATTTAAGACTAGTTGATCATTTTAACAAAATTGACAAGGAATTACAAAAAACTTTAATAAAAAATACGTGAATAAGAAAAAACTGTCGGCTACTGATACAACAAGCTTTAATAAAAATGATTGATGAATAAAGACACAATAAAGACATAATAAAATTTAATAAAATTAAATAAAAAAAAAAAAACAATAACGAAAAGAAAATAAACTATAAAAAAAGAAACTGTAATAAATATGTTACAGAATTTCATATCATATGATAAAAAATTTAATGCAAAATAATATTGTTTAAATAAAATGAATACTGAATAATTAATTAAATGAATAGAATTAAATATTGAAATAGAACCTCTACAAGAAAATTATTAAAAAATAAGTAAAAAAATTAAAGTCCATCAAGCCGGTTATATAATACCCTACACATCGGTATGAGTTGGATTACATTCTAGGAAGGGAATTTCAATTAACGGTGAAATATGTAATAACTAGGGCAAGTAATTTCATGCACTTCAGAAACGAAAATACATATGTGCCTACAAAATGCGTCTAAAAAAGAAAAATAGCGCACGTTAAAACATAAAAAAGTATACAGATTAGTTATTTTTCCAAGAGACACTGAATTTTGACATATTTTCTTAGGTCAACAAGATTTTTAAGAGCGTTTGATTTTCAAAAAAAATTAAAAAATGCTACAAAAATTGAAAATATGCCGTAAAAAACTAAACAACAATACACTAAAAGGTCACCAAATATGCACATCAATTCAAAAAATTACAATACAAATTGTGCATTTTTGGCAGAATATGGATTTTTGAAAAAATATGCATTTTTGACAAAATATGGAATTTTGCCAAAAGATGCATTTTTGACAAATTATGAGTTTTTGAAAAACTGCATTTTTCAAAAAAAAAAATTGCATTTTTGACTAAATATGAATTTTTCAAATAATATGCATTTTTGACTAAATATGTATTTTTGACTAAATATGCATTTTTGACCAAATATGCATTTCCGACAAGATATGAATTTTTGACAAAATATGCATTTTTGATAAAATATGCATTTTTGACTAAATATGAATTTTTCAAATAATATGCATTTTTGACTAAATATGAATTTTTCAAATAATATGCATTTCTGACAAAATATGCATTTTTGAAAAAATATGAATTTTTGACAAAATATGCATTTTTGATAAATTATGCAAAAATATGCAACTACAAATCGATGCCATTTTGTTCTAAATTTGATGATTCGGATATATACGTATGGACGACTTTTAAGTTGCTCCGAAACCCGCTCCCCAGGGCTTATTTTGTGAGATTATTGCAAAAACTAATCCACAAAAAAATTCAGCTCAAACGAAGAATTTTTGAGCTATCCCTGAGCCTTCAAAGGGGAAAAAATTACTTTTTTTTTAGCAAGGCTAAAAATCAAAAATCGGTATTCAAGTAACTGCAATTCGCCCAGACCATTGTTGAATTAAAATGTGATAAATTATGAGAATTGTTAAAAAATTAAATATTTTTTTCAAAAACTTACTTACTTATACTCTAGTTTCATTTCTAAGATCTATAAATATGTATTCAGATAAAAATTTTTATCTCTCTTGTATTATGATAACCTAGTCCCAGGTATGGTCAAAGATGGATTTTTCTTTTTGTAAATTAGCAAAACTCTAATTTTGAGTTTTTTAAAATTTTGTTCAACAAAATATAAAAAAAGTGTTCATCGCATAGAGTTTTTCTTTAACACCTCAGAGAATAATTCTACTGAAAATTACACATATCCATCTTTTACCTTAGTAGTGACGGCATTTTAAATTTGAAAACGTTAAAGAAAAGTGTGATTTTGGCCAATAATTCAGATAGAAATATATCTGTAATATATCTCATAGAAATATATCTGTAAAAATAGCAGAAAAAGTTACTAAAAATTAGTTAAAAATGATTAGATTAGATTATTAAATTTTTTTTTTTAAATATTAGTAAAATAAGAACTGCAAAATTTAAACTTTTAAATTTACAGAATTTTTCATTTTTGTTTTTTTTAGCTAGCTGTCACAAAATTACTTCCAATTTTTTTTGATCTCAGATGAAAGAGATTGTTTTCTGAAAATTTTTTAAAACTCCGGCAACGTTAACCCTTTCTTTATCAAGGTCAAAGGTGAAATTTTTGAAAACATTGTGTTGTTTCTTGCTGAATTTGGTGAAAGTGGTCTAAATAACTCTGTTAACACCAAATTTTATATATAGTAATAAGAAATTAGAAATTAACCCTTATAGACAAATGGGGTCAAAATGATTCCAATTTTTTAAATTTAAAAAAGTCCCATTTGTCATGGAAATCGACATAAAAACCTTTAATTAAGCATTTTCTTTAAAATTAACCTGATTGAGAGCATGGTGGCAAAGTGACCCAATTTTTTTAATGTTAAATAACGCTGGTTGGCTCAAAAATTTATGTAGAAACCATAAATTATTGCTTAAAAAATGTGAAGTAAGGGGTTAGTTTGGATTTTAATTTTTTTAAATAATAATGAGTGGTTTCTATATACATTTTTTTAAATTTTGTGTGCTAGGTCACATATTCTAATTTACGAATTGGTACGTTTAGTAAATATCGGCTCTACAGTTTTTCGGGGTTCTTTTGGAATTTGAAACTTTCCACGTCAAAAAGTGAAAAAAAAATTACAGGGTTTTTTATTAACAATAAAGAACTTGTTGAATTTTAACAAACAAGTTTGTTAAGTTTCAACAAACAAGTTTAATTGAAAAATTGTCATATCAACAAAATATTTAATTGACTCAATTAAAAATGTTGTTGAAATGGAAATTTCATTTTAACAATTATTTTTGTCACTTAATATTTTGTCTTACTTTTATTTGTGTAGGTTTTTAACAAACTAGTGTACCAAATTTTGCTCAATTATCTTCAGAACTGTGACTTGTTGCAGAGATGGGAAAAATCTTTACCAATATATTTTTATTATTATTACTTTATGTATTGGTATTGAAAATTTTATCTTCATTACCATTACTATAAAGTGGGTGTGTGCTCAAACATCACCACAAACTAAATATACCCTATTCTATTTACATGAGTGGTGTAGGGTATACTGAATGTCAAGTGAAAATTCTATGATGTGAAAACAAAAATTCTTAACATTCGCATTGAAAAGTCTATATAAAAAAATAATTAAAATAAAATCAAATACAATACAATACAATTTGTTTTTGCAAAGCAAAATACTCGTACATCAAATTTTTGATTAAGAATAAAATATCTATAAATAAATTCGAAAAAAAACAACAACAACAACATTACTTATATATAGCTGAAATATAAACAAATTTAAATGGTTAAAAATATAATAAAAACAATTTTTAGTATATTTAATGTATTTATGCTACGCTGATAACCTTTTAATCGAACAAAAAAAAAAAATTTTTTTTTATAGTTGGGCAATACCGAATATGTTTCAGTTAAAATTCTGTTAAAAATTTTGAACTTGTCTGTCTTCAAAATGGTAAGCCAAAGTTGGACCCGATTTTTTTTTGCCCAGAACGAGCAATATCTGATTCAGTAATAATTATAAAGGATATAAATTATATATTATATAGATGACGTATAAGAAATCGTTTTATATATATTATATATACACTCACAATATTTTATCCTTAAAAACAACCTAAAATACATATTAAATTAATTGAAAACACTATTAAAAAAAGGACTACTGATTTTTCATTATATTCAAACCATTTTGCTATTTATTTTCAAACATTGTTTAAACAATCCAGAAAAGAAATAAAAATAATTTAAAAGTCTATTAAAACAATCATCAATTTTTTAACTGACAAAACGTAAAAAAAACGATTTTGTGGTTTGTTTTTTCATATTTGAAAGTTTTTTTTTTTTGTTTCAATTTTCAAAACACAACACCATACACAACAGACACGTTCATATTTTTATTGGCTATGTTTGTGTGTATGAGTAAAGAATTTCTTGTAATTTGAATTGAAATAATTTTGTATATAAACAAACTATTTTAACAAAAAAGAAAACCGAAAATATTTGAATTTTTTGTTTTAAAGCAGAAAACAACGAAATTATTTAAATAATTTTTTCTAAAAATGGAAATCTAAAAATAGAATATTTGACTGAAAATAACAACTCCTACAGACGATACATATTTTTTTCTGGTTTGTTTTTTATTGGTTGACAAAAAAAGTTAAACAATATGTTTCAACGTATTTTAATTGATTCTTCAATTGAAAACAAACTTTACCTATTACTTTTTAAATAAACCTCAATCGGTTATGGAAAATATATTGTGAGTGTATTCATTCCTTTTATTCCTGTAACGTTCATAGGGCCATATCGGTTTCAGTAATATGATTTTAAGACGAATGGCTTATTAGGCCATAGCGTCCGATCCTGGTGTTGGAGCTGCCAACATCGCCACCAGGCATGCACTGATTTGCAGGTTGTTAGTCCATACACAAAATAGAGTTATTCCGCCTATGATCGGTCGCCAGAATCGTCGTTAGCGTAACAGGGGACACCAAGGCCATGGCGGACAGTGGGTGAGGTTGACGGTTGAGAAGAATAGGCTATGTATTTGCTTCACTTTCCCATTAGTCCCATTTGAAAAAGCATTTAAGCTCAGGTAGGACCTCTATGACGACTAGGTCAAAACATGGACTGATTTTAAGCATTTTCAAAAAATAAAAAAACTTATGTAAAAAATTTAATTTTTCGATATTCACACTAGTTTAGGGTTTAGCTGACTCTCTTTGCAGCCCTATTTTTGCCTATATTTAAAATATAAAAAATGGGTGGCAGCTCGGGAATTAAATAATAGGTAATATGGATATCAAACTTCTTCCCTACGTACAAATCAATTTCGCAAATTTCAGACAAACAAATCTACATTTTTACTTCTGCTGTACATAAGTTTGGGTCGATAAAAAATAGTTGTTCATTAATTTTGTCTCCTCTAAACATTTCAAAATTTCATCAAGATTATAGCGAACCACTGGGCAGGTCTTCCTTGTTAGCGCACATACTTTTAAAGAAATGACAAATAATTAAGAAAAAATAATTTTATTTTCTTTTTTATTCCCTTAACATCAGTGATGGCACATTCTCTTGCTGCTATATACTAAAAAAATTATTTTTATAATATTCATGAATTTTTGCATAAAATTGATACACACAAAATTTTATTAGCCTAAATTATTTAGTTAAAGATTTGTTTAAAATAATATTTAAAAAAAAAAACAATTAATTCAATCAGTTACATATTTGAATTGTTTAATTGTTTCAATTAATCGTACACCACTTTAGTAATTAATATCATTTGCGTGATAGGTTTCAAATCAATTAAAATATAAATGACATTGAATTCAACCAATAAATATTTTTATTAAATTATTGCAATTTTTTATTTAATTTTATTAAAATATTTTTATTTATTGAAGTTTTCATGAAAACATTTCATTGAAAAGCTAATTTCATAAAAATTATGAATGTTTTCATTAATTTTAAGGAATTTTTCCTTCACTTTGTTAAAATATTTTGTATTATTAATTTATTGAAAATTTTCAATAATTTCATTGGCCGAAATTTCTCTGTGTGTATTTTAATGTTTTGACTATTCTTCCCATTAGTAATTTTCATACTTGACAAACAAGCTCAAGCTCTTCTAAAACATACATTTTAAGGCGAACCTAAGCATTAATATATATAATTAAGGGTGGGCCGAAACAGAAAATAGTTAAATCTTTGATTCTTAAATGCACAAATTTTTGTTTGCAATGAAGTTCAATACCATGTGTACGAAAAATAAACACCAAACTCGTCTATGAAATTACGTTTATCGCTTAATTTAGGCATTAATGGCCGAGGATATTGATTTAGTTAAGTGGAATTGGTTTTAGTGCAACGGGTTCCGGAACTAGTAACATGGAATCGGTTCAAATCAAATCGGTGTGGATTGTAAAAAAATTTCATTGACACGTACACACAGGTGAAAAACGGGTTTCAATTACGAAATTGATAATATCAATTAATATTTTAATTGATTCTGCACCTATCACGCAAATGATAATATTAATTACTAAAACTTATGTACGATTAATTGAAACAATTAAATAATTCAAATATATAACTGATTCAATTAAATATTTGTTTAACATTTTCTTTTATTATTTGTTTAACAAATCTTTAATAAGATTATTTAGATTAATAATTTTTTGTGTGTAGTTATTTTAAATTAAATTATATAGTTTTATTTATCACAATTTCTGCTTTTAATGACATTTTTCAAGTAACGACCCACTCTAATGTGTATGCCTATTTTTACTTTTTCCTACTAAAGGCAATAAAATTCAATAAATAGAAAACTTCCCCTAAAAAACTTAATGAATAAAACGTACTTCATTAATTTGCAGAAGTTGGTTTTTTTCGATTAAATTTTTGCATTATCAGCCAAAAAAAAATTGGTTTTATAATCATACAAGTTGTATACAAAATTTATTGTATGGAGTTAAAAACCACTTACGACTCTTGCATACTCCTTAAATAGCTAAGGATTTCAACAACATTATCATGTAACTAGGGCTAGGAAGTTCATGTAAATACATGTTTGTTTTCGTTTGCTGGAGAACAAAGTAAATTAAATGTCTTTGCCTATCAACGAATTTGGAAGACAAAAAAACATCGATTTGTTTATGAATATTTTTGAATAATTTGCTATAAATGAATATTTTAGGGCATATTTTGCTATAAGAAAATATTTTAATGCATATTTTGGCTTATTATGCTTAAAATAAACGTTTCTAAGTACTTCTTGGGCCAAGAGAAGATCATGTGCCAAATTTCATCAAAATATCTTTATATTAGCTTAAAAATTTTTTCTCAGTTGATTGGTATATTTAAAGATCCATGTCCATTATTTTTGGTATAGAATATAAATACACTAACTTGTTGATGATGATTAAAAGTAATTTTCAATACGATATTTGAACCACAATACGATATTTGAAAAACGCCAATAATAAATCCATATTTTTAAAATTTTCAATGCATATTTTTGATTTTTAATATATATTTTGGTGATTATAAAATAGGATTATAAATACATGAACTTCCTAGCCCTACATATACACATTTAATTTGATCCAAACATATATATGTATATGTTTACCTCCGAACATATTATATTTGCCAGCAATCAAACCAAACATATATACATATATTACCAGCAATTATATTACCAGCAGGGCGTGTAGAATCATATTTACTTTAATAAATATATACTCCCAGCAAGCATGGCAATACGAAGAAGATTCCCCGATCATATTGCCAGGAAGAAAACATTTATTGCCGGCATTATCAATTTCGTATTGCGGAAGTTTCTTCCGTCGGGAATAACTGTTACCCGAATGCAATACTTTCAGGCAACACGAAAGCAATACTCCAGGAAGATAAATCGGCGATATCGCTAAGTTATCATCTGGAAGATTAAAAGGTGATATCGCCAAATAAACTCCCCGGTACAATATAAAGGTTTTAATTTTTAATTATTAAATTTAAGCCTGAAAAAGAAGATCGGCATACATAATCCTTTGACCAACACATTAACCATCTTGATTTCAACGTAGCCGATTTTTTCCTCGCATTAGATCTTGATTTTTTCAAGGAATTTCTTTCCTATTTTTCCAAAATGACAAAGAATTTCAAACAAATTTTCTTTATCTTCCGTGTTGAGAACAAATTTATATGTTCAATTTAACTTTAATTTATTGTACTTTGCACTTTGAATTTACGGAAGAAACTTTTAACTTATTAACTTTGAAAATATTATTAGAAATATCAAGACAATTGTTTTTAAACTTCATTTGGAAAATATATCTAATTGTGAAAACTATTTATTTTGAAGTTAATAAATTAACAAATAAAAAATATAATAAAAAACCAAAATTTACTCTCAAAAAATAGTTTATTTTCCAAAAATCTTCAAAATAAATAAATTCGAAAATGTTCGTCGTATGCCATACACCGCCAAAAGAATTGGTTAAATCAAGCAGTTGCGGCCAATGCAATGTGGAAGATACTGTAGAAATGGTCCAGTGCGATAAATGTGACGTGTGGTACCACTTCACTTGCGCAAGAGTAACCAATTCTGTAGAGAACCACGACTGGATGTGTTCCAAATGCACAGGAAAAATTGCTAATGAAAAAGAAGTACATGAGCAATCCTTATACAAGTCGAATACTGTGTTAATACAGTCCAGCACAGTAAATCCAGCGAATAAAAATGTCAGTGAGAGATCCGTAAAGAACTCGCAGACTAAATCAATATTGTCCGGCACATCGTCGCGCCAACGCAGGATTGATCTGGAACTTAAACGTCTCGAGGAAGAAAAGGCTTTAGCAGAAAGATTCCTTCAAAGAAAATTTGAAATTTTAGCTATGTCAGAAGACGACGCGGAAAGTCTTCATAGTGAAGCTATTGCTCGTACAAAGGAATGGGTTTCGAATTTGCCAAATCATTCGCAATGTCGAAGTAAAGATAATCCACATCATTCACCTACCCTCTATCATCACTCCCCTACGCGCGGCCAAAACTCATACACAAACCATGGAGCAATTCCGAAAAAATTCAGACATGTAGAAGAAGCCGTTCCTACAAATATTCAGCTTTCGCTTCGTCAAGCTCTGTCTAAGGATTTGCCTATATTTAACGGGAAGCCCGAAGAGTGGCCACTATTTTTTAGCTCCTTCGTAGAGAGCACGAAACTTTGTGGATACTCCGATTCAGAAAATCTTTTACGTCTGCAAAAATGCTTAAAAGGAAAAGCCCTTGATGCTGTTAGCTGTCATCTGTTACTACCAAAAAATGTTCCAGAGGTGATTCGAACGCTTAAGATGATGTTTGGCCGCCCAGAAATAATAATAAACACTCTTCTGGAAAAAATTCGATCTGAAACGTCACCAAAGGCAGATAAACTGGAAAGTCTTGTTAGCTACGCTATTGCAGTTCGAAATCTGTGCTCAACTTTGGAAGCTTCCGGATTGGATGCCCACAAAAATAACCCTTTGCTACTCCAAGAACTTGTAGACAAGCTTCCAGCGCAGACAAAACTCAATTGGGCTATGCACGTTGCATGTAGAGAAGCCGATATATCAGTATTTTCTAAATGGTTATTCGATATAGCTGAAGCAGTTACTAAAGTAAGTCCATCTATTGTTTCTTATAAAACTAATGGTTATTTACATTTACATGAAACGGATAAAACGCCTGGTATTAAACACTCATGCATTCTATGCGACAAAAATCACCCACTTGAAGAATGTGACAAATTTTCCAAGATGAAACTATCTGATCGTTGGGATAAAGTGCGCCAGTATAAACTTTGCCGTTTGTGCCTCAACAAACATGGTAACTACCGTTGTTCTAATGCGAAATGTTCCATCCAAGGTTGCGAGGCTAGGCACCATAACCTACTCCACAAATTTCAACCGAACCCAACCGTTACAACTCACTCGAACTCAAGCTTAGGAGTTACCACTTACTTCAAGATTTTACCAGTAACTTTGCATAGCAAGGACATTTACGTGGATACATTTGCTTTCTTAGATGATGGATCAAATGTAACGCTTCTAGAAAAAGGTATCTGCGACCAGCTTGGCTTGAAAGGTGAAATAAAAAACTTATGTTTAAATTGGACGTCTGAGGCATCTCGCACAGAGGAAGACTCAATGCAAGTCAGCGTTCGTATATCAAGTCGTAATCCAAATTCAAAAAAGTATGATCTTGTTAAAGTCCATACTGTTAAAAATCTGTCACTACCAGTACAAAGTGTCGCAAAAGAAACATTAGCTTCTTATCAGCATTTAAAAGGTGTACCATTTTCAACTTATAATGGAGCGACGCCAAAAATACTCATCGGGCTGAACAATGAATACGTTCTTAACACTTTAAAGTTGATCGAAGGTTCTAAACGTGAACCCTGTGCATCCAAGACACGATTGGGATGGGTAATTCACGGTGGAGGCAATAAATCCCAAACGACAACTCTAGAAAACAACAGGATTATGCACTGTAACTGTGATTACGAAATGGAAAAGCTTCAAAAGATAGTGTCGGATTACCTTTCATTGGAAAACTTTGGACGTAAGCACGAGCTTGTGTCAACTGAAGATAAACGTGGAAATCTTTTACTTAAAACAACCACGAAGCGTACCGGCAATAGATATGAGACTGGACTGCTCTGGAAGGAAGATACTCCGGTAGTCCCAAATAGCTTTCCAATGGCATTTAAGCGGCTTCATTGTCTTGAAAAAAAACTAGATCATCAACACGTCCCAATAATAACCCAACAAATTGATGCATTGGTAGAAAAAGGATATGCACGAAAACTATCTGCAAATGAAGTTCAGAACACTAATGGTATTATATGGTACCTACCTATTTTCACAGTAACAAATCCGAACAAGCCTGGTAAATTACGATTAGTCTGGGATGCGGCTGCTAAAGTGAGTGGAGTTTCCTTGAATTCTATGCTGCTTAAAGGACCAGACTTGATGGCTCCTCTCCTTTCTGTATTGTATAGTTTTCGAATGAAGAAATTTGCTATTTGTGGAGACATTAAGGAAATGTTCCATCAGGTCTTGATACGCAAAGAAGATCAAAATGCGCAGCGGTTCATCTGGCGTAACGGTGAGACTAATAGAAATCCTCATACTTATATAATGCAAGTAATGACGTTTGGTGCTGCGTGCTCTCCAAGCTCGGCACAATATATCAAAAATAATAATGCTTTGGAGTTCAAGAGTCAATATCCCAGAGCGGTAGATTCAATCATTTATCACCATTATATAGACGATCTATTAGACTGTGCAGATTCGGAAACAGAAGCCATTGAGTTAGCAAAGCAAGTAGCATTTATTCACAGCAAAGGTGGATTTTTCATTCGAAACTGGAAATCGAATTCAAAAACCGTAATGGAAACTCTTGGTGAGTTGGAAAAACAAACCAACGTATCGATTGGGTCAAATGTTATTGAAATGACAACAGAGAAAATATTAGGTATGTGGTGGTCAACTGCAGATGACGTTTTTACCTATTCTCTAAAATTAAATCGGGTAAATAAAGATGTGTTAACTGGTAATAAACGACCTACTAAAACCGACATATTAAGAACGCTGATGTCAATATTTGATCCCCTTGGGTTTTTATCACCCTATGTGGTATACCTGAAAATTTTGTTGCAAGAAGTTTGGAGAACGACTGAAGGATGGACCGATGAAGTTAATGATGATGTCTTTAATAAATGGTTAATTTGGGTACAACTATTACCAAATATCGAAAAAGTAAGAATTCCGAGGTGGTATTCAATCCAGCCAGGGTCTTCAATTGAGCTTCATGTATTTGTTGACGCAAGTGAAATGG
This sequence comes from Leucophora obtusa, assembly GCA_949987735.1. Taxonomy (NCBI): domain Eukaryota; kingdom Metazoa; phylum Arthropoda; class Insecta; order Diptera; family Anthomyiidae; genus Leucophora; species Leucophora obtusa. The sequence continues at coordinate 13,868,401 of OX465296.1, forward strand.
CATATGCAGCAGTTGCATATTTTCGAGTGGTTTCAGCGGATGGAGTTCATTGTTCCTTGGTAAGCGCCAAAGTAAAGGTCGCTCCAAAACAACCTGTTTCAATTCCACGTATGGAATTGATGGCTGCAGTATTGGGCGTTCGTCTTGCAAACTCTATAAGCTGTATTCGCAACTTGCATATTGAAAAACGCTGGTTTTGGTCCGATTCAAATACAGTCCTCTCTTGGCTGAACGCGGATCCTCGAAATTACAAGCAGTTTGTTATGTACCGTATTGGAGAAGTCTTAGAAAGCAGCAAGTCCACCGAATGGAGATATATACCCACAAAGGACAACGTTGCAGACGATGCGACAAAGTGGAAGAAAAAATTTGAATTCGATATGCAAAGCCGATGGTTTAATGGGCCACCTTTTTTGAAGAAAGACGAATTCCAATGGCCTTCGAAGAATTTAAAAGACCCAATGCCTTCAGAAGAATTGAGACCACATTTAGTTATGATACACTCAGAGGTAATTGACAAAAATTTAATTGAATTTCATAGATTTTCGTCGTGGAGGAGATTACTTCAAACTGTAGTCAAACTGTATACATTTATCCTCAAGTTAAAGAAGAAATATAAATCAAAAAATCTTTCATATGTAACTCCTGAAGATTCTAAGCTTATTGCGATGTCAGAGAACTTTTTATATCGTCAAATACAATTTGAGAGTTTCAAGGATGAAATTGCTCTTTTAAGCAACAATAAAGGTGGTGATATTTCCAAGTCCAGTGCCCTGTACAAATGTTCCCCATATATTGACGAAAATTTGATGCTTCGCATGAATGGAATAATTGAATTGGCATCCGTAATAGGCGAAAATGCTAAACGACCCATAATCCTACCTAGGGAACACCATTGCACAGGTCTACTGATAGAATATTTCCATGAAAAATTTCATCATGTTCACCACGACACTTGCCTCAATGAACTGCGTCAATGGTTTTATATACCCAGATTGAGAGCTGAATTAAAAAAGGTACGTATACACTGCCAGTTGTGCAAAAATATGAAAGCCCTACCGATAGTACCTGAAATGGCCGTGTTACCCAAAGCCCGCCTATCACCGTTTACTCGTCCATTTTCTTATGTGGGTATTGACTACTTTGGTCCATTATATGTAAAAGTAGCTAGACATGAGAAAAAACGATGGGGTGTACTCTTTACTTGTCTAACCATACGTGCAATACACATCGAAGTTGCACGCGATATGACAACTGACAGTTGCATAATAGTAATTCAGAATTTTATTGCTCGGCGTGGCACACCTATTGCAATATATTGTGACAATGGAACAAACTTCAGAGGAGCGGAAACAGAGCTAAGAAAAGCAATTAACAAAGTAGATTTTGATGAAATTTCTATTAAGTTTACTACTTCATCTACCACTTGGCACTTTAATCCACCTGCGGCACCACACATGGGTGGTAGTTGGGAACGTTTGGTGCAATCTGTAAAAAAAATACTTCATCAAATTATGCCAAGTTTTGTATTTAAAGATGACACGCTCTATAATGGATTGCTAGAATGTGAACGAGTTATTAATTCCAGACCACTTACTTATGTCGACTTAGAATCAACAACAGAGGAAGCTCTTACCCCTAATCATTTCCTACTGGGATCCTCAAATGGTGATAAGCCACTTGGTGTATTTACAAACGATGATTGTTTGCTTAGAAAGAATTGGAGAAAGGTGCAGTATTTTGCTGACGTATTTTGGAAACGATGGATTCAAGAATATCTTCCAACCTTAACAAAGCGTACAAAATGGTTTAAAAAATGTAATCCACTGGAGGTTGGTGATGTAGTCATCATAGTGGATCCGAACCTACCAAGAAACAACTGGCCTAGAGGAGTAGTGCAATCAGTCTGTAAATCAAATGATGGGAATGTTAGGAGCGCATCAGTTCTTACAAATAGTGGTATATTCAACCGACCAGTAGCCAGATTAGCAAAGCTTGATGTAATACGGAAAACGGATTCTTAAAAAAAAAAAAAAAATAAAAAAAAAAGGAAAATATTGGTTAAAACGAGGTTTTAACGAGGGGGAGAATGTTGAGAACAAATTTATATGTTCAATTTAACTTTAATTTATTGTACTTTGCACTTTGAATTTACGGAAGAAACTTTTAACTTATTAACTTTGAAAATATTATTAGAAATATCAAGACAATTGTTTTTAAACTTCATTTGGAAAATATATCTAATTGTGAAAACTATTTATTTTGAAGTTAATAAATTAACAAATAAAAAATATAATAAAAAACCAAAATTTACTCTCAAAAAATAGTTTATTTTCCAACATTCCGGATGATAAGAAGGTAATATTGCCGCAATATCATCATAAAAACCTATGACAAAAAATTAAATTTTTGAATTATTTTTTTCCAAATATCACCAAATTATCTTCCAAATAATAAAAGGAAGACAATTTTAAAATACTACTTGATTATTTTCATTCAAATGAAAAATAGAAGATATCGCTTTAATAACTTCTTGGAAGATATCTTCCAAATGCTTGCAGGGATATTACTTTCTAAAAAATTAGATATAAATTTTATTTGTATGTGTAATAATTATCTACTGCTTAGTACAAGTATTTTTTAAATTACTTTTACTATACCGATATATAAAAGGAAAACCCATTACATATCCAAACATTTTGTTTCAAAATGTTTACATCATTTTTACATGAATATTTTTTTTTCATTAAAATAACATAATATTTTAAATTTTGTTATCTAGGAGAACACATGTGGTTGCTATTATTTTCAAAATTAGTTTATTTGTTTATGGTATACAAAATTTTTAAAATTGCCAAAAGTTTTTTTTATGATTTTCTAAATTGTACACTCAAAGAGAAAGAAAGAAACATAAAAACATGCGGGTGGTTAGGAGTATTTAAAAAGAAAAGAATAATTGACATCCTTAGGCAAGAATGAAATCCGGATCGGGACATGCCTCCAACAGATTATTTTTCACAATTTGTTAAATACGTTTGGGATTTTAGCACATTAAATTCCTTTAATAATTTTTTCGTTTATAATAAAATCAGCTAAAACTAACCACCCTCAAATTTTACTAAACAAATAAGCAAACAGAGAAAATGATCGCATTTGAAATTTAACATATATATACAAAAAACTAAAATCTACATTATAGCCTAGAGAGGACCCCATAAAGACAATCTGATGATAGTGATGCGGTGTCACTTGAAAATGCATTAATTGTCAACCATTGGTTCTAGGAAAGTTTTTTTTATAAGTTTTTTCTCTATTGGTTGTAAAATAAAAATTGTAAATTCTATTTAGAATTTGTAATATTTGATCTTAAACCGAACGAAAATAACACTCATTTTATTAAAATTAACTTTTAGAAAAACAACAAACACACACGGAAGTAAGAGAATACTCTTTTTTTTGTTTTGAAAAAGTTATTTTGGAGCAGAAAAATTTCACCTCACCCCTAGCAGAAAAACACTAAAGATGCAACTAATCGGATTGATCACACCCAACGGCCTCGAAATTGGCAACGCTAAGCCTACTTTAAGCATTTTTTTTCTAGTGCATGTTCGGTCCATGTTTTGACCCAGTCGTCTTATTTGAGCTTAAATGGTATTACCATACGAAAGCGATTGTAAGCGAAGTCTTCCATCGGACCTTTATCATTTTATTCACTAATTATGCCGAAAAAATCAATTTACAACTTTGGCTTAGTGCTTCTCGATTCTATTTTATAGTGTTTAAAGGCTAACAAGTTCGAAAAATTACAAAACTTTTATTACCCTTCGCGGTTTTTTCATTCTTCTAAGAACACTGTGGAAGGTATAAAACAAAATGCTGTCAAACCGAATTAATTACTTTTCATATAACTTAATATCGCAGTTATACTTTTTTTCTTTTTTTACCCCTTTGACCATAATTTTAACAGCTGCCAATATAAATGTGATGTTTTTAAATAATTTTTTCATTACAATTGAACTTTAGAAATAATATATTCTTCATTTGAAAGTATGTCATTAAATCCATTATTTGAAAATCAAAAAATATGAATATATTTATTATACTCGAGAGCTCGTTTCTGGGACTTTGTATATATCAATTTATAGAATATTGTTAACTAGTGTTTATTATAGTTTAAATTTGTTAAATATTGTGAATTAATAAACGAAAAAAAAAATTTTTTTTTTCATATAAAATTTGAAGTTAAATGTTTGTTAGATTTTAACTAGACATTCAGTAATCGGGGCTTAAAGTATTTATTATTTTTAAATTGATAAAACAAAAATAATTAGGAATTTAAGAAAATTTATATTTAAAACTGTACTTTAACAATTGTGAGTTTAAAACTAGTATAATTGAGTTAACAGCAGTTTAACATTCTGTTTAAAGTAGTTTTTCATAACGCAATGTTTTCCTTTTTGAACAAATTTACATTTTAAATAAATTTTTCATTGGTCAATGAATAATTATTTTGTTACAATGTATTTATTATTTAACATCAAATTTTAAAAATATTCATATATGACCGTGTCCCTAGGAATAATATCGATTAGAGTGGGCCGAAACTAAAAAAAATCTTATACGATGATAACTTAAAAAAATAAAAAATTAATAAAAACAATGGAACTCGTCCATTAAATCTTTTCATTAAATAATTGGAATTTTTAATAAAATGTAAAAAATTTCATTTTATTTATTAAAAGTTTCATACACTCAACGAAAAATTGCCATTAAACCGAGATTAATAAAATATATGAAGGTTTTTCATCAAATTTAAGAGATTTTTCGTTTACTTTGTACAGAAAACTATTATTTTACTGAATAATTTCATTAAAACTCATACAACAAAATTCTTTCTGTGAACAAATTTAAAAAATTTACAACATTTCTGTTCTAAGGGATTTTATGATTACGATATTATTTAAGCTTTGGCTATCTCTAATTTACACATTTGTAATGCAGTGAAACCTTCCAATAGCGAACAGTTATGGTCGTAGATATTTTGTCTGTAATAGTTTAATTTTGATTCAACCGTTCATTAGCGTTGCTTGTAATCTCGCAAAAATTTGACATTAGAAAACTGAAATACATTAAAAACTGTAGCAGAGATAGAGTGTCCGTTATTGATAGATTTCACTGTGAATAAATTTGTATTTTTGCATTGTAGCATATTTGCGAACAATGACAAAAGAAGAAAAATTTACATACAATACTGAACGTTTAAAAAAGAAATATTTTTTTGTATTATATTGTTTTTTCAAGTCAAGAATTAAGATAAATTGTACATATCTTGTTAACACCATGTTGCTACTTAAATGATATTTATTTCCATATTACAAAAACTGAATTAAAGAGTTGCCAACTTAAGCACCAGAAATTATCAAAAAAAAAAAAAAATTATGATTTAAAATTGGAAACACCGATATCTTGCACATATAAAATAATTTATAAATGCAGTTAAACTTTTTGTAAATAAAATTAAACTTTTAATTAAAATTGAGTCTACAATGGATCTTGATAATACCAACAACATTTTTGTTATGTTGTCAAAAATTTAATTTGTTGACATTCAGAGCAATTTGAGAACTTATAGTTTGTCATTTGAAACCAGTTTTAAATAGTTGACTATTTATATAGACTATATAGATGATAGAAAAAACCACAAAGTGCAACTGGTGTTTCTTGAAAAAAGTACTTGAATGACCGATACTGCCTATTTATCGGTCATATAAGTACTTTAATTTAAGATCAATACATTAAGCTCAGATATGATGACTGGATCAAAACATGGACCGAACATGCAAATGAAAAAAATAAATATGTATAAGGTAGGCTTAGCGTTCCCAATTTCGAGGCCGTTGGTTGTAATCACTCCTAGTTGTTGCATCTTTATTTTTTTGCTGCTAAGCTAAGACAAAAAAAACTAAAGATGCAGCAAATAGAAGTGGCTACATTCAATTAGCAACGCTGAACCGACTTTAGAAATTTTTTTCCATCGATTTTGGGGACTATGTTGCACAAGCAACAACATTTTCCGCCTCTGTACATTTTTTCTCTACGTGCAGGTTTTCTGCCGAAATTACACCAAATTATGTACAAGTTGGCCGGTATTTTTTTTTTTAAAGAGTAGCCACACTCAGGAAATTCTTCTTATTAATTAACTTGTTGTTTTCTTTGGAAAGGTGATAAAGAAGAGATGAAAGGTGGTGAAAGATAAAGGGGTTTAAATATGGCAACGATGTAATTGTGCGAGGTGTTGAATTTTAGAACATCTGATGGTGAGTTGGCGAACTTTGTTGATTTGTTAATATAGTTCATAAACCTGTTATATTATTTTACTTCGGTGGGGTTAAGTGATATAGGAGCACCGAAGGTGGACGGTGCAATATGTGCGAGGGATAAAAAAATCATACATATTATTTTTCAAAATTGATGTAGCGGTCGCAGGGGATCGAACACGCCACATTATGCATAACAGTCCAATGCGCTAACCACTACACCACAGCGCCCACATCTCAAAATTAAACAAAATTAAACTATAACCTCAGATACATATTTCCATATAAATTTGCATTGGTTACGCATTAAGCTTTGGTTATTTCGCGGTAACTTACACAGAGGGAATTTTGCTGGACGATTTTTAATGAAATTTTTCAGTAAACTAATAAAGTTTTCTTCACAAAGCAAATGAAAATTTTTTTAAATTTGATGAAAAAGCTTCATATATGTATTTTATGAATCTAGTTTTAATGAAACTTTTTTATTGAGCGTATGAACGTTTTAATAAATAAAATGAAATTTTTTACATTCTATGAAAAACTTCATTAATTCAATGAAAAGTTTCAATAGACGAGTTTCTGTGAAACTTCATTGGTTTTATTCATTAATATCATGTAGATAATTCTCTGAGTGTAGCAGGACTATAACTTTTTTCTCTGTATGCAGATTTCAGCCAAAATTAAACAAAATTACGCACAAGTTGGCAATGCGATTATCAGGTGACCGATGGAACAGCTGATAATGTTTTATTATTTACGGTTCTGGAAACAAACTGACGCCATTGAAGCGCCAGTAAGCAACAACTCTTGCTCTCTACTTCGCCGTCATTATTGTAATATTTAAATTAACTATATTTTCTCCCCATTTTAAAATATTATTTGCTTTCTTTGTGTTCAGGCGTTTTTTTAACATTGACTTATTTATATTTATTTTTTTTCCTCAAAATTCATGTATTCAACAATATTTTTTTTTGTATTGGTATTTTACTGCAATTATCATTAATTTACATTTATTCATTTTTTGTAGTTGTTAGATTTTTTTGTGTTGTACAGTGATTTTTTTTATTATTATAAATTTTGTGATGATCTACATGGACTAAACAGTTTTTTTCTCCATATTTGTTTAACGTAGAAACAAGCGTGGCTAAAATTTACTTACGGAGGGGGCTTTTGAATTTTTTTTAGCATTTTAAAATATTTAGTCCCTGTGCACGAGTTGGCTGAATAAATTATAAACTTAATACAAATTGACAAAAGAGTTTAAAATTTCTTTGCGAAATTTTTTAAAACTTTTTCAAATTTCATAGAAATTTGTAAACCTGAATTTAGTTTAGATTTTATTTAGCCAGTTCGCGCCCATCCTTAATAAGAAATAGAATATTAAAATGCTTTAAACCAAGAGGATTTTTATTTATCACCGATTTCCAAAAAGCAAAAAGTTTAAAAATCTAAAATTTTTGGTACACGTAGGAAAAATATTTTAAAATCAAGCAAAAACTACATTAAGTAAAAACAGCTTTGGATTCAAACTAAGTTTGTTTTATTTTTAATTTAAACATGTTTTTTTTTTTTAAATGTCAGACCAAAGTCTTAAATATTTTGGTATTAATTAAAATATGCAAAAGTTTATTTTAACAAGAATCATATTTAGTTTATTAAAATTCATACATAATTTAAAAATTTTCCTAAAAAAATAATATGGTAATTCAAATAATGTTAAAATAATTGATTTAACTATGAACTACACTGAGAGAACTAACTGTATACTTTTAATTAATTTTTACATTAATTTAATGAAGTTTCACTCGAATTCGTCCATTGAAACTTTTCATTAAATTAATGCATTATTTCATAAAGTTTGACGAAAAACTACATTATTATTTATTAAAAGTTTCACACACCACACAATAAAAAAATTTCTTGTTTCATAAAATTTAAGGACTTTTTCATTCGCTAGCTTAATAAAAATTTTCAGAAAATTCTCTATGTGTACTGATAGTGATATTTATAAAAAAACCGAAATTATTTGTCTTCATTTGTGTTAATTCAAAATTTTAATTTATTGCTTCTAAATATAAATAAATTTTAAAAATTTCATCGCCATCGGAAGAAAGAGCAATACACAGAGAGAATTTTCTTAGACTAGTTTTAATGAATTTTTTTCAAAAAACTAATAAAGTTTTCTTCACTAAGTGAATGAAAAATTTCTTGAAATTAGTTTTTAATGAAACCTTTTCATTAAGTGCATGAAATGTTTAATAAATAAAATTAAGTTTTTCATATAATTCAATGAAAAACTGCATTCAATTTATGAAAAGTTTCAATGGACGAGTTCCAGTGAAACTTCATTGTTTTAATACAAAAATTCACTATTATCATGCAGATAATTCTCTCAGCGTAGATGCATTAAAGAATTCCTCACACGCTTTTATACGTACTTTTAAACTTGACACCCTAATGTTTCCATGTCTCTGTTACAAATATTTTCTTTTATGTATTATTTTCCAGATGTTTAGATTTTTTGTTTGCTGTAAACAATTTATGGTCAAATCCAGGGTAAGGGGTTGTTTTAATGAATTTACTAAGGCATGGAAGCTTTTTTGCCAATTTTCACGAAAATCTTGATTGTTTACATTTGCACTTTAATAACCTCATTTTTTTGTAAACAAAGTACCATCAAAAAAGAACCTCACATTAAAAATATTTCTAAAAAACATTTTATCCCGGGGTTCTTTCAATACCAATCCCGGGATTTTCGGGATCGGTATCCCTAGTTGGCGAGCAATAACTGTTCTAAAATTTAACAATTCGCATAATTACAGTGTTGCCATTAATAGAAAAAAGTCTGTACAAAAATTACTAAAAATTAGTTAAAATTGACTTCGCAGAAAAAAGTGCCGAAATTAGTAGATTATTTTTGCTAAATATTGATAAGAAAAAAACAGCAAAAATAAAACTGTTAAATATGCAGAATTTTATTTATATTTGAGTTAAATTTTAGTTAATAGAAAATAATAACTTAAACTGCTAAAATCAGCAAGAATCCTTACTACATAATTAGTAGACTAAAAAATCATGAAAATATAAATTTTCAAAGTTTTGTTTCTATTTTTTTTAATGTAAATAAAAATCTAGACTTCTGAAATCAGCAGTTTACTAATTTTTTACCAAATATTTCTGTTGATTTTAGCATTCAACTAAATTTAACTTAAAAATACCTAAAAATTTGTAGAAATAACAGTTTGTTTTTGCTATTTTTAGCCTACTAATATTTAGCAAAATTTTCTGCAGATTTTGCAGATTTAATTTGTCGTTTTGAATTAACTAAAAGTTAACTCAAATATAACTGTATTTCACAGTTATAAATTTCGCAGTCTTATTTTTGCTGTTCTTATTTTACTAGTATTTAGCAAACTATTTTGAATAACTTTTTCTACTATTTTTATGGATTTATTTCTATGAGTGTATTGAATTGTCTCGTTCTAATTTCTGTAGCTGGTTATTTATTTTATTTGGAAGCCTATTTTATATTTTTAAATTAATTAAACATTTGGTTTATTTTTATATTATTAAAAAATATTTATTAAATATTAATTTAACATACGAGTATATTTCCGGTAAATAATTAACCCTCGAATGCACGAATTTTTGCCTGCAATTAAATAAAAACTATTTGGTATAATTTCGTTTATTATTAAATTTTGATGACAGTGGCCAAAGAATTTGGAATTATTTCCGAAAATCGGATTTGTTTTTAATTATATACCAAGAATTGGTATTCTTGTTTCTGGAAAAGTTATAACAATTTTCGATTTCGAAAAACTGCGAAACTGGAAGAAAAAAATACTTTTAATATAACTGTATTTCACAGTTATTTTTTGTTCATATCAATAAATTTTACTACATATATTGTATAAATTATATTCATTCCGCTGAATTTAATTAAAATCGTTTAAACGTATGCTGCCGGAATTCCGTAACTTCTTAAACTAGAAAATGATGATTTATTTTCACAGAAGAGACTTTAATGTACTCGTAATTATGACCATTTTCTAAACGGTAATATACCCTACTTTAATTTTGGGGACTATATCCGAAAAAATACCGTCATAATCCCCAAAATGTAAATGACAATAATGTCCATGAAGGGTTAAAATATGCCACCGTTTTAAAATATTTACTTTGTTCGTTATTGTTATTTTAATATCTTTCACATATCTTTTTTATATACAAAAAATATGTAAACAAAAACTTTGCACAGCAAAAACAAAACAAAAACTATTAATAAACAAACAATAGTAAAAACAAATTTAAATGCCTGAAATAAATTTAAACAAATTGGTACAATAATAGTTAACATTGAACTAATCTAAAAAAGATTTATTGCTTACGGAACAAAGCAATTGATAAAGATTATAATTTCTTTACAACAAAATGCTGATTAGTTATTTTTATTAGCTGGCGTTGCCAACTATTTGCTTACATTATTGTTAGCTAACACTGCTAATGTGCCACAATTAATGCACGTGCTATATTTTGAAGCATTAAACCCTACACCACTCTGCTTGCGCTCTACAAGAAAAAGAGTAGGCAAATCGGTTTACGCCCTGTATTAAAAAGTAATAAAATTATTTAAGTTAATGGATTTTTGCGTCCGAAGAAGATTATTAACTCACGATAAATTCCTCTTCATTGAAAAAAAAAAACAAAAGTAGTTTCGCGCGAACTAGATAAAAATGTCGCTTAAAGCACCGTAAGTTGTTTTTCACGTGGAAAAGTTTCACTCGAACTTTAAAGGCCTCAAATTGCAATTTAATTTATAAAAATTAACAATTTTTTAATTTTATAACAAGGACACAATCACAATAAACACAAAATGTCACTTTTTCCCAAGAAAATAATAGTCTTGTACATTAAATTTGCATGAAAACAAACTCTACACAATTTTCACGTGAAATTCATTCTCGTGAAAAATCATTTTTTTTTAAATGGAGTATAACAGTTTTTTCACGTGAAACTCAAACAACTTACGGTGCTTAAGAAATTAAAAAAAAAAAAAAAAATGTACCACAATTTGCTTTGTCATCTTCCAAAATACTACTCTGTTGTTCTGACACATCATGTATAACCAACAAATGAAAATCGTATGTTTTCTATAATTGGCAGTTAAGCACAGTAAGTTATTTCGTTTTCACGCGAAAAAACGAGTTTTGCGTGAAAATTGTGTAGACTTTGTTTTCACACAAACTTAGGTGCCTATTCCTACGAAAAGTCTGTGACTCTTAGTTATGACTGAATTCCCCATGTATTTGTTGTTGCAAAGTCTTAATAAATTATATTTATTCAAATTTTTGTTTGAAAACTTCAAAAAAATTAAGACCTGGTATCGATACTATCATAACATTGACAAATAAAATTTGAATTTTTTTAATTTTATTGTTGTTTTGTATGAAAAGTTATGACTCTCAGTTTTAAAAATAGGCTTAAGACGGTCACAATGAGTCACAAGTAGGAATAGGCACCTTAGTCTACAAAACTATTATTTTTCCTGTGAAAAAGTGTTTGTGTTTCTAATAAAATAAAAAAAAAATATTAATTTTCAGAATTTAAATTAACTGAAAAACAATTTACCGTACTTTACCTTTAAATTTGCACAAGGACTTGCATACTCGTTATTTCAAATTTATTTTTATCGGGATAAACAAGATTTTGGCAAATCACAAAGCAAATTGTGGTACATTTTTTGTTGTTTTTGTTTTTGTTTGCTATTTTAAATGTTGAATGACGCCCCTAGATAAAAACAGGAAATTCTCATTGAGTTTGTAATTGTAATAAATATTTCTAGAAATTCTAAAAACGTCGTCCCCTGACGATTTACTTAATTTCAACGGATTGTTTTTCACAATTTGTTAAATGAGTTTTGTGATTTTAGTACATTTAATTCCTTTAATGTAATTATTGTTTATCCCCGTAAAAATAAATTTGAAATAATAGTTGTTTTGTGTTTTCCTTATAAAAAAATAACTGTAATTACAGTTAAAAACAACAACTTTCAAACTGTTTAGAGTTAAACAACACTAAAATTGCAATTCTTGGTATATAATTATATCTTGGTGAATGGTATAATTTGTGCTTAAAATCGGTTCTTCTATAGGTATTGGTTTTCTTGAATAGGTTTCGGCTTCTTTGAACAATATCACCTTAATTTAACAATGGATTGTAATTTAAAAAATGCTTTTGCTGTTTATTTTCGATACCAAAGAAATATGTATTTAGTTTCAAATAAAACTTCGTTCATTAGAAGGGTTAAACAGTTGTTTTAATTACGTGTTTTATTAATTTTGTAAAGTACTAATTAGCCAGTTACCATCTTTTGCTGTTATCTTAACGTAACTTGTTTTTTTTTTTGAATAAATTTATGACACTAGAAGCTACATAGATTAGTCACATCATTTTTTGAAAAAAAATTATAAAATTGTTTGAAAAAAAAACAAGTTAATAAACATCTGCTTGTTTACATTCCAAAATTATAAATTTCATCTAATTCTGACAGCAGATAGTGTTCTAGCTGTTAATGAATTTGACGATTATAATGATTATTAATTTAAATACTTTGTTTTATTTAATTTTCTTATTGTCAGTGTAAACATTTCTTCACATTAAAAACAAATAATTATCAAGACTTGCTAACTTATCCGAAAATAAACAAAGTTAGTGCTTAACCGTACGATACTTGTGAATGTCAAATTTGTATAAAAATATTTGTGGTTAACGTTAAACATTTTAGTTTTAGAAAAGTTAACGGCTCTTAATAATTTTTATATTTGATTTATTTATTAAACGTTAGCACATGATTGTTATTAAATCGTTATTATTCAACAAATTTATTTAAAATGTTTAATATAGCATGGTGTTAAGTATAGGATAATGGGAAATACTTGAAACTTTAAACAATAATAAATATATAGGCTTAACCCTCTAATGGTAGTTTTTCTGATTGCGAAAAAATTTTTACTATATATTTGTCATCAAAAACTTACTAAAGAGAAATTTTTAAATTCAGATAAATAGGCTTTAAGCACAGTAAAGATTTAAGACGATTTAAGAAATCCATTGCTTAAATGACTTCAGTTTTGGTCATAAATAATTTCTGTATAAGAAAAAATTGATTACTACCAAGAGTACAACTATTATGTGAATTTTTCAGTTGCCAAATCGATTAACTCCACTTTCAGAACTTTATAAAACTTAAATTTCAAAACACTATTGACTTTAACTGTAAAATATTGAAAACAAATTTCTCTGATAACAAATATTAACACTACTAAGACCCGATTACAGAATATTCAGTTAAAATTTAGCCGACAGTTAAATTCAAATTTTATATGGGAAACAACAACAAATATGTCAGTTAAAGTCCCAGTTAGTAGCTAACTGGACATTCAGTAGTCGGGCCTAAATGACAAAATTTGTAACTTAACAAGAATTTTGCGAGAGTGTGAGACTTATTAATTTTTCTTAATGGAGTTAATCGATTTGGCAACTGAAGCATTCATGTACTGCACTCAAAAAGTTTGTTGGTAGAATCTTCAGAAAATGAAAATTGAACCAAATTTGTATGCAGTTAAAAAGTTGATAAATGAATCCTGCATTAAAAATAACTGACAATGTCGTAAAATTAACCGGAAAACATTTTACTACAAATTTTTTGAAACAACAGAGAAAAGTGTGCAGGAAGAGTTTTTATAATCGGTTGCCAACCACGGCAATTCTGCAACTGGTTCCGGAAACCGTTCCACGGAGGTTATATGTAGGGTATAACTGACGGATAATCAGTTCTAGAACTAGGTCAAGAACTGATTCTAGGGCAACCGGTTCCACTTTGGGGCTATAGAAACGATTGCTTTTGGGAACATTTCAAACAATATTTCTTTTAATTAATTAGAAATTTATTAATTCAGTTCGAGGCCAATTTCCTTATTATGAATTAACATAATAAGTACTCTTTTCAAAAACTGCTATTTTTCTTCATCAGAAAACTCTCCTGACAAATACTTCACAGAGTTTTTGCTTTCAAAGGTTGAAAAAACAATTTTTATTTTTTAAATTAAAATTAAAAACCAACATTTCGACAACACTCATAGTACGGAGAAAAAATATTTTTGCCACTTGTATTAACAAAGAAGAAGGGTAAAAATAAAATTTGTATTTACTTATACCGATAGTATTAAATACAAAAACAAAAAACTTTCATAATATTTCTGTTATTGGCTGTGATTTGCAGAAGACTTCGAAAACATATTTTATTGTTTGCTCCATTCCCATTTTGTTAATGTAGCAGACTACATTTAATATGAGATTTTGATGCTTAAAATTGCATTGCACTACTGCCACCACTTTCTAAAGAAAACTGATGAAGGGGACCTGGAAAATCCCCGAAACGATCGTCTTTTCATTCCTGAAAGTGTAGATGTTTTTGAAAGCAAAAACTCTGTGAAGTATTTGACAGGAGAGTATCCTGATGAAGAAAGTACGATACTTGTGAGTTTTTGAAAAAAGTACTTAATATGTTAATTCATAATAAGGAAATTAGCCTCGAAATGAATTAATAAATTTCTAATTAGTCAATTAAAAAGGTCGGAAAAACAATTTTTATTTTTTAAATAAAAATTAAAAACCAACATTTATTTTAACTATAATTTAACTCATGTAAAACTAAAATTCTATTCTATTCTATTTTTGCTGTTCCTATCTTACCAAAATTTGGCAAAAATAATCTGCTAATTTCAGCAGTATTTTCTGCAAGGTAATTTTTAACTAATTTTTAGTAGTTTTAACTAAAATTTTTACTTAGTGTAGTCTTTGCCGAGTTTGACAAATATTTTACCACTATTGCACTATCTCATTTGGTTTTCGGAATATACAGGGTGACATTTAAGTTTTCTTTAACATTTTATATGATAATACAAAGAAACACACTCATATTGCACCGATATGGAATGAAACAATTGGAAACAGAGAGCGAAATTTGTAATTGTAATAAATAAATAAGCCACGCTGCGACTGTTTCATCAAAATTAATTCCTCGGAATACTTCTCGGACCTACCTTATTGGTGTTATTGTAGTGGTTGCTTCTTAATTAAATTTTGCAAGAATTTCATTCGTTTTGCGATATTTCGAAAACTAAGTAAAGAGAGCAAAAGGGTACAAAATTTAAAATTTTTTTTGCACAACCATTAGTCAACTAAAGGTAATGAAATTTCAATGCCAATGAAAAAATCTCATTAATGTAGGAGCGTTTTGGGGACTGATAAATACACTCACAATAACTTTACCGTAAAAGTTCAATAGTTGTTTAAAAAGTAAATCAGTAAAGTTGTTTCAATTGAATAAGTAGTTAAATTGCAAAAAAAATATATTTTTTTAACTTTTTCTATCAAGTCATGTAATACACAAAATACGGACTTTCGGTATAAAGTTGCGTTAGCATCTGTTTTCAAATCCAGAGATTTCAATGAAAATCTCTACCCGAAATCTTGACAGTTTACATTTGCACTTTATGACAGTAGCGAGATTTCGATTTGACAACTGCATTTTTTTGTAAACAAATTACCATAAAAAAATAACCTCAAATTAAAAATATTTCTAAAAACCATTTTATTGATTAGCGGAGAACAATTACTTTATTTTATGTAAAGATCTAATGCTAAATATGTTAGTAAATTTGTTTTTTTGTAAGGATGACAAGCTAGAAGCCAGATTTTAGATTAATTAGAACCACGCAACACTTCTTATAATCATTAATACATTTCCATTGGGTCTAAAGTTATATTTATTATATTTATAATAATTTTTTTATTTCATTATTTTATGTTATTGTTAGATTATTTTTTTAGTCAGTTGTTGGCCATCGTTTCCACTTTTTCTAGCAAAAACTCTACAAATTAAGCGAAACGCAGTGTTGTATTCTGTAAAAGTCTCCACATTTGTGAGATTTCCATGAGATTTCTTAGAAATTTCTCTAATTTACGGGATTTCTTTTGTATGGGAAATCTCGGGATTTCACATGAGATTTTCACTGAAATCTCAACTTTAGTCGAAATCTCGGGATTTGGGTGTAAATGCAACATAAGTTAAAATATCCAGTCAAAATTTTGTGTTAAAAACAATCAGTTGTTTTAATAAAATTAATTTTAAAATAAACGAGAAATCTATTATTTTTTAACGACTTTGTCAGTTAATTAATTAACGAAACGTGGGTAGTCCTTTTTTTAACTTATTTTCAATTGTTTTAATGTACATATTCGGTAGATTTTAAGGAAAAAATATTCTGAGTGTACGAATCTGATATTAGTTTCATGAAATTAAGCGTGGATTCGTATTTAGCGATCCCCTAAATATTCCGATATAATTTATAATAACGAAATCGATAACTTTTTAAACAAAATAATGCGCCATATTGTATCCACCTTTTCGAATTTTTAAAATCGAATTCTAGGATCCTATTCAACTATAAAGTATCAATTTTTAAAAAACATCCTAAAACTGCTCAAAATCATCCACCCTATTGGATCTGTTATTTTGAAAATCAGATGACAGATTCGAAGTCAGCGACCCCAAAAGCCCCGATAAATTATTTCTCGAAATATTTTGCGGGTCGAAAATCCGATATCAGATTTTAAGAAATGCGGTATTTAATATGGCGGAAGACCGTATATGTTTGAAATTATTTACGTTTGAATACGAATCACATTTTTTAAAATCAAACTGGCGGATCGAAGATGTCAAATGATTTTTGTTTTAAATGATCGTTTTCTTTAAAAGTTATTTATAGGGCAAGAAATTCCATGCAAGTGCATGGACTAAATATTTATCCGAATCATCAAATTTAGAACAAAATGGCATCGATTTGTAGTTGCATATTTTTGCATATTTTGTCAAAAATGCATGTTTTTGCATATTTTGACTTTAAATGCATATTTGTTGACTTTTTAATGCATATTTTGTGCTTTTTAATGCATATTTGTGCATATTTTTTTAGGAGCATTTTTTATTTTGTAAAAAAATTTACACGTTTTCATATTTTGATTCAATAAAAATAAACATTCTTAAAAACCTTATTAACCTATGGAAAATCTTCGAGTTCTGTGTCTGTTTTAAAAATAATTACTTAAATATATTTTTAAGTTTTAAAGTGCATTATTTTTGTAAAATTTTTTTTATTGCATATTTCTTATATTCTTAATGCATATTCTACTTTTTTAACTGAATATTTTTGGCGCATATTTTCCATTTTTAAGTGCATGAAATTCCTTGCCCTAGTTATTTATATAAGACTATTAAGAGAGGTTGCTATATAAGAATCTCTTTGATACCGTTTGATTACGCCATTCCCTCGTATACTGAGAGAATTATCTGCATGCTATGAATAAATTTTTACACTAATTCACTGAAATTTCGCTGGAATTCTTCCATTGGAACTTTTATTTAATGGAAGAATTTGGTTCAAAAAAATTTATGAAAATTTTCATAATATTTACTAAAAACTAAATATTACTAAAACTATGAAGCCTTTTCATAAAATCTAAAAAAATTTTCATTCACTTTGTGAAGACAACTTCATAAGATTAGTGAAAAAATTTGTTAAAACTCGTCCACGAAAATTCTCTCTATGCACAAAAATCGGGTTATACAAATGCTGTTATATTCTATTAAAAAATTCGAATAATTATAGAAAAAACCGCGTTATACGGGGGAAAAATACGCATTAAAAGAGAAAAGGTATAATTTAGTAAACTGTTAAACAGATACGAGTAGTTAAGGGTTAATTCCTCTCCTATTCTCCCTAAAGAATTTACACGGTAGAGTTGTTAAACCGTTTAATGAGTTTGAGTTTGTTTTTTTAAATTGTTTTGAAATATTATACATACAAATATTAATAAATTTAAACAATTTTATTGTTTTTTCTTTATTCTTCTGTTCAAATTATAGACAATACGAATTAAATCATTAGAAATATGTATAAAAACAAACTGTTAATTAATATTAAAATATATGAAGCGAAATGAACAATTATTTTATGAATCATTACAGACAGTGATAAACAATTAGTGGCACGCTAAATTTATGATTTTAATTAGCTAATTTTTTTGTAAAAAAAGGTATTAGAAACTTTACATATTTCTTAATATATTCAGACGCTTTTTAATTCCTGATAGTAGGCATTACTGGTTGTACACAGATGTAATGCCAGCGTCATCATATTACGAAAACTGCTGCAAGACCCTATATATTCAGATCAGTAATTGATATGAAAAGAGAGAAATAAACTCCAAAAATTTGTGGGTAGAGTCAACTGAAAATTATACTTAAACTAAAGGTATTTATAGTTAAAAAGGCAACGAAGTTATTTGCCTTTAATATAACTTAAAATATAGTTATTTTTAACTGCCAAAAATCCAGAAAAATCTCAGCAATTGGTACCAATTAATAATATCTAAATAATAAACAGAATCAATGTCTACTGCATATGATTCGGTGTCAGAACTCATTATTTTAATCAGACAAGGTAATTTTTGCTAGTAGTTGTCCATATTCACCACATGAAAAAACACACAAAATGTGAGCACCTGCCTTCCTACTGTATTACAAAAATATAAAAAGTAAGTAGTTATTCGTGTTCTGATAAGTAGTTAAAACATTAATGGTTACAAGTTTGTAAATAATAAGACTTGTTCATATAGTTCTTAGTAATTAAAAGTAAGTAGTTGCCAATGTTACATTATTTTTGTAATAAATAAATAGTGACGAGTTCACTGACTGCTTACAAAAACGACTTCGTTTATCAAAAATAACTAGTACACTTAAAAAAAGTTTGTGGATTGAATCTACTGAAAATGACAGTTTAAATATACATATATGTACCTTGCAGTTAAAAAGGCGACCTTTAAAACAACTAAAAATGTTTTTGTTTTTAACTATTAAAAAATAACTAACAAATGCCTTAAAAATAATCAACAATGTAGTAAAAGTAACTGATACATATTTACTACATAAAATTTAAAATAACTGACAAATTTGGTAAAAATTACTACAGTTAAAATAGCTCAAAAGGCTACAAAGGTATTTACCATTAAAACAACTGAAAATATAGTTGTTTTTAACTATAAAAAATAACAAATAAATGCACTTAAAATAATTAATAATGTCTTTAAAATAACCGAGAAATTTTTACTACAAAGAATATAAAACAACTGACAAAATTGGAAAAACTATTTTTTTACAGTTATTATTTTTTTACTTTAAAAAACTATATTGTAATAAAAACAATAATTTTTTTCTTTCGATTGCTGAAAAATGTGTAATTACTTCAACGACTACATATATAGACTAAAGACAAATTAATCCTCCCACACACCGAAAAACTCGCTCTTAAAGTATATATGACAACTGTTATTAGCGTTTTTTTAATGGTTGTTTTTTTTTTTTGTATAAATAAATAAATTTTTGCGCTAATTATTCAAAACTAACGCAGAGAATATATTAAACATAGAAGTTTAAAAATTACTGTACTTATATTTAGCTTGTTTCAAAATGTTTACTGCATTTGTTATTTTTATGATTTTTGCTAGTTGTTTCTTAACAGTTTAAAATAATTAATTTTATTTTACAAACTTATTTTAGAGGTAAATATCCTTGTAGCATTTTAACTGCATATGCCTTGTTTTTAACTGTAATTTTCAGTATATTCTACAGACAATCTTTGTTAAGTGTCCGAATATGTTTTTATGCTTTGAAATAAATTAGTTTATTATTACTTTCAAACAATGAAAACATTCAATAAATATTTTTAAAAAATATGTAATTTGCAATTCAAATATTTTTTTGTAAATATTTTAAATAGTAATATCAATACATATTTTATTTAGCCTCATTTTCATAATGTCCCGGTAACTACTAACTGGGACTTTAACTTACACATTCATTGTTGTGTCCCAGATTATATTTAAATTAAACCATTAGCTAAATTTTAACTGTACATTCAGTAATCGGGTCTCAGTTAGAGTTGGGCTTAATCGTTCTGTTTGGTGAATCGGTCATCAATGTTCAATACACTACATTGAACTAAAGGGTGCGGCTAAAGTAACTATATGATATAAAGAAATTGCAACTTCTTTGCTTGTGAATATTTCATATTGTTTTTCTATTTCAAAAAAGGAACGCTATAGAATTACGCAAAGAACTAAGATTGTTTTTGTATCTCTTGAAAATAATCGTTCGATAGTTAATACTCAACGTGCATACAGAAGATTTTATGGTGTAAAAACGAATCATGTAGTTACTTTAGCCGTACCCCGTAGTTCGTTCAAATCGTTTAATTGTTCACATTTAATGTTTTTTATTAAAATAAAAACATTAAATATGAAAGTCATATCGTTTAATTAACTGAATCGTTGAAATGAACTAGTTTGTTCATGAACGACACAACTCTAGTCTCAGTTATATTACGATAACTAAAATTTAATAATACTATAAAATACATATTTATATTTGTATTTATCGATACGTCATATCTTCAAAATTTAAATTGGTTTTATTAAGACAATAAATTGTTTTTTTTTTCTTTTTCTGAGATAAATTATACATAAATGGCGATAAAATTCATAGTATATACAGAAAATTAAAATTTTTGGTATTATTTTTTTTCTAAAATTTTTCCCTACATATTATTTTATTTTGGTATTATTATAAAGATAAGCTAAACAAGAAAAAAAAAACCTCAATAAAGACATTTCAACCTGAGTACTGTGGGCCATCTGTCCGATTTTTTTTTGCCAAAAGAACATTTCAGATAAAGCAAAAACCTGGGGTCTAATCGCCGCTTTCGATATCGAGTATTCTATATCGATTTTTTAAAATTTGGGATGATGGCTTTTGATAGCGAGAGTATGATCAAACAAAACAGTCACTTTTTCATTCGATACATAATTAATGATCGAAATCATATATTTTTGGTTTGTTTTTGAAAAAAAGCATATGAACATTGTTTTAAAGTACTTTTTATAATTGAATAAGGTTTACGTGAATATATTTCAAGTAAAACTAGTAAAAAAGAAAAAGTTGTGAAAATATAAAAATGTGCTCGAAGTAAAAAATTATAAAAATAGTAAACAGACAAAAAAAACCTTTAAAGCATTTACTTTATAAAACTAGTTCCCCCTTAAATTCTTCACTAGTTTTTTCTATTGTTTTTTTTTTTGTACTCGAACGAATTTTTGAGTTAAACTAGTAAAAATCAATAAAAAAAAACAATTTAATATATTTTTTTCTTTAGACAAATTATCACAATTTTAGGTCTAAAGTACTTTATTTCTGCAATTAATAATTTAATTTTTAAAATATATTGCATATTCTGCACATACAAGTTGTGTTTTAGTTTTATTTACCAAATTCATATACAAAATGTGTTTGTTTACAAGTTTTTGTTTTCAACTGTGTATGTTCAGTGAAGTAAATTAGCTTACAATTTCGATACGATAGCGATCGAATGCCGTGATTCGGCTATTTGATAGGTAACGAATTTTTGTTCGATACGCTATGTTGTTCGATATCGAAAGCAGCGATTAGGCACCTGAATTTGTTTTAGGGTATTTAATAAATCAAATATTTTGGTAAATATTTCATCACAATTTGAAAAGAAAGCATACGAATGATTTCCTAATTGCCAGTGCAAATATTTTCTTTTATTGTACATCTCTGATTTTTTAAATTAATCAGAGCAATATTTTAAAGATGTAATCAATATACTAATTGATTATAATTACAAAGAAATACTATAATTTTCATATTAGTATCTTAAAACATTCAAATGTGTAATTAGATTTAATTTATTAATGGAATTGTTTGCTTGTTTATATTTCTTAAGATAATTATATAAATTCTCAGTAATAAATTAAGAATGTCAATGTTAGTTATTGGCTTACCCTAAAGGTTTGAAAACATGCATATCAATTTATAATTACATTTATTAAATGGAAATGGAGAAATTTAAATTTCTTTAAATTCTACTGGACGACTAGCGGTGATATTTAATTTGTTGATGGTTGGCAACTCTTTAATTTTTAACTGTGACCGGTTTACAGTTCCTATACATAGTTGAATCTTAATTTTTGGGAATATTTTTAAATTAAGTATAAATCTTATTAAAGTAAATATAATTCTATATAGCTTTCAATTCTTTACAAATATACATATATAACTTACAAAAACCATAAAAAATTATTAATTAAAATACTTTTATCACTTACTTTTCATTACAGTAACACCATAACCTCTAATTAGCAGTTACCGACCAAACCTTTAAGTTTCTAAAACAGAAAAAATAGCAAAAAAAAAAACTAACACGCAATGTATGAACTAAATAGTTTATCTACAGAAAATCCTAAAAAAAATTAACCTTAACCCTCAGCTCAGCCCTTCCCCCGTCGCGCCGAATTACAATTAAAAGAAAACGCAATTTAATATAAATTCATAATCAAGGAAAATGGTTAAATATAATGTGGAAATTGTTAAAACAGAAAATGGTATGAGAAAACCAACAGCCGGGCTAACAACGGCATTAGTAGGACCGGAAAACGGAAATGAAAGTGACAATGTAAATGAACGTGAAAATGGCACAACGGGTAAGTTACATGAGTAAAATTAAATAAACAATATTATATTGTAGAATAATAAAAATATAAGAATATTAATACAGTCAATATTAGAAGTCAAGTTTATAAAAAAGGGGGTCAAGTTGATTTATTAAGCTGGTATATTAATTAGTGAAAAACAAAATACAAAACAAATGTTTGAAAATACTAAAAAAAAACAACTTTATTTTCAACAATCATTGAGTGTTATGTCATGTTTAACCAACAAGTTAAAAATTCACCCCCATAAAAAGTTGTTGTTATATTTTTATATTTGATGTCAGCATGCAACAAGTTACTCAAAGTCATGGCCATCAAATAACAACAAGAATAAAAATAAATGATTACGCCACCCTAAAACACAATGACGATGACAGAAGTTTTCAACAACCTGAAAAGAAAGAATATAATTACAACAACAGGCGCTAAAGAAAAGGATATTTAAAAAAAGTAAAATTTTGTGTTGGCAACGCCATTACAAATTTTTTTAATATAAAGCAATCCATATATGTAATTTGTGCAACAGTTGGCAACTCAACATAGAAATACTCAACTCTAAATGTTTATGGGGTTTTATTATGTTTTTATGCTTTAAATAAAAAATCTATACACGCAAAAAATATAAAGAATTATGTCCCCCGATTTAGGACATAATTTGTGCAAGAGTTGGCAACTCAATATATAACTACTCCACTTTAAATTTTAAACAATCAGAACAAAAATATTTGTATACGCAGACCTTTGAAGAATTAATTTGTTTTTGAATGAATTCACCACCAATCGAATTCAATTTTCTTTAGAATTGAATGAGTTCCTTTTCTTAAGTAATTCACTGAATTCATTCAATTGAACGCGTTCAACAAAAAACAAATTCAAAGAATTAATTCAATTGCTAAAGTTATTTTTATTACATCAAGAGAATTATTTCCTTACTGAATTAGTGCACTACTGAATTCGTTCAAATTCATTTTCGTTCAGTGAACTTAAAAAAAAATTACTTTCAGTGAACGCGTTCAACAAAAAACAAATTCAAAGAATTAACTCAATTGCTATAGTTCTTTTTATTAAATCAAGAGAATTAATTCCTTACTGAATTATTTCACCGCTGAATTCGTTCAATTTCATTTTCGTTCAGTGAATTAAAAAAAATTTACGTTCAGTGAATGCGTTCAACAAAAAACAAATTCAAAGAATTAATTTAATTGCTATAATTCTTTTTATTAAATCAAAAGAATTAATTCCTTACTGAATTAATTCCCCACTGAATTCGTTCAATTTCATTTTCATTCAGTGAACTAAAAAAAAATACGTACTGTGAATTAAAAAAAATTACATTCAAGGAATTAAAAAAAAATTACGTTCACTGAATTCAAATTTCTTATTTATTATTATTCTTTATATAAAAATAGAAAAAATTTTGAGTGAAGATGAAAAAAATACCACAACTCCCAAAACACTATGAAAATTTTCCAAAAATGGGATATTTTACTCGAATTTGGAATGGTGTGGGTGAAGAAAAATTTACAAGTGGAGAATATTTTTTCCATTAAGCCCATCTAAAAGAAGTATGGTTTCAGAAAAATATAAATACTATATGTGTTCTTAAAGAAACTTTAAATGTGGAGGCAAAAGAGTCTTGCTATGGGCATGTGAAGTTTCATCTCATACCGACCAACCAATAACGGTTGTATTATTTCCAAAATATTTTGAAAATAGTCCACTGTGTACTGAACGGCAGAAAACAGCTTTTGAATTCAGTGAACGTAGTTTTTTGTTTTTCAATTCAGTGAAAGTAATTTTTTGTTTTTCAAATCAGTGAACGTATTTTTTTTTTCAATTCACTGAATGAAAAATGAAATTGAATGAATTCAGTAAGGAATTAATTCACTTTTTATCTGTTCGATTTATAAAATTTAAGGCGTTCACCAGTAATTAATTCATTTGATTCAATAAAAAGAACTATAGCAATTGAATTAATTCGTAACAAAAGAAATCGAACGAAAACAAATATGAATTAATTCCACTCAATATTCCATTCTTTTCTGAATTAATTCATTAAATTTTTAATTCAGAATTCAAAAACAGAATGAAAGAGTTAATTCTTCAAAGCTCTGCTCTCAACACACATTATTTTGTAACTTTTATGCATAATGTAGCTTGTCGCGGTTATTGTACCTACTCTTTTGAAGTGTTGATTTCGGTGTTTTAAGTTTGTGAGTGTTTACCAGTGCTTGTTATGTGAAACCACAAACTTTTGCATACACTTTCACTTTGACAAAAGCGCCAAAAACTGTTGGTATTTTTAAATTCCTCATTTATTATGATTTTTTTTAACCTAGGCCACTACGTGGACAGGGTATATTGAGTTTGTGATTAAGGTTGTAACATCATCTGTCCGTCCGTCTGTCTGTTCATGTATTATTGTGCGCACGCTTCAGATCGTAAATTTTAACATATTTTGATAAAATTTGGTACACCGACTTATATCGGATGAAGCCCATTGGTTTTGGTTAGAATATGCTCCAAAACTGCCAACTTGACAACTTGACAAAACGAATGATTCAGAAGTTCTTATTTTTGGGGCTACTTTCGCGTGCAATTCTCAGAATTGAGTCCCAAAATCATGTGTTGTACTGTGATATAGAAAAAGTGCTAAAAATCCACCTTGAGCCAAAAAATTCGTATTACCATTTTTAAAAATGTTGTACTGTGAGATGAAGGGCTTCAAATATGGCAACACTGTAATTGTGCGAGATGTTGAATCTTAGAACAATTGTTGGGCGCCATCTATAGAAAAAACTCATACATATTATTATATTCCATAAATTGATGTTGCTTGTGGATCACACCCGCAACCTTTTGTCTAACAGTCCAACGCGCTAACCATTACACTACCGCGTCCACAACTTAATACCCCTAGCATTACACTAATAGAAAAAGTCTGTAAAAATTTTAGTTCAAACTACTAAATATTAGTTAAAACTTATCAGAAAAAAATGCAAAAATTAGCAGATTGTAGAAACTGTTAAATATACAAAATTTTTATTATACTTATTTCATTTAAACTGAAGTTAATATAAAATAACAACTTACCCTGCTAAAATATATAAAAAAATTTTAAATTTTCAAAGTTTTTTACGATTTTTTAATGCAAACACAAATCTAGACATTTGGAAAATATTTCTATTAATTTTAGCAGGATAGACTGCTATTTGCATTCAACTAAATTTAACTTAAATGTAAGAAAAAATTTTTGGATATAACAGTTTCTTTTTGCTATTTGTAGTCTACTAATATTTAGCAAAATTTTCTATAGATTTTTCAGTATAATTCGTCATTTTTAATTAACTAAAAGTTAACTCAAATATAACTAAAATTTTGTAAATTTAACAGTTGTATTTTTGCTCTTCTTATTTTACTAGTATTTGGCAAAAAAATCTGCTATTTTCAGCAGTTTTTCTACAAGGTAATTTTTAACTAATTTTAGTAATTATATCTGCTACTTTCATAGTTTTAATTGTATGCACACAAAAAAATATTAGCTCAAATCATCTAATTGAAGATTTGTTTAAAATAAAATTGTTTTTAAATAAATATTTAATTGAATCAATTAAATCTTTGAATTCAATTAATCGTACACAATTTTTAGTAATTGATAGTATCATTTGCGTGGTAGGTGCAAAAACAGAGAAAATAGTAATTGTCTGGAACAATTTGATAATTAAACCTCGTTTTTACTTTTTTGTGTGTGAGTGTAGCCAAATCAAAATTTTTTATAGATTTCTAATTTTTTACCATTTTATACACAAAAGTTTTCTCAAGTCGGTTTCAGCTCATTCAAATGTCGGATCTTGACATTAAATGTCTTTCAACCAGACTGGTGTAGGTTATCAAATAGTCGGCATGCCCGTCTTTAACTTTGTTACTCGTTTTGTTATTAATTTTGCTTTTGACTTAAACTGTTAGCAGACATGCAATGTTATATCCTTTATATAAACACCGATTTCTTTTTTGGGTTGTTTTGTTGAAAAATTTCCTTGTTAAATTATGTGACGCCTTTTTTGTTTACCTATTTTAGGTTTTCGTTTGTTTTGGTTTTTAAGTATCCTTGAAAAAATCAATATTAATCTATTTCCTTTATTAATATTTTATATCGTTTGGGTTTTTATCGCATTATTCCTTTTTAAAATCAATCTTTTTTGTACACTCAGAATAATAAGTTAGTGAGTAAATTTTAATACTAATATGAATTGAAGTAAACCAATTTTAGATGCGTTTTTTATATCAATACATTAACTGATATTGTATGCGAATTTTCCAAAAATCTTTAAAATTTATTTATTAAATATTGCAACCTAAGCGAAATGGAATTAATCCAAAAATATAAATTTAGGGTCATATGCATAATCACTTGATCGGGCGATTTTTTCAAAAAATTTTTAATTTTTTGGTACGTTGTGGTCATGTTTGAATTCTTAAGAAAATTTCCGTTTATTTGAGTACCCATACTTTAAAATTAGTACATTAAGTGGCTATTTTAGACTCCCGGGGGGTCTTAAATGGATCTAGTGGGAGCCACACTTTACGGATCATAAAACCAAATGCATTTTTGAAAGAAATTTTCTTTTAATTCGAAAACACTTACCATTTTGGGTGTGTTTCGGTTTTTTGGACCTTGCGGATCCCAGGAGCCCGGCCCCCTTAACACCATATAGAAAAAAAATTTTCTTTTTTAATTCCAGAGGGGGTCATATATTTTTTTTTTGAGGGGTGCCCCAGTCAGCCAACACAGATTATATACTTTTGAGGTAGTAGTAAGCAGAACTAATTTCGTCAAAATTTATTGATTTTTAGTGCCAAATTTGCCAAATTTCGTAATTTTCAAAAAGCGAAAATCGCCATAACTTTTGAAATAACTAAAATTGATCAACAATTTTCGGTACGTAATTTTATTTTATTGATAGTGTTATTTACAGCAAAAACCGAAATTATTTAACCACTGGGTTTCAAGATACGTCTTTAACCTTTGTTGTGCTATATCGCCTAAATAAAGCGATAAATTTTAATATTTGTTCCATAGTAGATTTTCAACGCCAAATATATGGTTTAAATATTATTGTAATCAGAAGAAAGAGCATTAGAGGGTTAAATTATAAAAGACCGAACGTTACGAAGGAAGGGCAAGTCGCGCATTGCCATTTGTGGAGTTAAGTTACGCTAAGTTAGTTGTAAACTAGAGGTTCTCAATTGCGTATTAGCATTGTATAGTGAGTTGGGCAATAGAGTTTGTATAGTTTGTATGTGTGTGTTATACAGTAATAAAGTGTTAAATAAATAAGTATATAAGCTCATTATCAAACTAAATAGTGTGTGCTATTTTAATTGCAAATTGCACCAAACCGGTTTATCCAAAGTAGATAAACGTATGTTTTTTAAGGTTAAACGTAAACGTAACAATTGTTGTCAGCAGTGGGATGTGGTTATTTTGATTGCAATAGAAAAGAACCTGGTTTATTTAAAGAAAATAAACCAACATTTTTAAAAGGTAAAAACGTAACAATATATAATTTAATTTTTAGGCTGACTACAGTTAACCTCTTCGGTTAAATTAACCGATTTTTCAGCTATTTTAGCTAACGCATTATTTTCACTGTATTCATTTAATATATCTCGCAATATGTGCTTTACCACCACAAAGTTAAGTATGCCTAAAGGTTTGATTTCTTTTATTAATATTCATAAAATATTATATTCATAAATATTGACGATTGAAAATATTTCATATTATATATATAATATCCCAGCAAAAAGAGAAATGCAGAAGCAGTAGAAACAGCACCACAATTATTGACCAATATGTACTTATTTTTTAACAGAATGAATTTAATAATGAGTTGTCTAATGAATTTAATAATGAGTTGTCATTGAAGGGTAGTACTCCCATTTCAATACTTGTTCAGTACTTTTTGAATTAAAATTTTTCTTACTGCCAACACCGAGTATTGAACTTGCGATCTCAAGATTACTAGTCCAGCCCTCTACCGCTATTCTTTGATATGAATGTTGATTGACGTAAATATAAACACTTTATCATTTCTGAAGTACTTATTAAATAGTAGTACTTTTTCAAATCAACTTAACACAATTTATATTAATTTATACAAAAAAATCTGAATAAAATAACATTTTTTAGTCCCCGCGTTGGTGTGAGTGTAAGTGATGCGTTGAACGCATGTGATTTACAAAATTAACACATTAATTTCTACACTCACAATATATTTTCCATAACCGATTGAGGTTTATTTGAAAAGTAATAGGTAAAGTTTGTTTTCAATTGAAGAATCAATTAAAATACATTGAAACATATTGTTTAACATTTTATATTCGTCAATAAAAAACAAACTACAAGAAATATTTATCGTCTGTAGGAGTTGATATTTTCAGTCAAATAATCTATTTTTAGATTTCTATTTTTAGAAAAAATAATTTAAATAATTTCGTTGTTTTCTGTTTTAAAACCAAAAATTCAAATATTTTCGGTTTTCAGTTAAAAATTGACGATTGTTTTAACAGACTTTTCAATTATCCTTTCATTTTTGAATTGTGTTTTCAATTAATTTAATATGTATTTTAGGTGGTTTCTAACGATAAAATATTTTAAGTGTATACATAGTTATAGAAAAAATAAAAAAAAAAATTTTTTGGGATGAGATTTGAACCACCACCCTCAAAAATTTAAATTTTGTCAATGCCTGACCTTCCAGACATCTACACCACAACCGTTTTGAAAATTGTATAAATTAAATTTGAATTTAAAATATTTTGAAATATTTATTTATACAACAAAAAGAAATTTAAACAAACAGATGTACCCAACACACAATTTGAATTTATAAAAATAATTTGAATCTATCGCACGACTAGAAAAACTAAACTTCGTTTTATATCTAAATTCTTTTGTTTGTTTTAACTTAAAATAGTTGAATATTAAATAATATGAATTCAATCAGTGTTTACGATAACGAAATTATCGAAATTGATTGCCAAATTTATTTGAATTGTTAGTAAAAATGTTTAAATTGATTTGATAATCACGGGGTTGTAAAAATGTGAACAAATCTCGATGATGTCAGCTGCTAGCAATAGAGTCGGCATATACGACTAAAATATTTACCATACAAATCGTTTTAAATGTTCACCATACAAATCGTTATAAAAACTAAAAATATAAAATACTAAAATAAAATTTAAAAACAAGCTTTTTTATAATGCCCTTTGAGGGGAATTTTTTTACAGAGTTTTTATTTTTAATTTTGTGTGGAAGTAAAAACGAAAGATTTTATATTTTATGAATTTTTTTTTATTCTCAAAAAGTTTTATGCATGTCAGAAATTAAATAAATACAGGGTTATAAATTTTATTCAAATGAAAATTTAACTTAAAAAATCAAAAAAAGTAAATATAACGCAAGTTCTTCTTAATTAAAATTAAATTTTATAACTGCAGTTAAACACAAAATTCTAGGGACTTTGATTTATGTAAATTGGTATTTCTAGTCAGTCGACTAATCTTATTCTCATCTAATTCAGAGAGTATTGTCACTTTTAAGATAATTGTCGTCAAACAGGATGATTTTAAAATCTTAAATAATTTTATGATAAAAATATTTTTGTGCAATTTTGCTCCAAAGTTTAATATCGATGGCTTAATAAAGAAAGACGCTACACAGAGAGAATTTTGCTGGACGAGTTTTAGTGAAATTTTTCAGTAAACTGTTGAAGTTTTCTTCACAATATAAATGAAAAATTTGTGAAATTCGATAAAAAAGCTTCGTATATTTTATGAATATAGTTTTAGTGAAACTTTTTCATGGAGCGTATGAAACTTTAAGCAAATAAAATGAAACTTTTTATAATATTTTATGAAAAATTCCATTAATTCAATGAAAAGTATCAATGGACGAGTTCCCGTGAAACTTTATCGATTTTATGCAAAAATTCATTAATATCATGCAGATTATTCTCTCAGTGTATCTTTATTCTTAATTTCTATAGAGGGGAAGGCAATAAAAATATAAAAGCGGTGGAAATATTGTTTCTCAGAATGAAACTTTATATTAATACAAAGACAATAAAATAAAAAGTCTAATCTAAGTTTTTCAGATTTCCATTACCTTTAGTGGAATATTAATTCCAGTTAGGGCCTTTCTGCATTAAGCATTAAATTTATATACCAAAAATTTGAAAAGAGCAGCATATTCGTTGTTACATTTAGGGCATTTCTTTTAACTATTATATTTATGTGTGATGGGTAATTTGAAATTTAAAAAGATAGATTCAAATAAAATAAAAACAATTTGAATTATAAAAAAATGTTTATGAAACTATTTGTATGAATATAGTTTGGCTCAAGGGGTAAGGCGATGAACTTCTAAACCAAAGGTCGTTGGTTCGAATCGTGTCTGGTGTTAGAACAAAACAAAATTGCTTTGAATTTAAAACGAAAGAAAATTAAATTAAAGAGAAATTAAATAAACAAAGAACGTGTGTGTTATGTGTGCAGTGTTTTGAAAATTGAAACAAAAAAAAAACTTTCGAATATGAAAAAACAAACCAAAAAATCGTTTTTTTTACGTTTTGTCAGTTAAAAATTGATGATTGTTTTAACAGACTTTTCAATTATTTTTATTTATTTTATGGATTGTTTAAACAATGTTTGAAAATAAATAACAAAATGGTTTGAATATAATGAAAAATCAGTAGTCCTTTTTTTAATTGTGTTTTCAATTAATTTGATATGTATTTTAGGTTGATTTTAACGATAAAATATTGTGAGTGTATGTTATTACTAGTGCAAGGAATTCCATGCAAATGCATGTTTTTTGTCGATAGTCCAAAACTAATATGGACTAAATACTTATCCGAATCATCAAATTTAGAACAAAATGGCATCGATTTGTAGTTGCATATTTTGTCATAAATGCATGTTTTTGCATCTTTTGACTTTAAATGCATATTTGGTGCCTTTTTAATGCATATTTTGTGCTTTTTAATGCATATTTGTGCATATTTTAAATTTTTAGGAGCAGTTTTTATTTTGTAAAAAAATATAAAAAATTCGAATTTTTATATTTCGATTCAATCAAAATAAACATTCTTAAAAACCTTATTGACCTATGGAAAATCTTCGAGTTCTGTATCTGTTTGCAAAATAACTAACTTAAATATATTTTTAAGTTTTAAATTGCACTATTTTTGGAAAAATAATGGTTTTTAGTGCATATTTCTTATATTTTTAATGCATATTTTTCTTTTTTAGCCGCATATTTTAGGCGCATATTTTCCATTTTTAAGTGCATGAAATTCCTTGCCCTAGTTATTACAATATCATGCAAGCGGCTCTAGTCATGATATCTGCCATCAAATGTCACTTATAGATTTCATTTTAATTCCGCAATCAAAAACAACATAAATTTTAGTAAACAAGAACGGGGAGAAGTTTAATTATTTATTATTAGTAGAAAAAAAATTAATTATTGATAACATTTTGTATTTTTGGAAGAAAAAACTTTAATACTTCTTAGTCAAGTGTTCTCCACTACAGTGCAATTGATATAATTTTGCAGTTTTTCTGAAATAGTTTTGACATTTCATATTATATCATTTATTGCATTTGAAGACACCGCTAATGCATACCGACACATATCATTATATATGACAATATATTATTAGATGAACTTTTTTACTTGGGCTGTATTAGAAAAATTACTTTCAAAAACAATATAGTTACCCGGTTAAAAATTAACATATATTTATCCATTCATTGACATATATCCCGGTGAAAAATGCTCACATACGCTCAAATATGTTCATATATGGTTTATGTATGGACACATATGAACAAATATGGATGTTTTATGAACATATATGGATTTTATATGAACATATATGGAAGTATTTGTGATTCCATATATGGAAAAAGATTTCAAATACAGACATATATGGAGGCATCTGTTATCTCATATATGGAAAAGGCACTCATGTATGGACAAATATGGAAGTATATGTTATTCAATTTATGCAAATGGGACTTGTATATGATCATATTTGGAAGAATATATTTTTCCATATGTGTAAAAGGAGCTCATATGGATAAATATGGAATTATATTTAATGCCATGAATAAAAAAAGGAACATATGTAGTGCTTAATTTGAATGTCATACATAAATTTATATCTATAGTACAACCTTATAATAAAGGACAGCAATGTTCGCATATATTTAATAAATGTATATGTTCATATATGTCCATATATGAACATATACTTAGGTGTTACCTCATTTTTCGGATCCATACATATATGGTTGAACCATAAATGTTCATATATGGACATTTTTCACCGGGATGTCATACAAATTGATAACATGTCCATGTACTTCCATATAGGATTCCTATATGTTCATATGTGATCATTCAGGAACATATTACCTCCAGCCATGATCATGGCTGGAAATATATGGAAATGTATAGTCATGTATGTAAATATTACCTCAAATTTATTTAATGCACACATATGAACATATATGGACATTCCCACATATGAAACATATATTGCTGCATATGGGCATTTTTAACAGGATAATTAAATTTTACAAAGAGTTTGCGTAATTTTCTATTATAAAAATAATCATTTAACGCATTTGTTGTTAATTTTAACGCATTTGTTGTCAATTCCCAAACATTTCATAGGGACATTATCAGGGTTGGCAGGCAATACCGATAAAATACCGTTATCAAAAGCCCTTTCAACTGAATACCGTCACCTCCAAAATACCGTTACTGAAACAACTCAAATACCGTTATCCTTAAAATACCGATACCGAAATAAATTAAATATCGATATCCTTAAAATACCGTTACCGAAATAAATGTTATACCGTTATCCCGTTACCGTTATTTTTAATTTTCTGATTTTGGTAATTGCAAACGGTTATTGAGTATTTTGCGTACATTAAGTTTATTTTTGTAAAAAAAAATTGCGTTATGCATCGAAATAACTGACTACCGTTACCCTTAAAATATCGTTACCGAAATAACTGAAATACCGTTATCCTTAAAATACCGTTACCGAAATAATAAAAATACCATTATCCTTAAAATACCGTTACTGAAATAACTGAGATACCATTAACCTTAAAATACCGATACCGTTATCCTTAAAATACCGTTACCGAAATAATAAAAATACCATTATCCTTAAAATACCGTTACTGAAATAACTGAGATACCATTAACCTTAAAATACCGATACCGAAATAAATGAAATGGCATTACCCTTAAAATACCGTTCCCGAAATAATCTAAAATAGCATTACCACCCTTACCGATAACCGCATTGTTTTGGTTACCATCCATGGTTATTATCGAAAATATTTACCAGAGGAGATGAATACAATTGTATTTTAATAATAACATTTAAATAGAATGTCAACAACAGTTATCGTATATAAATAAGATATTTTTATAAAAAATAGGGGTTCTTTTTTAACACGTTTTTTCTTTAATTATTTTCATTGTATGTATGTTGAAAATTTAGTAAACTGTCAAAAATGTTTAAATAAAGCTTTTTTAAATTAATCCTTTCATAAAAAAAAATAACTAGATATGAAAACATATAAGCATAGTAAAATGTTTAGATTTCACATAAATAAGTTGTTACACTACATATCAAAAAAATGATTTTCCACAATAATGAGATT
Organism: Leucophora obtusa; assembly: GCA_949987735.1. Lineage (NCBI taxonomy): Eukaryota > Metazoa > Arthropoda > Insecta > Diptera > Anthomyiidae > Leucophora > Leucophora obtusa. The sequence goes on from OX465296.1 coordinate 13,903,170, forward strand.
CACGTAAAAATTGCCTTTTTATATGCAAATTTCATGTTGATGATGTTATGTTTATGTTAGTTTTCTGGTGAAAAGTTTAAAATTTTAAGTTTATTGTCATTGGGTCTTATAAATTAATATTTTATTTTTAATTTTTACAATTTAAATTACCATTTCCGACTAGTAAAATTTCATGGGAAGAACAATTTACTATGCTTTAAGAAGAAATAAAAAGTTCAAAAATATGTTGCATCCCTCAAGGCAGATAAAGAATTCAAAAAAGTTTACGGGATGAAAACAAACAGACTTGTATATATTACAACTGTGTGTGTTTGTGTGCTTGTATATGTAATATTTACATTTACACTATTACACTCACAAATTGTTTACGCAATCTACTTTATATTGCTGACACTAGTAGATCCTTTTAAGTGTTTTTCTTTTTAATCAAGTTCTATACACCAAAGCAAAAAATCATAAATTGGAGAGAAAGGAAAACAACTTAATTGATATTGACTCAATTGGAAATCCTACAAGTGTGCGTATATTTAAGTGTGTACGAGTGTATGCATGTGTGTATGCGTCACAATATTATATTAATATTCATGGAAGTCATTGTTTGTTGTTATTTCTTACTGTTTTTCTCAATTAAACAATTCATTTGTATATAATATAATCCACCATACATAGTTATTTGCACACTTACCTACACATTTAAATACATACGGAATTTTTGTATGTGGGTGTATGTAAGTGAGAATGTAATTTAATATTTGTTGGGTTTATTTTGTTTTTTTGAATTGTTTATTTATCTCAACTGAGATGAGTTTGTAAAATAAATTTTGTTAATAGCTAAGAACAGGAACGTAAAGAAAGGTGGTGGAGGAACTCTAAATTTATATAAAATTAATCCCCGGTTAAAAAAAAAATTAATATGGACCTTAATATATTCATACATAATCTAATATGATCTAAATACAATTTCAAATGGGCCCATATAATTCTATCAGTTGAAATATAATTGTATTAGTTCAGATCTTTGATGATAAAATTGTATAAATATTAGATATAATTGTATCAGAGAAATGGCGCGATATAACTGCATTAGATGATGCATTATTGTATTACATTGTATCATTTTTGATCTAAACTGACGAAATTATATAAAAGTCATATAGAATTGTATCCAAATTTTTACCTTATATAATTGTATCAAATAGAAAATCCTACTTTTTATTAGATACTATTATATCTGATTGAAAATTGTATGTAATTATATCTGATTTATATATAATTGTATCAGATTAGTTTTAAATTAATACCATGTTATAAATTTATGTACTATCTTATACAGTTATGTCGCGTCATTTCTCGGATGCAATTTTATATGATGTAAATATAATTTTATCTAAACTTATGCAATTAGACTAAAATCTATATAAATGGGCCCAATTCTCTGATCAAATTGTATGTGAATCAGATATGATTATATAAAATCGTTTTTACTCGGGTTGTTACACTCACCACAATACGTCGACTATTTCGTTTCGGTAAAAAATCAGTTTAGCCCTCAAACCGAAGAATTGTTTTTTGCAAATGCAATTTTTACGGCAGGAAAAGAACCGAAATTTAGCGAAAACGCAGCATAAAATTGTATTTTACATGGACTTGTATATGATCATCCAAGGGCATACATGATCATATACGTCCATGCATAGTTTAATATACGACCAAACATGATAATCAAATATCAATATATCTTGACTTTTCACTTTTATTTCAAATATTTCAAAAGTTTAATCATTCTTTTGTGATTTTTTCGTTATTTGGCAGGAAATTGTGGAATGAATCGTACCAATTTGGAAAGTAGAACTCGAGACCTAAATGATAGACGACCTTTTGGGCGCCTAACCTAGCTAGAAAGCCAAAAGTTTCACGTTTAAGGTTACAAGACAAAAAAAAAATCCGAAGAAAATACGAAAAATTCGCGATCACCATTTTGCATTTATGTTGGGGAATGTCGATCCTATTTATACGACGTACCAGTTCTGAAAATATAATCGGCGCTCCGATTAGTTCGGATATTCGAGAAATCGGAATTTAAATTTCAAATCGGAATTTCAACAAATTTTTATAGCCCATACTATGTACGAGTAGTATGGGATATAATGATTTTGTGCTATTGTTTGTTACTACCAAAAATATTTGACACAGACCGAATTTTTATTACACCTATTATTATATACTTATATATTTATTGCCCTGTTAATTGAAATTTTCTCCCGGAATTTGATCCACTTAACGAAATATGACCATAATCGTAATGTGGTATAGGGTATCATATATACTTTTTAACTAGTTACATTTAACTTAATTAAATTGTTTGCCTTTTCTTCATAAATGTTAATCCTTATCCTTGACATTTGTCTTAAATATTTTTTTTCTTCATAATTTTAAAATATTTAAAACATTTGGCTTTTATTGACTATAGGCATGACTTCTTAATTTACTCTTGTACATAAATTTGTTTGCTAAATTGTATATTAACAAACTTGGGGTAATTTTTTATTGTTCCTTTTTTTGCTATTAACACCACATGTTGTTGTGTGATTTAAAGGACTTGTATTATATTAAAAAAAGAAAACTTTTAATAAAGGATATTAAGCTTTATATGATGAAAATTGTAATTTAAAAACTAGGGAAAAAAGAAAAAGGTTCCCTAAACTTGGGTGTTTTTTTTATGGAAAAGTCAGTCTCTCACTTTGTAACATTTTCCAAAATACAAATATTAAGTCGGGAGAATTCTCTCATACTTTTTTATTCTTAATATTTATGAAGACCAAAGATCGGATTATATATCAAAAACTGAATTTTAGTCGAATTTATTTATTAAATAATATTTTAACTTGGTTCTTACCCAGCAAAATTTTTGGAACCGGTTACCTCTGAATCAATTCCAAAACAAGTCCTTTTTCCAGCGGTTCCATATAAGCTGATTCCTGAAAATCAAAATGTAAGGTTTCAGTGTCCCAGAACCAGTTCTTTAACTAGTTCTAGAACTGGTTCTAAAACAACCTGTTTTTGGAGGAAAATAACCTATTGCTTTTAGGTTAAACTCTATATAAAAAGAACCGGTTGTAGAAGATAAATTAGAACCTATGCTTATGCAGCATAAGGTGTTCCGCATCCAATTCCTTGGATTTCACCTTTTTACTGGGTAGTAGCAAAGACCAACCTTAGAGCCTGCAGTTTTTAATTAAGAATAATGCTGGTGTTGAAATTTCAATATAGAACTTATATTAACTTCAATTGACTAATTAAGTTATATTCCAGATATTAAAAAGCTAATTGATATACTAAAATTCTAGCTTCCAAAATACTAACTTCCTAAAATTATAACTTCCAAAAAGCAAAATATATCCTTTGACCCCCCCGAATCTCAGGAACTAAAATTTTCTGGGGTCATAGATTGGCATTTTCGGATCTTAAATATCATTTATCTTTCAACTAGACTGGTGTAGCGTATCATACAGCCGGAATGGCCGACTTTGACTTTTTTACTCGTTTTTCTTAATTTTTTCCGGCCTGCGTTTGAAATCTCTTACCAGTTTATTTTCCAATCAATAGTTCATAACACCACTCACTATAATAAAGTGTAATTCATTTTAATAAGAAATCATAATTACAAATCAATAGCAAAGGGAAATATATGATTTATAAACTTAATTGAATGCCACACTTAATAACAACACTTAAAATATAACTACAAATGTGTGAAAATCTTTATTAAAACAGAATCTAAAATAAAATGAACACATTTTTAGCATGCACTTTTAACACCAGCATAGATTTATTTGTACTCAATCATTTCCCACACTTCAAGGAAAATTTCATTTAATTAACAAGTTCTTAATGCAAAAATACTGTAAACACATATCCAGGGTTTTTTTTTACTTTCTGGTTGTTAGTAAATTTTCTTCTTCTGTCTGCAACATCTCCAACGTCTACTTCATCTTTAAGTTTTTGTACTTGATTTTCTTTTACATTTTCTTCTGCATTTTCTTCAGCAACTTGTTGTTGTTCATCTAAAACAAGTAATCAAGATGAATTTTTCTATTAGTGTTATAAAAAAAAAAAAGTTAAAATTTTTAATGAAAACTTAAATTGAACAAGATGATAAGTAAGAAGAAAAAACTTAAGATATAACGTATATTTTAATAGGATTTTATCTTATCTTAATCATCCACATAACCCATATGGTACTTATTGTCAATTAGTTTTCTTCTGGTATCATATTTTGTTTATTTTACATCTTTTGGGCTAAAAGTACAATATTGTTATAAAGAAATTTTTTATAGTTATTGTCCCCATACAGTGTTCGATAATTAAATATTGAGTTGAAAGTGACTACTAGATACTCATAATAAAAAGTCAGTAAAAAGTAATTGAAAAATCAGTTAGTTTAACAGAAAAGTTGACTGTTTTGTGGTTTAAAATAAAATCGATAAACCATCTAAAGCACGATACTGCTTTTGGGCTTTGGAGTTAACTTTTTTCAATAGGAAACATAATTTACTAGATCTTAAGTTCACAATTTGTTCGTATTATAGTTTTAAAAGCGATGAAGATCCAAAGTCAAAATTAGTTAGTAAAGTAAAAGTTAAAAAAATTTTAAAATGAAAAAAAAAAAAATTAAATATCACACTTTACCCAAAGACGTTGATTAATGACCATTAAATTAGATTAAAGTCTCTTCATTAAAAAAAATTACTATTTTAGTTGAAGAACTTACTGGATTCCTACAGGATATGCTTAAAAGATATCGTTTTAACTCGAAAACGGGTACGCCAATTTCAAGGGAATTATGCAAAATTCACAATTTTTAAATTTTCAAAGCTTAAATTCTAAAATTTGCCATACAATAATATCTTAATATCATATTAAGCTTCTTTGGCAATTGCCGCTTAAATTAAGCGATGAAATAAAATTTTAAAAATACGCTCGTTGTTAAAAAAAAAAATCAGTAAAAAATACAGTTTAAATTCTTTCTAAACCGTTTCTAACATTTTTTTTTTATTTAATAAATTGTATTGAAAACAATTTTTTTTAAAATTTTTTTACTGAATTTATTATTTGAGTGTATGTGTGTGCTAATAAGAAAAACTTTTAATATTATACTCGTAACAAGGATTTTTGGTTAACAATTCATGGTCGTATGTGATCATCAGAGAAGACAAATTTGCTTTGTATGCTTTTTTGCTTTTTACTCATAATTGCTTCTTTTTGCTTTTTTGTTACTTTCCGTTTTTAAGGTTTAAAATTGCTTCTCCGTCATGGTCAAAATTTGTGTTTAACCACTTAAATCTCTTTGACTTTAACCACTTAAATCAGCATAACGCGTCATTGATGCGTCAAAAGTGTGTATGACAAAAATGCTAGTCACATTATTTTCTGTGAAACCTTTACTTTAAGAAATATAGAGCAAAGAAGCTTTGAACTAATTTTAGTCCATTTTTAGGGCTAAAAGCCGCGGGTGTTTGGCCTGTTTTAATCCGAGAGGATCAATTTTCGGGTGGATATTATTTTTTACGAGCAATCTACCGAAAAGTGCGTGGGGAGGTGAAAAATAACACTTTTACACATATGGGTGCTCTATTGAGAGCCAATTCCGAATAAGCACGAAATAAACTCTTAAACACATTTTAAGTTTTGACTTATTTCTGCACTGAAAATATTATTACAGTAACTGACTGTAGTTTATTTAAAAATTTATCCGTACATTTGTTTTTAAATGATTATTCAGTTAAAATACAAAGAAATATATTTTTTAACTGTTTTTGTCGTTTATTTAAAAAATAAATTACATATAAATACGGATTTTCTGTTACAGTTAATATTTTCATTTAAAATGTTTTGTTAAAAAAAGAATTCCTTTTCGATTTCTAGGTCAGTTAAAAAAATGAAATAAACTATATATCGTTTATTCTTACGGATTTTGTAGTTAATTTTTTGAAATTTAAAAAAACGAAATAAATGAAAAATCATTATTTTTTAAGGATTTTGTAGTTTATTTATTAACATTTAAAAATAAATGAAAAGTTCTTTTGATTTAAATGAAAAGTCAGTAGACCGGTTTTCAAGTGATTTTTCATTTATTTTAAATTACATTTTCAGTTAATTTAAACTACAAACTATTTGGAGTGTGGCATTGAACCTAAATTTTAAACTTTGATGTCTTCAGAGACTTATAGTAAAATTTCATGGTAAAAATTTTTGCGGAATATTTTAACCCTCTAACTCTTCAACTTACGGGTCGTTTATGTCCCTTTTTAAAAAGAGTCCAAAAAGTCCCTTTAATTGAAGAGTTGGAGGATTAAAATGTTCCACAAAAATACTTGTCATGAAATTCTACTATAAGTCTCTAAAGACATCAAAGTTTCAAATTTAAGTTCAATGCTAGAAATAAGTGAAAACTTAAAATGTGTTTAAGGGTTAATTTCGTACTTATTCAGAATTGGTCCTTAAACGTCCCACAAACCTGAATTTTTGGAGGAAACCATGTGAATCTTCCATTTTAGGTAAAGGATGTGTTCAGTGAACTTATGTAAAATACTACGAGAAACATTTCTGTGGAACATCTTAACCCTCCTCCTCCAAGTGAGTTATTGACCGCCCCTTCCCAACCAGGAATATTTATTTGGGATTAAAACTACGTCTTCCAAAAACTTAGGATAATCGGATATTGGGAAAACTTTCCGCATCGGTCTTGAAGTTTAAAAAACGGATTACAAGGGATAAATATGAGTTTTTTTTTTAATTTTCTCAAACATTTTAATATTTTGAATCGAATTTAAATTAGAAGTATTCTATTCATTTTTGTATTCTAATAATTTCAAAATAGTCTGATAAGAAGTACTTTTTATCTTGTGTTTTGTTAACACGTTTAAATTAATGCCAAAAAGGGTAGAATCACTTTGAAATTTTTTTAAAAGAAATTTCAAAAAAATCAACAAATGGACTTAAGGTCTTATTAAGGACATATTAGGGATTAAAAGCTTCAGAAATTGTAGGAATTTTTTTCTTTTCTCATTTGGGTAATGCAGCAATTTTATTTCAGTGGATTTCTACATCCGCTTTTCGGCAACAGTGTAATTAATTTTTGTTTAAATTTACCCAACTTGTAGATTAGATGATGTAGATTATCTTTAACTTAGTTTAACATAGTTTGTGACTGGAATATTGCTTTTCAAATGAGATTTATTTTGTTTTATTTTAATAAAGACCAAAATTCTTAACGAACAAAAGTTGTTTCGACAAATTTTTGTCAATAAAGTTGAAAATGACTGACAAAATTTGTTTTCGGTTTAACTAAACCAAGTTTAACTGACATCCCAATGTAATTTACTTCGACTGCATAAGTAGTTTACAAATTTTGTGTGTAAATTAATAAAACACAAAATTTATAAATTTAAATTGAATATGCGTAAAAAAATTAAAAATTATTATTTTTACCATTTTTGTAAATAATATACTCATACCGCAAAAAAAGATTAAAATCAGTTTTAAAATATTTTATTAATAAAAAATGTTGTAATTATATTTAAGCCTAATACAAGCCTTAAATTATAAGATTTCCCCATTGAAAAACCTCAGATTCTGAGCACCTTTTTTTAAAGACAAAAAGCCTTAACACTTTTTCCTATAGTGAAAGCCTTAATTTCTGGGCAAGTTTTCCTAAGTATTTTAAGCAATTTTTCTATTGGAAAACGTCCTCAGAATCGGATGGTTTTTAAAGTTGTCTCTGGGACAAAATTCTCAGAATTTGATAGTTTTCTGTGGAAATGTATTCCGAATCTCACGGTTTTTCGTTAGGAAAAAGTTTTTAGAATAGAAGAATTTTTCTAAAGCAAAAAGTCATTACAATCTTAGGCTTTATCTTTAGAACAAAATTCTCAGAATCCAATAGTTTTGTAACCGATTATGGCATTTCGCCTTGAAAAAATTCTTTACAATTCGCGGAATTTTCTAATAATTTATTTTCTAAAGTCCATAGAGAATTCACAGTTTCTGAGCACTTTTTTTGGTATTCAAAAAGCGTTAGATTTTGAGCTCTTTTTCCTATAGAAAAATCCTCAGTTTCTGAGCACCTGTACTTTTGGAAAAAGTTTCAGTTTCTACACCTTTTAATAGAAGAAGGTTTTCAGAACCAGATTGATAGCAAAAATGCAATAAGAAAAGCGACAGATATTCATTATTTTAATTTATAGAAAATCCTTATAATATTCCAGGGAGAAGACTTTTTCTAATGGAAAAAACGGATTTTTGTATCATAAAATATCAATATATTTTCTTACTTTTACATCAAATCAATTCGAAACTTATCGTATCACTAAATTGGTTTCGATTAGGCACCAATGCACTACCCATGTGACTGTTTGATTTACTGGACTTAGATTCACCAAGCCTAGAATTTGAAACGAAATCTTTGAAAGACTAACTAAATTTATAGTTACCTTTTAAGACCAGCTAATGCCTATTAGACTGGCCCTCTGTTGTATGGGCGATATAATAACCATTTGTTAACTTAGTTTTAAGGGAATTATTGATGTTTAGAGTGTTAAATACGTTCCCAGAGAAAACTAAAAACGAGTTTTAATTACGAAATTGATTATACTAATTAAAATTTTAATTGATTTTGCATCTATCACTTAAATGATACTATTAATTACTGAAAATTGTATACGATTAATTGAAACAATTGAAATATTAATTGATTCAATTAAATATTTGATTAAAAACAGGTTTAATTTTTATCATATGTTTAATTCGATATTTTAGGTTAATTATTTTTGCCGTGTTAGTTTGTGTCAAACGCGAAATTTGTCTTGTCAACAAATTTGCTCACTAGTTTGTTTTCAAGATTTATTATATTTAAAGTTACGACCCATTCTAATAGATATACTTACACCTAAACTTTCATATAAAGCCATAAGTCTTATCTAGCACTAACCCATATTGTTAGGAAAAAAAGAATATATGCAATATCATGATGATGTAGATGATGATGGTTTTATTTCTTCTCTAATACCAGTAATGCATGACTTACACATACACACACACATTTAAATCTTGAAGTTCATACTATAAAATTTCTTCACTAATACATCTTAACCTAGCTAAATAAATCACTACAATACACATAATCGAGTATTAAAACATAACCCGGTAAACAATTTTTGGAATTTGGAAAATACATATTTATAAAAAGATTGTTAACGTATTGCTTGCTACAAATCTCGCTTAGTTTTCGAGATATTGGCATTTTTATGAAGTGGATTTTATATTAAACGAATTTTCGAGAGTTTTGGTCCAAAAAAAGTCTGTTTTCGAGAAGGGATGTAAGTCTTAATATGGTATTGTTTTTGGTTAGGAGTAGTGCAGATTTTTTGAATTTTCTCCATCTGCATGACATTATTGAATTTTTGCAAAAGTTTTGCTGAACCTCCTCCACTTTTTATTAAATTCATACAGTTTTTTATGTAATTTTATGAAAAATTTAATTTTATTTATTTAAAGTTTCATACATACAATGAAAAAAGATTCATTAAAATATAATTTCACAAAAAGTATGAAATTGTGAAAAAAAACTTCACTAATTTACTGAAAGATTTCTTTAAAACTTGCTATTAAAATTCTGTCCAGGTGTCTTAGTTATTGAGACGCGGAATATTTATTTAAAAAAAGAAAAGAATGAAATGGCGATATCTTCGGATATACAAGAGGCCCTACCGCGAGGTCGCAAAAATAGATTGCTTTGTAAATAAATTTATTTTAAATTAATAAATAAGTCTATAAAAGTTGTAAGGAATTTTTTGTTTTTACACAAAACATTAGTTAAAAATTTATTAAACTGAGTTAACAGCAGTTTTACTGATATAAAATATTTCCCCCTTAACAAATTTTTATCAAAATTTTAATGTGAAAATATTGTTTACTGGGTTTAAACAGTAACTAAAGAAATAAGTTATTATCATTTCTTATGAGATTCCACAACACAATGGATTGCTTAAGCTATAAAAACTTTAATTTTGAAACTTTTCCTTAAATGAGTTGTACAAAAGAGCACTATTTGTTTATGAAAAGTTTTAGTTATTCCATTATATGTTGCAATTTCAGCTCTTTATTACCCGGTTCAATCGTCAACTTATTGTGAGTAGAATATACCCAGCAAAAATAAATGGAATGACTTCTAAATGAATCACTTCCTTCATTACATCACAAAGAATTACTCCCTTAGGAAGAGGTTTTAAACAACATCTAATGGTGCAATAAATATATGCTAGTCAGAAGTTCTTTTTCATGGGTGATAAGAAGTTCATATTTTGTATGGGGATTACATGGGAATGTGCTGGCACAGAACTCAGAGGGTAGCGGGTTCGAATCCTGGCAGGTTGAAAAAAATTTTTTTTTACACAATTATTAACTTTTTGTTGTTTTTACTGTAATTTTTTATTTTTCTAATATTGTCCACTCAATTAATTTTGGAAACGATTTAGAAATTTATTTTTTTTAATTTCCTATTCATTTATATCAAATTTTATGAAAATCAAAAATTTTAAATAAAAATTTAATTTTTCAAATATTTTTTTTTTAAATACATAATAATAAAAGTAAATATTATAAAAGTAAATATATAAAATTCGCGACTGTTCGCGTTTTATCAGAAATTTAATATGGTGGAGAAAATATGTTTAAAAGAGGGTAATATTGATACCAAAACTTTTCTTTTGACAAGTAGATCATCGCTGATTGGATATAGTTTAGAATTTTGCAAATTTAATACATTTTTCACGATGCTCTGGACCAAATTTTGATAAAATGTAGAGTTACCCCAATTCAATAAAAAAAATTATGAAATTTTTTGTAGTTTTATTATTAAATAAAATATTTTATTGAAATACGCTTGTCTGTAATTGTTTTAAGAAAAATCTAAATATATGCTGACCCTAAATAAAATTTTATAATAATTTTTTTTCCCGAAAAAAATATATTCCGCCAAAAAAGTGTTTGGTTTTTTTCTGTTAAGTTGCATTTTTATCCTTTCATCTACTAGAAACTGAATTTAAATTATTATTAAATTTTATAAAAATTTTTTTTCGCGAAAAAAACATATTCCGCCTAAAAAAAGCGCGTGCTGGATTTTTTCTGTTAAGGTGCATTTTTATCTTACATCAACTAGATACTGAATTCATATGCAGATTGCAGTAACTCAAAAATTTTAACAAAATTTTGTCCAGAGCATCATGCAAAATGTATGAAATTTGCAAAATTCCGAACTACATATATCCACTTAGCGATGATTTACTTAGCAAAAGAAAAGTTTTGGTATCCATATTGCCCTATTTAGAACATATTTTTTCCTCCACATTGACTTTCTAATAAAACGCGAAAAATCGCGAATTTTAAAAAAATCTGAAACACGTGGTCACTTAAATCGACTATAGATTATGATATGTAAGTTTGACATTTCAATCACAAACATCTCCGTACAAAAGATTCAAAAATTTGTTTTTTTATAGAATATCCTTGAAAATAGGACATGACTATGCTTGAACATGTTATGTTATAAATATATACCGCTGGACGCGCCTCTAAAAAACCTCTCATATTATACCCATATTGAGTATGTTGTCTTCAGTTAAGATGCAAATTTCTTACAAAAACTAAAAAAAAAACCTTTTTCAAAAATGGTCCAGCTCGTAAGATCTCATTGCTAGACCCGAAATATTTTGGGAATCATCATAAAACAAACCCAGGTTTATTTTGAGGGGCACTTTTTTACTTTTTTTCGTGAGTCGGTCTAATATACAATATTTCCTATTTTATTTAACTGAGGAGGCGTCTGAGATTTTTTCGATAATTGTTATCGTTCGGCTTTAGTACACTCAGAATAATATGTTTGTTGGCTGGACAGACAAATTTGTTACTTTAACAAAATTTATTCCTGTTTTTTGGCTTAAAATAAAATTTGTTGATTTTAACAAATCCTTTTGTTAAATTTAACAAATCTAAATTTAAGTAAAAAATTTGTAAAACTACAGTTTTATCTGTAATTATACTGAGTCGTAGAATTTATCCAAATTTGGGGTCTCGGGACCCTCCCCCGGCCTAGTTCATATCGTGTGGGGGCATATAAGGGCACTCATTTGGAGCAAACATTTTGTCCGTTTTGCTCTATCTCGCTTAGTTTTCGAGATATGGGTAGGGTTTGGGATTTCCCGGACTTTTTTATTTCCCGGGAAACGGGAATGAAAAAATTTGATTCCCGGGATTCCCGGGAATCCCGGGAAATATTTTCGAACATATTTGTTAATGATAACCACCTATATAAGTAATTTTTGTTAAAAAAACACTATTTCAGTACAAATGCAGTCTGTGTAGTGAGAATTCAAAGTAAAAAATATCAGAATGTTGAACATTTGATTTCATATAAATTACTCGCAGCACTGCTAAATGAATTGCATGATTCCAGCAGAAAGCACCTACTACTGGACTGTCGGAAACAAACCGTTTCATCACAATTGGCTAGAGTTTGCTGTTCGGTTTTAATCGAAACCGAAACCGCGGTTTTTGAATCCTCAAAGCCGAAACCGAAAACCGACAAAAATAAGTCGGTTTTTAAAAAATACTAAAAACAATTAAAATAGTTAATTAAATTACATATTATTGAGTCTTGAATTTCGAAAAGGGCTTAGCTAATGAGGGTTATAATATTAGAAAAAAAATTGCACCAAAAAGTCATGTATTGAGTTTCACGTATTCAGTTCAGATTTTCACCGCTTATTTTTCAAAAAGTTTTATTTCGTAGTCCGCGAAATTTATTGTATAAAATGTTATTATTATATTATTTAAAAAAAACTGCTAAATTTCGGATTTAACTCTTTAAATACAGCTTTATTTGCCGAAAAAAGAATACAAATTTTAATGTATAACGGTTTCCGCATTTTTCCCCGGCTATGGCTTTATTGGCTTTATTCGAGTGAGAAATTCAATCGAATTTTAATAAATGTGTATTAAAATATTTAATTTTTAATTTTTATACAATTTAATTTTTATACATATTAAATTATTTTATAACAATTCAATTAATATCACGAGAAAACCGAAAAATAACCGAAACCGCGGTTTTTTTTTATTTTGAAAAACCGAAACCGCGGTTTTCAATTTTTTCGGTTTTTAGCAAACTCTACACTTGGCCCATTAGATATGGTGGCCACAATGTTATTTTCCAAAGACAAATAAAACTCTTCTAGTCTTATTTCTACAATTCTTCTTATTTCATCAGCATTACATCTTCCTGATATATAAACCAACCCCAGGTTATAAAATGAATTATTTCCGTTTATACATATGTTCAAATATCTCTTTTGTGATATTCTTGTCCATTCATCTAAGATTATAGTAAATCTCCTATTGTTAGAAATATTGCTCGATATTTCGTTTATCATGATATCTTTTACATGATTGTAATAATTTAATATAATGTTCTTTACATCGGTTTCATTTTTTTGCAATGCCAGGTTTTTATTATAAAAACTTTCTCGAATAAACGAAGATCTAGTTATGGTGCGGATTGACTGCGGCTAATTTGGATACCATTTCAGGAAATGTTTGCCCTACCATAAAACCTTTAATGCCTATTCAGCTTACACTTTATTCTTCGGGTACTTTGCTAATTTTAGCTGAAACGTTATTCTTGTTGTTGTTTTCTTCAAGAGAAGTTGCATGACCATCAATTTTTTTTTTTTTTTTGTGAACCAAATTTAGATGTCGGATAACCACATTTAGATACCACCGTTAACCAGTCTTTTCTTTTCACATTTATTAATGAAAACGTTACTTATTACATTATTGACCCTTAATATAAAGGAGTATTTTAAATTTAAAATTTTTAATACTCCTTTATATTAATTACTTGGCAAGGATTTTATTTGTGTGTCAAATAAATGTATTCCCTTTTAAAAGATTTTAACAATGACATTTTTGTTTTGGTATTTTTATGGCTAAAATTAAAAAATCCTATTCGAAACAAAAGCAATTTAAAAAATTTAATATTTTTAAAATTTCCCGTTTTCCCGGGAAAAATATATTATTTTCCCGGGAATTCCCGGCAAACTTTTCCCGGGATTTCCAGGGAATTCCCGCTCGGGAATTCCCGAACCCCAAACCCTAGATATGGGCCTTTTTATCAAGTGGAAAATTTTTATTAAAAATTTTCGAGGGTCCAAAGCCCCGCCAAGGTCCATTTTTGAATAAAGATACCCCCTTTCGCTGGAATATTATACGGTTAGGGGTAGTCGAAATTTTCATCAATTGTAATTTTAAAAGTCCATTGTGATAAAATTCTTACTAAATATATTTCTTTATTACACAAATAGAAAAAGATCTTTAAACATTTTAGTTAGAACTACTAAAAATTACCTTACAGAAAAAACTATGTTTTGTCTACTAATTTGCTGCAGAATTTTGTGCAGATTTTAACAAGGTAATTTATTACACTTTATTAACTAAAAGTTACCTCAAATGTAACTAAAATTTTGTAAATTTAACAGTTTTATTTTTTCTGTTCTAATCTTGGTGATATTTAGCAAAAAAAAAAATCTGCCAATATCAGTAGTTTTTTCTGCAAGGCCATTTCTAATAAATTTCTAGTAGCTTTTTCTGGTATTTTTACAGATTTATTTCTATATGTGAATTAATATTTTTTATAAAAAATAACAGTTAAAAAAAACAACCCAAACAGAAATTGCCAGTGGTACAAAAAATCAAGCACTGGCATACCACTGGGTAACCACGGTGTTGAAAATAAATACCTGGGAAAACACTCATTTGGGACGCTTTGTCAGCCTTTGCAAAAAGCGTTTTTCCAGTATTTGTTTTACAAAAATTTCGGTGGTTTATAAAAAAAACCACTGGCAAAGAGTCTAAGAGTGATTTCCCTACTAAAAAAAATTATATGAATTTCGATATTATATATAATTACATCCGAAAAATGAGAACATATAATTGTATCAAATTAGGTCGTATTATGGTCATATTAGATCTAATTTGACACAATTAGATCTAATTTGATGGAATAAGATATGGTTTGATACAATTTTATCCGGATTTTGTCCTCATCCAAATGTATCAAATATAATATAATCACATCCAACTAGATGTAATGGTATATAATTCGATACAATTATACATAATTATATGAGGCATATATAAATATATATAGGTCTATATATAATTGGATATTGTAATATGTTGCGCTATATATTGTGCAATAAATAACAAGATATAGTTATATATTTAGGATATAATTTCGTGAAATTGTATATAAGTATATCTTAGTATATATGTTCCAATATATAATAATACAAAATTGTATATGATAATATATGACTATATCAAAACTTTTTTACTTGGGATGCCAAGGTTTGCAACCAGTGGTTATCCAGTGCTACCTAGCCAATGCTACCCGTAGTACAAAAACCAATTCACTGGTAGTTGAATGATATTCTAAAAATGCTGACGCTTCGTTAAAAAAGGTTTGTAGTCAGAAGGTTCCGAGTTCAAATCCGGTTGAAAGCAAAACATTTTTTTGGATTTTTTTTAATTTAAAATTTTTTTGTCCTATAAAATCAATTTTTATGTTTGTGGGAAAGCTCCTTTAAGACCAATCTTTTTTTTTGCTCTCCCAGCGCTGGCATATTAGTCCCAAAAAATTGTTTGCCAGTACTAGAATTTTAGCACAGCCAGTAGTTGTCCAGCTGTTATCACTCATTTATGTGTTTAGCCACCAAGTATTATATGTCTCGTTATCTCAGTGGGTAGAGCAATCGCCTGCTAATCTGACGGCCTGGGTTCAAATCACGGCAGGACCAAAAAAAATACATATGAACTTTTTTTAAATTTTATTTTGGAAAATATATTTCCAGACCACCTATTTATTGGTTTTGCAGCGTTTTGCCAATGTTCAGAAATTTTGTTTCTCCAGTCTTTTTCCGGTGCTTTTTGAACAGCCGGTCATTTTGGGAATGGGAAAGCACTTTTTGCCAGTACTTATACCACCTGTTAAAGTGCTTTGCCATCGCTTTTCCGTTTGTATTTTTCTGACTGGGAACGTTATTTATTTTTCCAATATGTTATATATTTTTGTTGTTTTTGTTAATAAAAAATGAAAGAAATGAAGATAACAACACTTTACTGAACAAAACTGCTAAAAGTCAGCTATCATGTATACCCAGCGATAGTACAGGGGATAGAGCGTGTGCTTGAAATGACAACAAGTCTGAGTTCAAACCCCACACGCGGCATGATGATTTTTTTTAAGAAGTGAAAAAGGTTCAAATATACATCATTTGTTGTTAAAAAGAACAACTTCCTTCCTATGACAAGCCAATGTTAAATTCATCGGTGAAAAACCCGAAAAAGAACAACTCCCTATCCAACAGTTGCAGTGCTTTAACTACTTTTTTCCTAACTTTTTTTGCTGGGTAAGAACATATTTTTAGAAAATTTAAAATTGTATCCTCAACCGTTAAAACTGGCTATTTTGACATTTAGAAAGATAAGATTTATTTTAACAAAATTGCCTCTAAAGTGTGAATGGCCTATTGTAAGTAGGGATACCGATCCCGAAATCCCGATCCCGAAAATCCCGGGATTTTCGGGATTTATAAATCCCGAAATCCCGGAATTGTTCTTGAAAAAATCCCGGAATTTCCGATTTCATTATTTGCCAATTTATCACTTTTTGTATTTGTTTTTATTGTTATATCCGACCTAAATCACTTAAATCAAATATCTTATTCAATGTTCATACACTCATAAAAAAAAGTTAGTACAAATGTCTGTTAAACGCGTTCTGTTTAAATTGAACTAATTTTTCTGTTATTTTCTCCAAAAGAGCCCGTACAAATAGGTCAAAATTCTGCTAAAATAACAGGAAATAGTACATGTATTTTATTAGAGATTAAATATATCTGAATAAAAACATTAATAATTTAAAAACGTTTATTTAGCTTTAAAACTTTTCAGATTTATTTGATCTTTTAACGGACAGTTTTTATTTATTTTATTAATGATTTGCTGAAATCATAACTTCATGCAATATAATTTTGCCGAATATTAGTATACCAAAAACAGCAAATTTTTGTTATAGTATTTAGCAAAATATAACATCGACCTTTTTGAAATCAGCAAAGGTATGTGCACAATATTTCACATTAGTAGACTTAAAAAATCTAATATAATCATTAATATTTCCCATGCTTTCAGCAGAGTAGTTTGTATTTGCAATTAATTAATTTTAGATTATTAGTTTTTTCTGCTATTTTTACATACTTATTTCTATGAGTGTAGTTTTCGTTTAAAGCCAAATTCACAATGCTGTAGTACTCCACTCTGAGTGGATTTTTTGTTCCTTGCTTTTTGGCACATACATATTTTTCGTATCAAGCCATCTCTGCTATCATGTATACCCAGCGATAGTACAGGGGATAGAGCGTGTGCTTGAAATGACAACAAGTCTGAGTTCAAACCCCACACGCGGCATGATGATTTTTTTTAAGAAGTGAAAAAGGTTCAAATATACATCATTTGTTGTTAAAAAGAACAACTTCCTTCCTATGACAAGCCAATGTTAAATTCATCGGTGAAAAACCCGAAAAAGAACAACTCTCTATCCAACAGTTGCAGTGCTTTAACTACTTTTTTCCTAACTTTTTTTGCTGGGTAAGAACATATTTTTAGAAAATTTAAAATTGTATCCTCAACCGTTAAAACTGGCTATTTTGACATTTAGAAAGATAAGATTTATTTTAACAAAATTGCCTCTAAAGTGTGAATGGCCTATTGTAAGTAGGGATACCGATCCCGATACCGATCCACTCTGCAGCTTTGAACACTTTGCAGCATTGTGAATCCGGCTTAATTTATTTATTTTTTCGTACTACAGGAAATAAATAAGTAGATTTATAATGAACTATTTTAATTTCTAGGGTGTATGTTAGCTATTTATTTTTAAAATTAAAAATATAATGAAGCAAGAAAATCGCGAAACCCCGAAAAATCCCGAAATCCCGAAAAATCCCGGGACCCCGAAAAATCCCGGGATCCCGAAATATCCCGGGATCCCGGGATTTCAATTTTCAAAATCCCGAATCCCGGGATTTGTAAAAACCAGTCCCGTTCGGCATCCCTAATTGTAAGTACCAAACTGTAACGTTGCTAATGTAAGTCAATAATTTGCTCATCACAGCATGGTTTGTTAATAGGATTTTTAAACTTTTTTGTTACATACTTAAAGTTAAGAAGTTCATATGCATGGGGCTCTATATACCAGCTGTTCTTCTTTTAAAAATAACAAAAATAGCTAGAGGATGGATTAAAGAGAAATATATCAATATTTTGGAGGCTGCTAATTACGAATCAGAGATCAGTTTTAAAAATAAAAATGGCGAATCCAAAATGACGGTCATGAATTTAAAAAATTTTGTATTTTGGATCTGAAGTACACATTTGTGAACGGCTTTTGCTCACTAATTACGAATCTGAAACCAAAAAATTTTAAATATAAAATGGTAGATCCAGACCGCCGGTGAACATTTATAATTTTTTGCCATATTGGATCTGCAATTTTGTATTTTAAACTTTTGGTTTTAGGTTCTTGTTCATTGTCCCAAAGTCGATTACAAATTTGTCTTTCCGTTTTTGATGCCCCGTAAGAATTTCCCTTATCCTTTTTGCCAAGAATTTTGTCAGTCAGTCAGTCAGTCGCGTTATTCTTTTATATATAGAGATTACCGAATTGCAAACAAAATTTATCTTACTTCCTGATTAAAACTTGTCTTGCTAGGATTCTACAGTAAACTTTAATTACAGTTAAAGTTGTTTTTCTACACTAAAACTTTTTCAATGTACTTGTAGGTGTTTTAGTAAGTTGTAAAAATTTACACTCCAAAATTGAAAATACTAAAACTTTATTATCGTCCATTATAATGGCATGATGAAAATTTCAAAAAAAAAGTTAAATTTAATTGTTATCACTTTTCTGCTTTTAAACGCAATACAACCAAACAAAAAAACAAAACAAAAATATTGCAACAACTTTTGTTAATGTGCAAAATAAGATAAAATACAATAAACTGTTGCTGCTGCTGCTTTGCAAAGATATTGTTGTATGTTTCGAACATAAACCCTGCTAAATTTGATAAAATATCTATTTAATGCAGCATCAAAAGCAGCAAGTGAAAAAAATGTAAAGAAATATCTAAAGCTCTTCAAGTCTTCATGCTTTTTTTAAGTTGCTAGGTACTTTGCAACAATTGTAGTTAAAAACACACCCACAACAATGCCTTTTGGGGACATGCCAGTGACAATAGCAGCCAACTACATCTGTAACAACAGCATTTTTTTTTAGAGAAAAAGTGGCAACAACTGTTGAAAAAAGTTTTAAACAAAAGACAAATAAGTGCAAATGACAAAATTATATATATCGTAAATATATTTGTTAAGACCAAAAAAGAAGAATTTCTGATTAATAACAGTGCAAACTTTAATATTGTTTGCTACTAAAAAGAACTTTTTTTCATTGTTAAGGTTTCAGTAAATAACATCATGTTATTTTTAATTTCAATTGTAGTTCAATTTGACCTGGAACATTCAGTTTAATTGTGGTATTTTCGTCTTGACATCTCTACTTGGTATCGCGGTACTATTTGATCTAGAATTTTTAATTTAAACGTGGTACAATTTGAGCGAGACTTTACTTAAATTATGGTACTATTTGACCTTTAATCGCAGCACATTTTGACCATCCTATGGGCGAAGGGACCGGTCCCAGATGATACGCAGTATAGGTCCCAAGTTGGCATATACTGGTCCTTGATCCGTATTTTTATTTGATACATTTTGTGACTTGTCACCCAACTGACCTAAAAGGAACTGTCATAGAACCAGTCACATTTTATACACTATTACTTTCTTTAATACCACTGGGGGTGCACCTAAACTATTAAAATAAAAAATGTTTACAGGGAAACCGACCTATGTTTCCACCATATTTCGGCAAAAAATCGCACGCAACCGATAAGGGGTTTAAAATAGGTTAATGTAATACATTTCAAAATACATTATTGAACAGTCATTATACCCTAGCCGCATAATAAGGTATAATTTTATTAAAGTGCGTTTAAAATGTTTAAATTGGAATGGATGGGACTTCTGGGCTCTATGCTATGTGTATTCTATTTTCCAAATTGGTATGTTGCTTAAATATCGGCTCCACAATTTTCGCGATAAGTCCAAAAATGTGATGGTGAATTTTTCGGGGTTTTTAATTTTTTGGGGCGTTTTGAAACCTAACACGTAAAGTTTTGGGTTTCTAGCTGGGTCGGGCATTCAGAAATTAGCCCTCGAGTAGAATGGGAAAAACACAGAAGAGCAATATACTTTTTCGTAATTTTTTCGAACTCTTCGGCCTTCACAACGCTGTAAAAAAAGCTGAGAAGAAATTGTATCTGCATATTTCGCTCGAAATGAGCAATATTATAAAGGTCCCCTGAAAGAAATCGCTAAAAATCGCTTTGATCTGGTGATTCCATATAATCTCAATAAATTTAAACTCAGCTAGGACCTTTCCATGGTAATTAGGTCAACATATAGACCGATTTTTGACCATTTTTAATATTTGTCCTTGGTTATCTACCAAATTTCGTGCAATTTTCTTGAGAATTGTGACCTGAAGTTTGATTATAAGGATACATGGTAGGAAAGTTATTCTAAATCGATTATTACACTAAATATATGGTTAGTCTATGCCTATTTTTTCGGTAGCTCCAATCATCAGCACAAACTCAATAATATCCTGTTCCACACAGTATTGTAGGATATATTGAAATGTTGTTGAAATATTTTATTATCCCTCTTTGTTATCCTGTAACACAGGACATTTGTATTACTTGTATCGTATTATCTGTTTTTGTTGAGTTTTAGTTGTTGCCAACATTCCAACATATTTAATAATTTAATATTCATATCACGGTTTATGTCTATTGGTGTGGTTGTATATCCTGTTAAAGCGTTAAAAGAAGGATGTATGAGCAGGTGAAGTTGAAAAGCTGCTTAGACAGGATGTTATTGTATTGAAGATAATATTACATTGTTTGAAGGATATACTTAATGTTATTGTTACTAAACAAACATAGAAATACAAAAAAAAAAAACAGGAACGACAGGATAATAAAGATTAAGCTGTATGATTTTTTGTTTGCTTCTTATTGTATTGATGACACAGACAGGATCCTAATATACTATTGACACTAATGAAATTATTCAACACATTTTATTTCTCTAATGCACAAGGCTACCTTAAGGCAGTGTTAACCTTTTAGAATGTATTTTTAAAATTTATATATATTTTTTTAAAGAATTTGACTTAATTCGATAGAATATATAATTAACTACCTTTTCACACATTCTACAATTTTTGCGTCTACATTAAGGCGTTTCGCTGAATGGATTTTATTTTTAAAATGAGGTTAAGAAACAAAACATTTTTTAAGTTTTTGTTGTGCTTTATTTTTACAAAACCAGATAAATCACTACTCAAGGACTCCAGCTGACCAAAAAATTATTCCGGTAAAAATTTTTTAGATTAAAGGGCATTTTGAAGAGCTTAAAGTATAAATTCAGTATTTCCCAAATTCAAACCTTGAAAACTCGAGAAATAGGCAATGTAGGGACGTGAAATTAAATGTTAGATATGTCTTCTAAATACCTTTCCGCTGAAACCCACTTCGATTATCGTGAAATTTTCATATATTCACTTAAATTTTATGTGAAATGGAAAAAAATATGAGTTTTGTTTTAGTATTTTGTAATTTTTCAGTACTTTTGCTAAAGTGACAAGAGTAAGATTGGAAAGGTATTTTAAGGACCTACTCGTATCTGACAAATTTTATTTAACTCCCATGCAATGTCAATTTCTGAAGTTATTGAGGTTTGTATTTGCAAAATTCTGAATTTTTACTTTAAAAGATCATCAAAGTGACCCCTATGATGCGTTTAGATCTGTTTTCAAATCCCGAGATTTCAAAAGAAATCTCGACCGGAAATCTTGCACTTTATAATATGTAGTAGCGAGATTTCGATTTGACAACCGCTTTTTTTTTTGTACACAAAGTACCATAAAAAACTAACCTCAAAATAAAAATATTTCTAAAAGCTATATTATTTATTGGCGGAGTACAATTACATTATTTAATGTAAAGATCTAACGCTAATTATGTTAAAAAAATTATTTTTTTGTATAGACGACGAGCTAGAAGCAACAATTCTCAATATATTGATGGAGGAAGACATGCATTTTCCAATAGTTTCTTCATGGTTATGCTTCGCGGAAATCAAAAATTAGAACCATACAACACTTCTTATCATCATTAGTATATTTTCTTTGGGTCTTAATTTGTCTTTATTGTATTTTTAATAATTCTTTTAAATATTTCATTATTTTGTGTTATTTTTAGGTAGTTTTTTAGTCAGCTGTTGACCAGCCTTGCCACTTTTTAATGCAAAGGCTCTACAAATTACGCCAAACGCAGTATTATATTCTGTAAAAGTCTCCACATTTGTGAGATTTTCATGAGATTTCTTAGAATGTGGAACCCACAAAAAAGAAGAAGAAGAGAAGAGAAGAAAATTTTGTTTCATAACCTAATTTTTTTAATACAATCCATTTAATGTAAAAACTTGTTCCATATTTTATTCGTACTAACAAGGGAAGTTTCGCGACGCGGTCCCCCAGATCTTAATGAGCTTAGGATATGTTGTAGAATAGAAAAATTTAAAGGACATGTATTTTTTCGAGTAAAATAGATCATATAGCGAAAAACAATTTATGTTAAAGAATGGATATCCTCCATTCTGTTGTACCAACGCATGGAAGGGTTAATAATATATCTTCACTTGTTATTTTAGTTTTATCGGTTTATGTTATTTATATTGTGTATATGCTGTTTGATTACACAAATTCCTAGATATTTCGTGGATTTTGTTCTTACTGAATTTCATTAATTGCTTCAAACATTTCTTATTTTTGTTTGTACTTTTTAAGGAATTTGCTAAAGCAAATTCTGCAAATGATAAGTTGTTGCTAGTTTTAATGCCTAAGAAGATACGTGACATCATACATTAAGACTTTAACTTGTCACAAATAATGAAATATTTCTTATTTCGTGTAAGGATTTTTGATTTTTTTTTGTATCCTTAAACATTTACTTTTGATTTAAGGGCGTTTTCAAATTGCAATAAAGTTCAAATAATTTTGTTATCAAAAAAAAAAAAAAAGAGAAATTTATTTTATATAGCGTGATATTTGAGGTAAAATTCAACTTTTATATATTTTGAAATTTGCTGAAAGCAAAGAAGCCATATGCGAAAAAGCCATAAGTTCTAAAGTAACAATATTACCATTTTTGGTATATTAATGCTAGTGTCAGAACTCACTTTTTTAAGGCCGAACCGAAGCTGCAAAGTTCGGCCAAAACTGCAAAGTTCGGCCGAACTCGAAGCCGAACACTTAAATATGTATTTCAATATAAAGCAAGATTTTGATTGTTTTTAATAACAAAGTAAAATAAAAGTTAAAATAATTGGTTAACTACAGATAACCAACCAACAGATAACCGAAAACCGAACTTGGCCGAACATAGCTTTTTGGCCGAACTCCGAAGCCGAACACTCCGATGTCGGACATTTTTGGTATATTATTTTAATTTACTAATAGTATTATTTATTAAAAAACTGATTTGATTCCGGCAACTGATTTCTTGATTCGTTTTGTACCTAAATCTACACTCCAATTATGTTGTCTGCTGAAATTTACCCAATTTATGGTATGAAACTGTACTCCTACTATAAATTGCGTAAATTTACTCTGCGTGTGTGTAAAGGAAAAATAATACACACATTATGTTTAAGTTGGTGCACAAATAATGTGTAAATTTGCTTTCAAATTGCAAAAGTTGCAATTTGTAAATTTATGCTGGGTTTCATACTGACGGTTTATGAGTTAACAATTAGTTAACCTAAGTATTTGTTATTGTCTTGTATATTATTTTTTTTAACATTTTTCTTTTGGGGGTGGGGGGTTAAAATTTCCCCCCTTTTACAAAGGTTTATTGTGAATCGGCATAGGAAAGCATGTGAATCTTCCATTTTAGGTATAGGATGCATTCAGCGAACTTATGTAAAACACTACGAGGAATATTTTTGTGGAACATTGTTAACTAACAATGTCGTAAAACTAACCGACAAATTTTTACTACAAAAATTTTAAAATAACTGACAAAATGGGTAAAGACTATTGTTTTTTACAGTTAATTATTTTCGTATTATAAAAGTATATTTTAATATAAAAAACTATGTTTTCATTCGATTCAATCTATTTAAAATTTTAAGTAAAAATTCCAAACCGTTCTTCTTGCTTTTATGCATTTGAGATACAATACAAGATTTAGATTTTTGTTTGTAAACTAGGAATAAATAATAACAAATATAAACAAGAATTTTTAAAATTCAACGGAATTTTTTATTTTATAAATAACTTGCAGAAACAACTGTTTTTAAAAAAATTCTGTTTTGTTAGTTGTTTATTATGATATTAAAAATTATTGCTTTAAACAACTGTTAGGAAATTACAGTCCTTTTCGTTAGTTGTATTCTTAAATAACTGTCACAAAAGTTGTTTTGTATTTTTCCAAAAAATTATAAAAATTATCTTTAAAGTGAATAAGCCCATACTCTAGGGAATACAGGTTTCTAACCAAATCGGTTTAGACAGGCCGCTTCTTATCTTTTGAACCCACATTTTTACAACATACCTGGCAACAATTTGAAAAAGTGAATTAGCCCATACTCGAGGGAACTCATATTTTACATTATAAGTTTCTAACAAAACCGGTTTGGGCAGGCAGTTAAGAGGCCACTGTTTCCCCTTTTTGCCCTGTACGTTAAAATTTACAAAAATTCCGTACATGTCTATGAGGTAGAAATAACCTATTTACCAAGTTTCGAGTTCCTAGCTCAAGCGGCGTGGGCTGGGTGGTCAATTATGCAGTTTTCCCTGTTTAACCCCATTTTACCCTGTTATTAATGGAAATTCGAAGTCAATTATCCCGTCGCCCAAGGAACGCATTTTTTAAGTTATAGATTTCTCATCAAAAGGAAATGAACTGGCCTTTAGGAACAAGTCTCTTTTTTAAAACCCCATTTTTACCACGTTCCTGATAAATATTACGAAAAAAACCTTATCAGTGAATTAGCC
Source organism: Leucophora obtusa (assembly GCA_949987735.1). Lineage (NCBI taxonomy): Eukaryota > Metazoa > Arthropoda > Insecta > Diptera > Anthomyiidae > Leucophora > Leucophora obtusa. The sequence continues at coordinate 13,928,524 of OX465296.1, forward strand.
CTTAGTCCAATCAAATCATATTTTTAATTTTAAGTTTCTAACCAAAGCGGTTTGGGTACGCCGTTAAGCGTATAACTTTCTGATTTGAAAACCCATTTTTAATACTTTCTAGACAAAATTTCAAAAAAGTAATGAATTAACCTATACTCCATGAAAAATATATTTAAAATTTCAGATTTATAGCCAAAACAGTTTCGGCAAGCCGTTAAGAGGAACTTTTCCCTTTTTGACCCTCTACGTAGATATATATTGAAAAATCCAGCATACGGCTAAGTCGGTAAATAAAGTGAGTAAATCGGTTAGCCACATTATTTTTTTACGTATAGAAAAATAAGAAAAAAACAGTTCTTCCATTTGGTTAGCAAAGTATTCTATGAAAAGAGTAAAATCTCTTTGGTTAAAGCTTGGAAACTTACATAGCAATTTATTTGCATCATGACCAAACAGTAGTAATATCAGCATCATCACCATAATCTTCAACTTCTTCAGGCAACATCACTATTAAAGTGACTTTATTGTTGTTGTTTGTTGCTGCCATTAACAATTTATTGATGCCTATATTACCTTCGATATTTACAGTAAAACCTCCTACTCGTATAATACATAATGCATCTACCTCTTTAAACGGATAATATTCTAAATAACAATTAAATATTTTTGAGTAAAATTACCTTCATATACGAGTAATAGACAAATTTTCTGTCCGCTTTTACAACGTTTTACTATTTCATATATTAAAATGTTCTGTATGTCTCTGTATGGGTGCATGTCATCAAATATCAATATCAATATTCAATGGTTTTATGGCTTCATAATCTGTATACACATGCAGTTTATTTTCGTTTATAAAATAATATAGGAAAATAAATTTATTTTTATCCTGTTAGACGAGTAAATATTTTAGTAGAATTATAAACCACATTGAGGTAATCGTTATTCTGTTAATTGTATTCTTCAAGACGTACTTGTCGTGTTCTACACTCAAAGTAAAAAGTCATTACACAAATCTGTTTAACTACTGTAACAGTAACATTAAATATCTCAGGTAGAAAAATACAAACTGCAAAACGTTGGCAAATCACTGTATATGGTGGTACAAGCGGTGGCAGAGCGTCCGTTTTTCGAAAATTAAAGTACTGGGTCAACCTTGAAATGATAACGTCGATCTTCGGTTGGCCGTTTATCTTTCCGAACGTTGGCAAAGCATTGGTAACAATGGTAAAATAAGTGCTCTGCCAACGTTCTGAAAAGTACTATTACAATGGACTAAAAAGTGGTTTTCAGTCATTTTAAATGCCGAAAGAGATGCCTTTATTACACATTAGTAAAACCCAATTGATTGAAGTTTTACATTTTTTTTTATTTGATTATAGATTAAATTATGAAATAACATAAAATGGAAAAACAAAACATAAAAATTAAACTTACATTCTGCGTATTTTTTGTAATATTAAACGATTTTCAATTGAAATTGATAAAATTTAAAGATTTTTCTTAGAAAATTCATTGAAATATTGGAAATTAGGATAATTTGAAAAGAATCAACATTAAATAACAATTTTTATTTGAAATAAAGAAAAATTTAACTGAAATTATCGTTTTTTTTTACTTAAAATTGAGAATATTAGAGGTGTAAACAATATTTTTACAAAAAAGTTTTTCGAAAAAAAGTAATCTTAAAAAATAAATCCTTTTTCTGAGTATAAAGCCTGGATTAAAATAAAATGGTTGCAAAACATTTTTTTCTCTATATAAAAAATAATTGTTTTGAGCACATTGATTTTTTGTATTAAAATACAGATAATTTCAGTAATAAAAGGGAATTAGTAATAAGATTTATAAAAATAAATTATAAGTTAACACTATTAAAACAGTACAGTCGTAAATTTTGTGAAACAAGTACTGGCAAAGTTCTTTTAGCAAACGTTGGCAATTCGTTTTAAGCCGATGTTTTACCAGTGATATTTTTTATATACGGTTGTAAATTTTGTAAAACAGGCACTGGCAAAGTCCTTTTACCTAACGTTGGCAAATCGTTTTGAACCGATGTTTTGCCGGTGGTTTTTGTTTTCATAAACAGTGTTAAACTTTATAAAACAAGTATTGGGAAAGCACTCTTTCCAAAGGTTGACAAAGCGTTCTAAATAAGTGCTTTTGCAATGTTTTTTTTTATACAATTGTAAACCAACACTTTGCCAGTGCTTTGTTTTTTGTACCGTCGGCAATTTCTACCTGGGATATTACAAACATTTTGTAGTTTTGCTTAATGTGGGCTAAAGTGGGAAATTAATTTGGCTCTAAAAATCTACCATAAATACCTTTTTTTTAGCTTGTTTTGAGGAATATGTTAAATAGCTGAACTTCTTGCATTAAGAATTATGAATAAGGGTCTGAGATTTTTTTTAAATATCACGATTTTTCACTTTACCCCATGCTTTCCTACTTTTACTTATTTCTGATAACTTTTATGACAAAAAGTTGAAACTTTATAAGTTTATTTTTACTGTATTAAATTAAATATACATTTGTTTTCAAATTTCATTTAAAAACAGTATCACTAACATTTCATTAAATTCAACTTAAATTTTCATTTATTCCGGAATGTTAATAAAATAAACCACAAAATAAGTCAATACAAATGTTTTATTCATTTGACGAGATAGTAAATCTGATTGTAATTACACTTGCTTTTATAACGCGAATAATAAAATATTTTCCTACTAAACAGTAAAATTTACTGTTTTTTCACTTATTTCGATAAGTACTTGATGGAAATTTCCATCATAACATTTATTGAAGAAAAAATGCACACAAACACGTAATTTGTAATTTTTTTGTTGCTAGCAACAATTTACATGTCTCAATTGGAGCACATCTGTCAAAAAATTAAAGTAAGCTTGATTATCAATTAGCAGGTTTAAACTTGCCACCCAATACAAGACAGTGATTTTTTTCATAAAAAAAGAAAAAATCATGCAAAGAAGGGTTAAATAAAAACAAAAAAAAATCTAAAATAGCTAAAAATTAGTTATATTAAAAAAAATTCAAAAAAATCCCTACGTATTAAAAAAAATCGTTAAAATTAATAGAAAATCGTCAAAATTTAAAAATCGTTAAAAAAACCTTTCTACAAATAAATTTTTTTGCACTTGAAATCAACAAAACTAAAATACTACTCTAACAACTAACAAATATTGAATGTAGAAGTTCCCTAAGTTTCCTTGCTAAAAAGACAATGACCAATTTAAGGGTTAACATTTCTTTATTCCAAACATTACCGTTTGACCAAGCTCACTTCTGTTATATATTAAAACTTTCAATATAGTATTTTAATGTCATTAAAAATCAATTTTAATCTATTTATTATTTTTACCATTTTTGTTGTTGCCTTTTTTTCTTTAATTGAATTCAATGCAAATGCATTTGTTTTTCAATCGTGCATGCATTTGCATGTTAAGTTTATACACAGTATGGATATTGGAATGATGTTGCTGCTTCGTTTTTTTTGTTGCTGCTTAAATATTGATGGCGCGTTTTGTGGTGGACACTATTGATGATGATGTTGTTGTTGACACATATGATAACTGTGTAATTGAAAATCAAATAAATTTGTTTGTATATTTTTGTTTTGTTTATTTATTCTTACACTTCTTCATGTTTGCAATGTCCCAAAGGCGTCAATTGAATTAAGTTTATTTTTATTTGCAGGCTTAAAAATATTGTTTGATGTCACAAAATAAATGCTGTTATTGAAATTTATTTCATAAATATCGAGTAAACTAAAATCCGGTTTAAGAGTTTTCGTGCCTCAGAAATGAAAATAGACACACATAACTTTAATCCTCTAATAAGAGACTTTTATTTGTACTTAAACTCAAAATATAAATTTGATACAAACGATGAACTACAAAGGCGTTTTTAAATCATTTTATCGCTTAATTTAGGCGACAATACATGAAGAAATAGAAATTTTATATAGAAATCCACAGCTCAAATATAATCGGGTTTGTGTTCAAATTATGACTTTCAAATTTAATTGAATACCAAAAACGGAAACTCTAGTATAGTTATTTCAAAGTTTTGGCGATTTTCGCTATTCAAAATTTAATGCGAACCTATTTAATATTTTTTGTTTAAATTTACACATAGAATATATTTTTTTTCAATTTACAAATTTTGTTACTAATATAAACTGTATTCATTTTGCCGAATTTCATTAAAATCCGATTATCCGTTTTTAAGTTACAATGATGTCCTTTAAGCGTATCCTGCAAGAATCCTCCGAGTCTATAAACCGAAATAATAACTTATTTTCAAAGAAGAACGGCAACCGATTCCATGGAACTGGTTCCGGAACCAGTTCCTGGGATCCTATATGGAAGGTATGGCTGACGTAGAATCAGTTCTAAAACTAGTTCTAGTTCTAGAACGGGCAACCGGTTCCACTTTCCACTATATAAGTGGTTGCTTTTGGGACAATTTCAAACAAAAATAATCGGTGTTAGAATCGACAGTAGAAGGGGTTGTAAATGAAAAGTAGCTATTCTACAGCCGATTCTTTGGAACAGAAAATTTTCCTGTGTAATTTCATGTTCATTACCAACTAGGGATACCGATCCCGAAATCCCGATCCCGAAAATCCCGGGATTGGTCTTGAAAAAATCCCGGGATTTCCGATTTCATTATTTGGCATATTTTATCTCTTTTTTTATTTGTTTTCATTGTTATATTCGACCTAAATCACATAAATCTAATATCTTGTTAAATGTTATTAAACAACTAATTTTTCCCATTCATAAATAACAGATTAAAATAGATTAGAGATTAAATAAATCTAAATAAAAACCTTAATAATTTAAAAACTTTTATTCAGTTGTGAAACTTTTGAAAATCGTAATTTAGCTTTTAACGGACATGTTTTTATTTATTTTATTGATGATTTGCTAAAATCATAACTTCATGCAAAATAATTTTGTCGACTAAAAACAGTAAATTTTTGTTAAATTGAAAAATCTAACAATCTGCATTTCGGAAATCATCAAAGGTATGTTCTTAATATTTTTTGTTAGTTGATTTAAAAAACTATTAGTCACTAAATATTTCTGATGATTTCAGCAGAGTAGTTTGTATTTGCATTCAACTAATTTTAGCCAAATATAACTACTTTTGGTTAAAAAGTTTCTTCAGAGGTAAACTGCAATTTGCTTAAATTTAAGTCATTGGTATATTTCTTATATTTCGGAAATTTAACAATTATTTAGTAAAATAAGTTCTGTTGATTTCATTAGTTTTTATCGCGGAGCCTTTTTTGCTAATTTTTGGTAGCTTTTTCTGCTATTTTTACATACTTATTTCTATGAGTGTAGTTTCTGTTTAAATTCAGATTCACAATGCTGTAGTACTCCACTCTGAGTGGATTTTGTTCCTTTCTTTTTTGCACTTATATATTTTTTGTATCATACTATCTCTATTTTATACCCTCAACTCTGCAGCGTGGAGTACTCCAGCATTGTGAATCCGGCTTAATTTGTTTATTTCTTCATACTGCAAGAAATAATAAGTAGATTTATAATGAATTATTTAAATTTTTAGGGTTTATTTCAGCTATTTACTTTTAAAATTCAAAATATGATGAAACAAGAAAATCCCGAAACCCCGAAAAATCCCGAAATCCCGAAAAATCCCGGGATCCCGATAAATCCCGGGATCCCGAAAAATCCCAGAATCCCGGGATTGAAATGTTCAAAATCCCGAATCCCGGGATTTGTAAAAACCAGTCCCGTTCGGCATCCCTATTACCAACGTCTTTAAGTATACTATAATTAACTTCTATTGAAATTTACCCAACTTTAAGCAGGAAAGTGTAGTCCTTCTAAAAATTGTGTAAATTTACACTATATCTGTAATCGAAAAAAAAAAAATTAATTACTTAGAGTAAGTTGTCGTACACACGGTAAATGAGGCCTTACATGAATCCACCCATTAAGTTGGTAAAAATACGCATTTTTTTGAGGATTTTAACACATTTCAAAATTAATTTTTAAACATTTTATGCGCATATTTACTCTTAAACCTAGCTTGTTAACACACAAATTTAGTAAATTAAAAATTTTAAATTTTCTTTCATTTTTACGCATTTTCAATATAAATTTACACATGTTTAAACATTATATATGCATATTTACTCTAAACGCATTCTTATTTACGCATAAATATAGTAACTTTATAAATTACTGTGATATTTAAACTTAAATTGTGTAACAATTATTTGAAAATTTTAAAATTATTTGAAAATTTACTAAATTAAAAAAAACTTGGTTTTAGAGAAAATATGCGCATAAAGTGTTTAAAAATGCATAAATTTAGACTAAAAGTGTGTAATATGAAATGAAATTTTAAAATTATTTTGTAAATTTACTAAATTTGTGTGTAAACAAACTTAGTTCATAGCAGAAGGACCACTTTTAAAATAAACTCTTTATATACGAACTTTAAATGAATCCTTTCAATTAAAATAATTAAATGTGATAAAATCCCAAAACTTATTTAACAAATTGTGAGAAATAATTTTTTTGTAGGTTTGTTGTTATGCGAATTTCATTCTTGTATAAAAAAATCATCAAGTGACGACGTTTTTAGAATTTATAGAAATATGTACTTGTTTGGTTAAGTTACAAACTCAGTGAGAATTTCATGTTTTATTCTAGAAACGTTATTTAACATTTTAGATTTCAAAGAAAAAACAAAAACAATGTTTAAAGGTAAACATTAACAAACCCTTTTATCAAAAACTTAGTTTATAATGTGTTATTTATAAAAAAATCTTTTCAAATTTGGAAAAAAATCACAAAATACAAAAAGTATGAAATGAAAAAAACGCTACAATTTAAACAAAATCGTTAAGATTACAGAATTCGCTGAAGTTATAAAGGGTTTCGATATTTTCTTATCTGAGCGATTTTTGTAATGCTAGAAATTTTTTAAATTGTAGAGTTTTTTCATTCCAGAGTTTTTTTTAGCCAAAATTAAAAAAAAAAACTACTACCCAGCAAAATCTAAGTAATGAGTGCTCATTACACTGGTAGGGGTCAGTGATCGGGAAGGGTTCAAACTACCGGGGAAAGTTATATCGGTAAAAAAGAAGTTATACGTGTCCCGGCGTTTCGCTGGGTCACCCCTAGGAATCGAGATATATCGATTTGACCTTTGGTGGTCTTTTTTTTTTGACATAACTCTAGAACCACTAGTCCGATTTTGCTCAACGAAGACGGCGAAACGCCGGGACACGTATAACTTGTTTTTGACCGATATAACATTTCCCGTTGGTTTCATCCCATCCCGATTTTGACTGTCGCATAGTGTTGTTAATATCCAAATAATAAGCAGCAGAATTAGGGTCTACTACATATAATTCGGTGTCAAAACTCATTATTTTTGTTCGACAAAGTCGTGTTTGTAAGTGGTTGTCCATATTCGCTGCAGGAAAAAACACACAAAATTTGTGTACCCGCTTACCCGCTGCATTATAAAAATATATAAAATAAGTTGTTTCCAGAATAATTAGTTATTCGGGTGCTAATAAACAGTTAGAAAATCAGTGGTTACAAATTGTTAAAAATAAGGCTTACTCATATACTTATTAGTGGTTAAAAAATAAGTAGTAATTTTATAATATAAAATAATGACTTCCTAATAACGGCCTATTGTATTCATTGTTTCTAAATATAAAATAATGACTTACTCGTAATAGTTTAAATAAGTACTTTTTACACAGTTAAACTTTATACATTTTTATTTATTATATGTAAATATGTTTTATGTTTAAATTTTTATGACGAGTCCCAAAATTACACACTAGAGAAAACTTAAATTTTTCTGAATGTATTTCCTTAAGCTAATAGTATTTGCTTAACTCCTTATTTTTAAGAATCAAGTAAGCAAACGGATAACCACTTATAATTCAACTTTTTGTAAGCATGTGTGTAACCACTTATTATTCAAAATCTCATAACTACTTATTTCTCATTTTTTCGTAAGCGAGCGGGTAAGCGTGACTACTTATAAAAACGACCATGCCAAACAAAAATAATGAGTTTAGACGTCAAAAAATAAGTTGTGCGGAGCTATGAATTTCTATTATATAACCACTTATTTGGTAATGAAAGATTTTGCTGGGTAAGGTTAAAAATACCGCTAAAATCGAAAAAATTACAAAGATAAGAAAATAAATCGCTGGAGTTGGAAAAACTTTAAAAGTAAAAAAATCGCTGGAATTGAAAAAAAATCACTAAAATTTAAATTTAAAATCGCTTAAAATTTGGAAAAATTTAATAATCGTGTTTGAGCGATTTTTTTAAATTGTAGCGTATTTTCCCTCCCAGAGACTTTTTTAGCTCCACGATTTTTTCCAATTTTTAAGCTAAAATTTAAAATAAATCGCATAAAAGAAACAAATCGCTGGAATAAAAAACGCTGAAATTAAAAAAATCGTTATAATTAGAAAAAACTGTTGAATAAAAAAAAGTTTCTTTAATGTTAAATTATATATTTAAAAAAATAGAGACAAAAACAACATTCTGTACAAATTTTATTTTTACAATTTTTCGTTTAATACACTCAAAATAATTTGTAGTTTAAATTAAATGCAGATGTAATTTAAAATAAATGAAAAATCACTTGAAAACCGGTCTACTAACTTTTCATTTAAATCAAAAGAAATTTTTATTTATTTTTAAATGTTAATAACTTAACTACAAAGTACTTAAAAAAATAATGATTTTTCATTTATTTCGTTTTTTTAACTTACAAAAAATTAACTATAAAATCCGTAAAAATAAATGATATTTAGTTTATTTCGTTTTTTTTTAACTGACCTAGAAATCTAAAAGGGTCTCTTTTTTTAAGAAAACATTTTAAATAAAAATATTAACTGTAACAGAAAATCCGTATTTGTATGTAATTTATTTTTTAAATAAAAGACAAAAAAAGTGGAAAAATGTATTTCTTTTCAATTTACCTGTATAATTATTTAAAAATAAATGTACGGATAACTTTTTAAAAAAATTACAGTCGGTTACACAGAAAAAACAGTAGGCACCAACATTGGAATTTGTAAAAGCAATCACATTTTCTTTTAAATTGTAATTTTATTCCCAACAATTATTCCCAAATTGTTATCTTTCATATAAATTGTTTAAAAATAAAAATTCAATGTTACAAAAAAAAAAAAAAGAAATGTTTGGATTTACCTTTTGGTTGGTGCCTTTTTAAAAAGTTTTTTTTTGTATTTACAAATTTGGTATAAGAAAGGTGTTTAAAAATTTAATTAGAATTTTGTAAATTCTTTCTGTGTACTGTAAGGACATTCTTATATGATTTTAAATAATTTTTTAAGAATCAAATCCAGAATTTTTACCATTTGATGTGTTTTTTAACTGATATTTGCTTATAAAATTTTGAAAATTAACAAAAAGGAAAAAAGCGTTTGAAAAAAGCGCTGAAATAAGAAAAGCATTTAAATGAAGAAAAAAAAACGCTTAAATAAAAAAATAACAAATAGACAAAAAACGATAAAAACTGCGACTTTTAGGAAAATTCCTAAAAAAATCTAATGTAACAAAATTTCTAAAATGAAAAAAAAAACTAAAATGATTTTCAAGTCGTTAACGTGTTTTGCCCCAATAAAATTTCTGACATGTTATCGGCACAAAAATAAATAAGTGGGTTTTTAAAATTTCAGTTTGTTGCCTACTTCAGGCGCTATGGACCGAAAAACATTAAGAACAAATCACCAGAATTACAGTCTGCATACAAATTGCTGTTCATTTTCATTTATTTTATTTAGTTTTCGAGATACCGACAATATTCCAACTAGATATTTTAGTACAACTTTTCGATATTCTAGCGAAAATATTGCCAATTTTTGCACTCTTTATAAATACACTGTTTTTTTTAACGAGTTTTGGGCTCATTTAGCCATTTTTTATTTTTTTTTTCAAACAGTTAACAATTATAAGTATATTTATAAATTTTATAAAAATCATGAAAATGTTCAAGTATATTGAAATGGGTTTAGTGGAAAATATTGATTTGTTTGTGTCTGTACTGAATGGAATAAACCTTATAATATATTTATTAGAGTGGGGCGATTTGTATGGACAAACATTTTTTGATATTGTGCCATCGATTTTTCGATAGCTTTTGGCATGAGGAAAAAAAATTACACTACGACATATCAAAAAAATCATTTTCGAGGTTCCCGAATTTCAATTTTTGGCAATTTTATAATAAATGCTAGATGAGCGCCATCTTGCGGTGGCTTTTTGAAACAACTAATGAAGTTGTAAACAATATAACATTACAGCCTTTCCAGAAAGTTATTACTTATGAAAATAGGAAAATCATCATTTCATCATCATTATCATCATTCCATCATCAAGCAGAAAATAATTTTACTTATATACTTTTACCTCTAGTTGCCACATTTTTTATCCGATTTTCATAAGTAATACCTTTCTGGAAAGGTTGTAATGTTATATTGTTCACAACTTCATTAGTTGTTTCAAAAAGCCACCGCAAGATGGCGCTAATCTAGCATTTATTAGAAAATTGCAAAAAATTTAAATTCGGGAACCTCGAAAATGATTTTTTTGATATGTCGTAGTGGACTTTTTTGCTCAGTACAATCCCAAGAATCAGAAACGCGAAGCGCTCATTAAGATGTTCAAATCGCCCCACCCTATTGTTTATGCTTATAAAAATATTCCTAGAATAAAATTTCCATAGTCAAATAAACGCTATATCATTTTTGTGCTAAAAAATCTTGATATATACTCGTATATAAATCACAAGTAAACAAATTCAAATTTTGTATTAAATAGCTATGAAGTTTATTTGAATAAGATAGTCGATTTAAATTTCAAATAATATGTTGGATATATGGGTATATACAATTAACAAGGAATAAATTCAACACTAAAATGCCAAATTTGGCAAAAATTTTGAAGTGTACTACAGGCAAATATCTAAGGCTGACTAGTTTATTATTCATTGTGCTATTTTTAAAGCGTAGCCTTCTACGTAGCCTGTTGGGTTCCAAGAGCCAAAAATATAATCCAAATTATACAAAATCTTAAACTTTTACTGAACAACGCTGCCGTTAGAAAATTTTAAACTTTTGCGTCATATTTTTACAATTTTTTATTAAAGATTTTAATTATTTTGATAGAAACTATGTGTTTCTACTTCAATTGAAATTTTGGCGATTAAGCAGAAAATCGATGATATATTAAATTTCTGTTTAGCTTATTTCTCCTGTACTATGCTCGTATTATGGTTATTGTCTAAAAGTCACTAAAAACCACTAAACAAGTAAACACGAAAATATTTGATGGCAATAGCGGAAACAAAAATACAAACATAAATTTATGCATAAATGTATTGTGTCATAAAAAATCAGGAAAGGAAATTTTAAATGTATGCAAATATTTTGTATTTGGGAAATAGAAAAAAAACTAATTTAAAATCCGTAAAACGTGCAACATTTAAATGAAAATGTAAAAATACTCTTAAGGAATTTAAAGTATAATAAAAAATTTAATGAAATATGTCACATACATTTATAGAAATATATAAAAAAAGAATTGTTTAATCCAGGAGATATTTAAACAATCTTATATTGAAAAAGAGAGTAGTGTTTTGGAAGATGACAAAGCATATTGTGGTAATTTTTTTTTTGGTAGCAAATATTTCTGCTGATTTTAGTAGGATAGACTGCAATTTGCATTAAACTAAATTTAACTTAAAAAAAACAAAAGTTTTGTAGACATAACAGTTTGTTTTTGCTATTTTTAGTCTACTAATATTTATCAAAATTTTCTGCAGATTTTATAGTATAATTTGTCATTTTAAATTAACTAAAAGTTAACTCAAATATAACAAAAATTCTGTAAATGTAAAAGTTTTATTTTTGCTGTTCTTATTTTACTAGTATTTAGCAAAAAAAAAAAAAAAACAATCTGCTAATCTAACAGTTTTTTCTGCAACATCATTTTTAACTACCTTTTATTGCTTTTTCTGCTATTTTTACAGATTTATTTCCATGAGTTTAGTTTAACACTGTATTTGCTGGAAAAATAAAATTAAATTTGAATTTATAATAAAAAAAAATTAAATTTTGGTACTATGGGGGTCGAAAAAGTACTATTTTGTATTTAATTGGCACTATTCTGAAAATTCCATTTATCATCCCTTAATAACACGTTACATTATTTGAATAATTTAGAAAAAATACAATGTCACTTTACCACTCGTTCACGTTACATTTACGTTAGAGTAATGAGCCCTTTAGCATTAAAACTACTCTACAAAATGGCTAAACAAATTTATTCAAAGAGAAAAATCCTTAGAAAAAGAATGCAACTTTCTTCTTAATATATTCCAATATATCAGGCTTTTACGCTAGTTCTCTATAAACAAACATTTTCTTTTATAGATTTTTTAAGGCTTGGATTTTATTAATTTAATATTAAATTGATTTTTCTTATTTATATACATATTTATTTTTGTTTTGGGGCGTTTCATTATTGCAACATACAAATATAACATGGTTTTTACTTTGTTTATTTTTATAACATCGTATAAAAAATTAATCAATAATATTTTGTTATAAACAAACACGTATTAGATTAACTTACAAGGAAATATATTAATCCCAAAAATCAAATCTATAAATAATAGAAAAACATAAAAATTTTAATGAAAAAGTATAAATTTGACGAGCACGTGCATATTTATTAACATACAATAGCTGTGTTTGTGTGACTGAATATCAGTGTTATCTAGAATGATTTTTACAGTTTTTTCACTTATTCCGGCTTTTTACTGTCAAAATTGTTCGAGATAGCATTGATAGGCATGACACACAAACACAGCTAATATAAACAAAAATAAATATAAATAAATGAATAAGAAATATTAGGCCTTTTTTTTAAGCACTGGATTTATTTTTGAATTTATTTTATTTTGTTAAAAAATCCACATTTTTTTTTTAATTTTCAAAATTTTATATTTTTATCCAATATAATGTAAAAGAAATAATTTAATTTTGCGAAAATGCAATTTCTGGAATAAAATTAAGCTAAATCAAAAACGGATTTATTTATTTTTTAAATCCATTTTGGATTTAGCTTATTTTAATTCCTGTGTTCACATTTTTACAAAATCTAATGATTTTCTTGCATACTATATCAACGAATAAGTATTAGATTTTGATAAAAATTATAAATTTTGAAAATTAAAAAACAAAATATGGATTTTTCAACAAAATAAAATTATCTTAAGAATAGAAATATAAATTAAAGTTAATGAATTTAAAATTTTTAAGAAAAATATATTTCAATGTCAATTTTAACGAAAACCATAATAACACAACAATATGCTTATAATGAGACACCATGGCGTATGAGTGTTAACATTGCTCATACGTCATGATGTCTCATTATAAGAAATAAATGGTTAAGAATGCTGTTTAAAAATTTTAATATAAAATGTTTTTTACTTTATACTTTCTCTGTAATTTAAACGCAGCATTTGTAAACAAATGTTGTTTTTAATATATATATATTTTGTTTGTAGGACACGTTTAGCTATTATTAAATACCGAATGGTTGACATTTGTAATTAATTTAACAACATGAAATGGACACCACGTCTAACAAAATTTATTAGTTTACACAATGCCAGTTAAAGTAGGAGTTACTTTGAAAACTAAACCGGTTTAAGATATTTTAACCATATTTTAGCATTCCCATGCATTCGAAAGTTAACCCTCTAACGCACTAATTTTTGTTGGCAATAAAATTCGAATCATGTGTTTGGGACCAAAAGTTTTAGTTACATACAAAGAATTTCATTAAAATCCGCCTACTCTTTTTCCAGTTAAGACAATGTATTTTAAACGTATCCTGCAATTATCCTGTGAGTCCTTGAATCAAATTAATATTTCATCTTGAAAAGAGACTTTTACGGCCAACGGACATTTCCCACACGGACATAATCCCAAAACCAGATATGGATCGGAGTTTTTTCGAGCTTGCTAACTTTTAGTTAATTGAAAATGACAAATTATTTTGTAAAATCTGCAGAAAATTTTACTAAATATTAGTAGACTAATAACAATGGCAAAAACAAACTTCTACAAACTCAGCACAGCGGTGAATGTGGCCAAATGAAGTTTTCTAATCACAACCTACACAATGTATGTTTTGTAATAAGAGGGGCAATTCTGTAACTTTTTAGCGACAAAATTCGGTAGATAAATTGACAGGTTTTATACACTCAAAAAAAAAGTTAGTAAAGTCAGCAAAAAATGTTGCTGTGTCAGCAAATTTTTAGTCAGGACCGTGCTTGCAAAAACGTTGGTAATTTCAGCAAAAGGTTTTGCTGAAAATCAGCGAGCTGATTTTTTCCAAAAAATAGTAATATCAGCAAAAGTTTTGCTAATGAAAAAAATCCTTGCTAAAATCACTAAACTATTTGCTGAATATTAGTAGACTGAAAAAAACTCAAAAAATTTGTAGAGAAATTTTACTTTAGTTAATTTATTTGCTGAAAATTTAAATATGGAAATTGTGTATTTTTTTTAATAATCATTTCCGTTGTCTGTACTACTACGTTTAGGCAAGCTGCGACATCTACATCTTGTCTATCGCTATAATTGCGGTTATTAGCAGAATTTTTGTAGCAAAATAAATTAGTAAAACATTAGTTCAAAATTAGTTTAGTGCTAAAAAAATATAACTAAAATTTTTGGTGAAAACGGAATTTCAGCAAAAAAATTGCTGAAAACTAGTACACTTGATATACAAGACGTTTTACTAATTTTTCTACTAACTTATTTTTTTGAGTGTAGTAAACTGACAATTTAACTACCGAATTTTGTTAAAGAATTCCACTACAGAAAAGCTAATACATGAGCAATTTATTTTTAAATCATAATGTTTCCTCTCTTAAGTTGTTATTTTCTATTAACTAAGTTGTTGTTATTTTCTATTAACTAAAATCTAACTCAACTATAAAAAAGTTTCGAACATCTTTAAAACTCATTTTTAACACCCAAATGTTTGTTACCGCTACCATAAAAATCAATAACATTTTGTTTATTCCTTTTTTTTAATATTTTAGGCAAAAAATATTTTTTTCTTCATACATTTATTTTTACCGGCAAAACTGTTGAGTATATAGAAAAACGTTATATGAACAGATTAAAGGAATTGTAATTTTTAATTTTTTTAAAATTGTTTGAGCAAAATCGGACTAGTCGTTCTCGAGTTATGTCAAAAAAAAAGACCACCAAAGGTCAAATCGATATATCTCGATTCCTAGGGTTGACCCAGCGAAACGCCGGGACACGTATAACCTCTTTTTTACCGATATAACTTTCCCCGGTAGTTTGAACCCTTCCCGATCACTGACCCCTACCATTTGTCTCACAGTGTGATTTCTAATATAAGAAGATGCCCGTCAAAGGTAGTCTGAAAGGATTTTGTGAATCGTTGGGCCAATGTAAGAACTTATTTTAAAAGCCAAAGAATCGGTTTTAGAATATCTTCTTTTTCTTTGTAATCCCTTTTATGGTCGGGATTCTTCTTCTTTTACTGTCGGGATATTCATGTTCGCTATACATGCATATATTTTTTTTGTTGAAATATTTTCCTTTAAATTGCTTCTTTACCATGGCATAACATTTATCAAGGTCAATTTTACATCAATTGGTTAAAATCATAAAAAACTGTAAAAGTCCACATAAAAAAACGCGAACAGTGGTTTCAATATCAAGTTTTGTGCATCAAA